>ML682035.1:11260206-11396272 GCA_007922195.1 Podocnemis expansa
ACACACACACACACACACACACACACACACACACACACACACACACAAGAGCTGTCAAGTAAAATTGAACCACCCTCTCTGGTTAGAATGTACACTCTCTCCTTGCTGCTAGCTTCACTGAAAGAGTCCATTCAAAACATGATGGAAACAAAGAAGGTCCCAGAAGCAGGTTAGATGGATTGTAAAGTTATCTGATCAGCTAATTACCCTGCACGTTCACTTTATATTAGCTTTCCTGTGACTGTCACATCCAACAGGGTGAGCTATAGTCCCTCCTGCTGAGAAACTTATTCCTGACAAAGTTGCACACATGCACTTATATTCAGATCCGGCTTCTGCTGAAGCTGCAGGCAAAACTCTCCCCTACTTCAATAAAAGCAGGGTTTGGCCTAATAACCTCCCAGTCATTTTTCAGCCCAGAAGGTTTTTAATGCTCTTTTTCATTGGTGTTGTTGCCCTTGCATTGGTTTTCCCAGGAAGCTCATTTGTTCCAAGATTTGTAGACCTGACAATGTTTACCACCAGCCAGTAGAAGTGATGGTGATAAATAACATGCAACTATTCAGATTAATGGCTTCAATGGCAATGAATGCATTACAGAAATGAGCAAGCAAAGAGTCTTCACCAACTAGTAATGACTATTGCTATGGTGAAACTGAGTGATTTTTATAGGCAGATAATTGAAACGAGACACCATCTTTGTAATGGATCTATTAATAATAAACCTTCCTAAAGAAAAGCTTGGCATTTTGAAGATGGATTGCCATTTGCAGCCCCCTCATCCATGGATGTTCACAGAAGGTGTTCCTCCACTCCATTTGAATAATTCAATATGTAGCCTATCTGTACCCTATCCCTAATTAGCTTTCCAGCTCTTTTCTACTTACAAAGTAGGCACAGATCTTTTAATCCACATAGTTCTGTATTATTTTATTACAGTTGCTGTGACCAGAGGCCTGGCTCGGTATTCTTTAGCACACCGTCCCACCCAGTGTGTGACAGAGACCCAATATCAGAGATACAAGAATAAATAACAGATGTGTCCTGCTCCCATAGCTTTTTTTTTTTTTTGTTCAACTCATTTCGAAGGTGGTACTTGCTTCACTAAAGTAAGTGGGAACTAGTTCCAAAAGTGTAAGCAGCTTTGATACCAAACCCAAACAATTTAATTGTCTGAACATAGAATTATAATGCTTAATGTATCAGAAACATGGATTCATGAAATTATGATTTTATTTGCAATTTAATCACACTTCCAGTTGCTTGCGTCTAAAATGAGAAACAATTGAGAAGGTTAACCACTGTGCTGCTGTAAATCTGGAGTGTGCCCATTTTACTGTTATGCTACTGACTGAATTCAGTGACATTACTCATCGTAAGAGGGCTGCATCTAGCCAATGCTATCTACAAATATGAAGGGCAAGGTTCTGCTCTCAGTTACAGTAGCATAACTCTGGAGTCCTAAAATGAGCAAGGCAAACTGAAATATCCACTGTTTAAACAACACTTTTATTCAGATAGCTTTCGCATGGTGTCATGAAAAGCAGCAGCAGCGAGGAGGAGGAGGAAATCAGTCAAAAATAAAGTTAAAAGCAAAGCCTCTTCTCTGGGCCGCCAGATCCTGGAGGTTGATGGATATGCTTATTTGCCCAGTTGCAGCATACACTATGGTTTGTGGATATGCTTATTAAATAATAACTTCTTCTTTAAATGTTTGTGGCACCATTAAATCATAGTGCTAATATGAATAAACCATAAATTAGAAGTAGCTGGTAAAAATAATTTAAACAGTTTAATTGGAACTGATTCTCTTAGTAATCAGCAAATTTGCATCAATTTATTTCAATCTATTTGCACTTAATATTAAAAATTTTGGTTTTTAAGGTTTCCAACTTTCATCTTCTCCAGCTCCAAATGCTTTCCTCAACTAGAGCCAGTGAAAACACCAAACACTGACCACACTGCTCTGCTGTCCGTTGTCCTGAACATCATAGCTCATTATTACAGGGGTGGCCAAACTTATGGAACTCAAAAGACAAACAAGTTGATTATTAAAACTTCAAGAGCCACACTGAGGCCTATAGCCATATACTTTTACTTACTCCAAAATTACTCTTTCAAATTCACTGCACAACCTTTAATTTTATCGTAAAAAGAGGGCAAATATTGATCCTACTAATGTCAGATTGTAATAATTACTTAAGGTTACCATGAAGACTAGGCCTACCTATACAGTAAAAAGTTAGCTTCTGTCTTCCATCCTGACCATGCCACCACTTCTTCATGCCATCCTGACCCCCCTCCTTAACCTCCAGGCCCTGATGCTGGCTCCCCCAGGCCGACCCCTCTCCACAGGGTTCCCTTACCTGGCTGCTCCAGCAGCTAGGCTCAGGCTGGGGCTCCCCAACTGAGCATGCTCAGGGCAGGAGATTTAAAACTTCTAGGCTGGGGCTGCTTTCCTCTGGCTTTCTTCCATGAGCCACATTTTTTCATTCAAGGGCCACATGTGGCTCCCGAGCTGCAGTTTGGCCACACCTGATACAATGACCATGATACGGAACTACACCTTAATACTGTATTTTTGTGGAAAATTCTACATGCCCATGTTTAGGTAAGCTTCTCATTTCTTCTTGCTATTATTCTCCAATAGCTGCTCCACCATCCCATACTTATGTCTACAATATTGAAAGCTTAGGGCAAAGCCAGTTAACTCAATATCGTAATGGGTGGTTAGCTACCAACAATTTACTTGAGCCATGCAACTGATCTTGATACAATAGTAGCTGAGGCAGAGAACAGTTGTCTCTGTAGGCAGCTAATGGCTGCTCAATGTACAGTTCCAGGTTTCTCTTGCAAAGATCAGGCAATTCCCCTAATGTTGAATGTACTAGCTACACCCTGATGTTCTGTGAATTTCAGTGGAATATTCCTTTAAATTGATGGCAGAATCCATCATCAAGGAGCAAACCAGAAAAGCAGTGAAATCATTTTGGTGTATTTATACCAATAGACCAGGGGTCAGCAACCCAAAAGATAAGAAGAGCCATTTTTAAAAATTCCTTCAATAGCCAAGTGTTTTGCAAGCTGAAATGGGTGTAGCCTTCTGTTGGGTAGATGGGGTAAGCTAAGCCAGGGTACCTGCTGCAGGGTCACCTGGCGGGGGACCTGGAACCAGAAGCAGGCCACCCACAAGGTCCCCCAGTGGCAGTGCTGGAGGTGGAGCCAGGAGCCACAAGGGGACAGCCAAAGAGTTACATGCAGCTCTGGAACCACAGGTTGCAGACCCCAGCAATAAACCAATACAATACAGTACAGCCTCACTTTGAATATTTATACAATATGTATCCCCAAATCCACTGAAGACAAGCTGGGTGAAGTAATGTCTTTCACTGGGCTCACTTTTTCTGGTGAGAGACAAACCAAAGTTGGTCCAATAAAAAATAGTAAGTCACCCACCAGGTCTCTCTAACATCTTGGAGCCAACACAGCTACAGCAACACTGCAGAAGAACATTAACTATAGTTATGCAGTTATTAGTAATCATTTGTTTTATGGCAGCATTCACAGAGTGCAGTGGCAAAAGACAGAGGGTGGCTCTATTGCAGCCAGGAGCATGGTTCTCAACCTGGATAGACACAGGTAGCTGCTGGAGCTAGCACACCAGGACGGTAGCACTGGAGCAGCACAGCCACAGTAGCACTGGTGATGGTGCAGGTGAGCTGCTCAAGAAAGCACCCAGGAGGATTTGTAGTGGGATATATAGAGCTGCCGGTACTGCCGTATTTAAACAGCTGGTTTTAGTATGTTAAGCCTCTGTCTGTTTGCTGCAGGAACAACACTACCAGCTGCAATGTGAATATACCCAAACAAAGAAACAAAATCTCTCCTCCCACCCACACCTCCTCCTTCTTTCTTTCCCCTCACTGGTTCCTGTGTTCTGCTCGAGTCTCTTCTCTCCCTCTTTACCCACCGTCCACGTCTATCTCTCCTTGCATGTAAGAACAACTCCTTCCTCTCTTCTGTATCCTCTTGCTTCTCTTGACTTACTGGAAACTCTTTTCTCAATTCACCTGGGATCCCCCTCATCCCTCTTGCCCAGGATATCCCCTCACTCTTCCACCATGCCCTACCACCCTTTCTTAGACATTTCTCTACCATTCCACTGAGATCCTCTTCTCTCTCCTACAATCCTATGGATTTACTCCCTTCCTCAGGGTCTTTTCTCCCAATCTTGGCATCTCACCTTTTGCTCTTCTCTCTCTCCCTATTGCAGTCTCTTTCTTTCTTTAGTCTCTCTCTGACCCCTAGCCTCCTTTCACAGGGTGTTTGGGCATCAAGAGACAAACTCGCACTGTTCTCTTCCCACTGTCACCTCATCCTTTTCATTCCCATCCCCAGGAACTCCTCACTATTCTGCTTTCATCCCACAGTCCCTGCACCACCTTTCTGTCCAAGTTTCCCTCAAACCATGAACTCTTTGTACACCAGTCCTTCCACTCCCCCTTCTTCATCTCCCCATGCATCTCTGCCCTCTCCCCCCACCCCTTTATGTATCCAAGCCTGTTGGCATGGATTTGGTAAATAGTCTGGTCAATTTCAGTGAGACTATTCACAAGGGTTAGTTAAGTATGTCTTTCATTAGAGGACAGAGGCCCAAATCTGTGCCTCAGTTCCCCACTGTTTAAAATGGGGGTAATTCCTTGGGCTTGTCTGTTTAGACTATAGGCTCTTGGGAAACAGACTATCTTTCACATTGTGTTTGTACAGAACCCAGCAAGTAGCATCTCATCTGGGGACTCTAGGAACTACTGCAATACAAATAAGTAACCTGATCTAAAAATACTGCATTGTGAATATACTACACACAGTCTCGCCCCACTATACAGCAAAGGATGGATGAGATAAATCCTTATTATTAAACCAGGCAGCTCTTCCCCTCTGGTAGGCTGATTTTCCTACATTAGCAGATAAGGGTTTCTTCCTATGAATACAGTCACATGATTAATCCAGTGATCAGCCTAAATATAGATGGAAATAAATGTTGCTTTTTATTAATAAAAATCAGCTTCATGAATCAAACAACAAGCACAATAAGAGGGCTTTTCAAAAGGAAAATCATTTTTGCTTTAGAAAACAAAAACCCTAGCAATACAGGGCTAAATTTTAGTTGTCTGCATGATATATAGTAGAAATTAAGTTAACAAAACCAACTGGTACTTCATTAACTGATAATGAAATGTCACACTATTTGGATTAGTTTTATGGCAACCTTCTTTTCTCATATAGCAAGCCACATTAAAAATAGTTAGTCGCAAACTTTCTATTTTGGATTTTTCAAAACACTAGCCATCTTCTAACGCATAGAAATTTTAAATGTTCCTCTTTCTGCTGTGCACTCAGCCAGAGTTACTCACAAGTGAATAACAGCAAGAATGTGTTTAATCCTGAAGGAGCAATAACATCGGTCCAGTTAGAGCCGCTGGCAAAAGTCCATGATATCACAGATGTCTGGGTGTACATTTCCCCCCCAATGAAGTGGTTTTCAACCTTTCGCAGGTTATGACACACTTGGCAACATATCACAACCCTACAAGACACGTGAGCCCAACAACCCCAAGCCAAATCCAGTCATCTCCCTGGCTTTCTGTGACACACCACTGTGGCAACACAGTAATGTGTCCTGACACAATGGTTGAGAACCATTGCCCTAATGCATACACAATTGTTTATCATCATACAAGGGGAAGGTAGGATGGAGGAGACAGGACACGATGGTTAATCAAGAAAAAAAGATGTTTCTCAGTCTCTAGCTAGATTTTCCACATCACTGAATATTGAGAGAGACAGTCATTTATTTCAACTATTTCTATCCTGACCATGTATCTGTTGATGCAGTTACTTCAGCTTTATTTTACTAGTCTGGAAGCAAACCCTATTGGTTTCATTCCTGAGGAAAAATAAGAACCATAATGCAGAAACATAGAACAGAATTGTCACATCCACCCAATTCACCCTCACAGCTTTCTGGCCTTCCTCATTGCATCCTTGTTCCTGTGTTATTGTAGATGGGTTTAATGTACATCTTTTAGGAACTCATATTTATATAGCATGATTCATTTAAAGAATCTAGATATAAGAAAAAGGACAGGGCCAGATTATCAAAGGGGCTTTAGGGGCTTAAGCCCCAGGCCCTGTCCAAAAAGAGGGCCCCTGGCTCCAGCCCCTAAAAACCCTGATAACCAGGCATCCACCCAGCTCAGCTCATTTTATATAAACATACACACATGCAAGGATAGGTGAGAAACATTGTAAGGGGAGGGCAAGTGCTCACAAAGTCAATTCAGTTAGGGTAGATAAGGCCTATTCACAACAGTTAATTAGGAGAGTACAAAAATGTGTAGAGGGACAATTACTTTTTGTAATGAGCTTGCCATTCCAAGTCCCTATTCAGACCCAGTCTGATTGTGTCAAGTTTGCATACAAGTTTCACCCCTGCAGGTTTGGCCCATGTACATGGCAGAGGGCCATTGCTGGCACGTGACGGTATATATCACACTACTAAATGGGCAGGTGAATGAGCTCCTGATGGTGTGGCTGATGTGGTCAGGATTAGTGATGGTGTCACTAAAGTCAATGTGTGAGTTTGCTGCTGGGATAGGTACCTGGGTTAGTGTTCTTACTGTATGTTGTATGGTTGCTGATGAATATTTGCTTCAGGTTGGGGGCTGTCTGTAAGCAAAGACTGGCATGCCTCCCAAGGCTTGAGAGAGTAAGGGATCATCTTCCAGGATAGGTTGTAGATCCTTGATGATGTGTTGGAGAGATTTACACTAGGAACTGTAGATGATGGGTCTTCATTGTGTGCACGTGTGTGTACACGCATGAGGAGAAGTAATGTAGCTGGGGAACCCCCAGTGGAACTCTTTTTGATTCTAGCAAAATACTTTTACTGTTTTGTGGAAGAAGTGCATGCTGTTGAATAGGTGCAGAATGCATTACCTTTTTGTTGGGCCCCATCTGCTGCTAGGTATGGAGAGGGAGCCATGGCTTCACTCCTACCACACTCCTTCCCAGCACCTTGGAGAGGGTAGCACATGTGCTAATCTGAAACTCTCTCACATTTAAAGTGTGGAATTCATCCCTGAAAATGGACAGGCACAAAGACAATGCACCCACTTAAGCACTGCATAGAATAGAATAGAACAGAATCATAGGGTTGGGAGGGACCTCATGAGATCATCGAGTCCAACCCCCCGGGGCTTGAACCCAGACCTTGTGTTGGACCTTTGCACAGTGGTACTGTGGAGAAGAGTGAAAAACTCCTTTACCCTACCTTCTCTCATATGAATCCATGAAGGGCCAACCATAATCTGTCCCCAATTTATCAAGTTAAGTGTTCATGTTGGTTCCCTGTTGGTGTTTGATGGTTAGGTGATACAACTCTAAAGAAAGATAGGAAGCCTCGGTCCTGATTAAAGTGAAAATGTGTTTGCTTTCCACCATGTGTCCCACTAGCAAACCCAGTACTTCATTTGGAATGCACTAAGGAATGGCCTACCAGGTGAGGGGGAAGTTGGGGTGAGGTGTATTGGCAGTTATCTACAGAAGCTTACTCTGACTCTCCCTGCGCTATGCTTTAAATTAAAAGTTACTCCTAACCTGAAGTGTTACTTTTAAATGCACCAACCAGTTTTTTTTTAAATAGATTTCTTTAATGGTACTGCATGAATACTAACAGGGAAAATTTACATCTCTGCTTGTGACTAATCTCCAAGTCTAGCTGGCTGGAGGCTCAACAAGAAACTATTACATTCACTGGAAAAATGAAGGGCATCCTCAGAACCTAAAAGTGCAAGAAAACAAGTTTAGATTCAGTAAAATAAAGCTATATGTTCAGAAAGACTTTAAGGGACAGATCCCAGTGGGGATAAATTGGAGTAACTCCATTGTATTTCACTAAATGACACCTATTTACAACTGTTGAGGATCAGGATCTAAATTTTTACAGTGTTTGATCTCCCCCATTCTCATGGACTTGCCCATTAAAATTCTGGTAAATATCAAAGCTGCGTACAAAAACTATGCTAAAAAGAGAAGGTTGCAAAGCCAAGTACTCAAAAGTTAGGAAATGAGAGAATTTAGAAATTTCCCTTTCATACATATGCATTATGATAGTCTCTAGTTAAATGATCAAATACTACTTGTTTCACTAGACACTCACCTCATTCAATGCCCAGGATAGACCACATGCTGGGGATTAACTGGGGTTGTGTAGTGAAGGGGCTGTGATTTGCAGGACCATTCGCTCACTTGGTTGCAGAGGCTGGAAGGTGTCATACAAATGAGGCAGGAGACTACAGGAACTCACTAAGAAACTGATGGCAGTTGTATGTTCTCCTCAAAATTATCCCCTGGCCCACAACATTGAAAAAGCTGGACCACAGTTATGTATGGAAGGCTTGCTGAAGAGTCTGGCTGTATTTATGTTTGAATTCTTTGGTCTCTCTTTTCTTGGGTTATTAACCTGTTTATATTTAAGATACTAACCACACTAAATCATAGCACTTGTGCAACAAGTATATGAATTCAGTAAGATACAGGATCCAACTGATCTTACTAAAGTCCTGCCATCTTCACATTTTATAACAATTTGCTATTTCCTAATAACTCTCAAGGCTTTGATTCTCATGGAAAGATAAAAGTAATTATTCATCAGGTAGAAAATCTGCTTAAAAAACAAACTAAAGAAAATATACTGATTAACCTGTGAGTTATTGGTAGCTATGAGATTTTTACAGTTAAATAAGTGAGCCTCTCAGGCGAAGGAAAGAACTATGTACTTGTTAATAAAATTGAATAATTAGGTCTTCCCTGAGTGCTTCAAGCTTGTTTCATAAATCCTCTGAACTACAACTGAAGTTTATCTCTGAATATAACTGGGAAAGTAAAGCTAGAAATGTAATCTCCAGGACTGCAGGGAACAGATGAATCCGATTCCAATAAATAATGTATGCTCCTCAATTATTTATCCAACCTGTTAAACTTTTTCGAAAAGTTTAACCAAATAAAAACCAATGTTTAAAGGAAGAATGAAAGTCTTTTGAAAACTAAATTATAGAAGTTTAAGCACAATTCCTATATCTACATGTAGGAGCTTGAGTAAAGCAAATGAGCACACCAACTGCAAGGCCTCCCTAATCTCAGATTATTCCATTCCATGGATCTTCTCCAGCTGCTATCTGAGCCATTAACACTTACCATATATCATTGAGTATAAGCCGAGAATTTTGTGCCTGAAAATGGCTTCGAAACAGGCACTCGGTTTATACTCAGGAGAATACGGTAGACAGCCCCAGCCAGCCATTTCCCTTACCATACAGCAGGCCCAAACCCCAGTGTTGCCAGGTGGCCATCTTGGGCAGTCAGCTGGGGCTGGAGCTGGAGGAAGGAAGGGACCCCAGCATCTGGAGCAGCCAAGTAAAGGGGTCCTGGGGAGGGTTGGCCTGGACATTGATTCAAGGAGGATTCAGGGAGGCCAGGGAAGTGACAGCAGGGACCAGAGGTTGGGGAGGTGGTCGGGGAGTTGGGAAAAGTGATGGGACAGCCAGGAGGGTTTGGGGGGGGGGGGGTCAGGGAGGTCAGGGAAGGGGCAGCAGGGCTCAGGCATTTGGGGGGTCAGGGAGTCCAGGGAAAGCGGCAGGAGGACCCAGGGTTTTGGGGGAGCCAGAAGGGGTTCGGGGGAAGCAGCTGGCGGGGAAGGCAGAAGGGGTTCGGGGGAAGCGGCTGGCGGGGAAGGCAGAAGTTCAGGGGAAGCAGCGGTGGCCGCGGGAGCGGCTCGGGAGCCGCAAAGAAAGCGGGAGCGCCGCTGGAGAGCCCGGCACGCCGCAGAAAAGCGGCTGGGACCCGGGGTGCCGCGGAAAGCGGCGGAGGAACCGCAGCAAGGGCGGGGAGCCCGCGGGAAGCCGCAGGAAAGCGGCAGCTAGGGCGGGGAGCCCGCGGGGAGCCGCAGGAGAGCGGGAGCGGCTCGGGAGCCGGGAGCCGCAGGAAGGCGGCAGATACGGGAGCGGCTCAGGGGCCGGGGGCAGGAGGGGGGAAGAACGGCTGGCAGCCGGGGCAGGAAGGGCGGCCGTAGGAGCGGCTCGGGAGCCGGGAACCGCAGGAAGCGGTGGAGGACGGGGAGGGCTGGCGGGCTGCCGCGGGAGCCGGGGAAAAAGCGGCGGCACCGCTAGAGAGTCCGGCAGGGATCGGGGCAACCGATGGCGGCCGCGGGAGCGGCTCGGGAGCCGCAGAGAGCCACAAGGGTAGCGGGGCGGGGAGAGCGGCTCGGGAGCGGGGAGCCACAGGGACAGGGACAGAAGGAAAGTTGAAGCGCACCGGGGATCCCAGAAATGAAGAGGGAGCAAGGAAAGTTAAAGAGAAAAAGGTTTATTTAAGTTGGGGAGGTCACAGAGGGGAGGGCAAAGGCAACTTAACCAAACAATTCTAAAGGCTAGGAACTAAAGGAAACAATCTTAACAGCTAACTTAAGACTTCTAAGGCTACCAATTAACTTTATACAATGTTGCAAAACACAATACTCTTAAAGCAAGTTCAAACAACCCAGGAGGAAAAGATACACTGGGTGATACAAAGTAGCAAGAAGCAATTACAGACACGGGGAGCGCCTAACACAAACTGGAGCTGCAAGCAAACAGAAAGGTACACACGCAAGCCTGTAAAGCTGGGGAAAGCCGTTTTAAAGCAGCCCTAAAAAAATAGAATAACTTTTTTCTTAGAGAGAGGTTGCAGGGCAGACTCTTACCACTCCTAGCAGCAAGGGTAACAGCTTTACAGGCTGGAGGAGACTCGTAATCGGCCGGCAGTAACTCGTGGGGGTAACTCGTGGATACGCTCTAGGGGGAACTCGTGAGCGGAGGAGGCAGCTTCTGGTTGTTCAGGCCAGGAGAGATGTTGAAAACCATCCTGCCTGAGCACCCCAGAACCTCAGCTTTTAAAGACTATTTCCCGCCTTTCCCTGATTACAGGGAATGCGGGGAACAATGGGGGTATGAGTCATGCCCTGCAGGACCTTGCAGTTAGGCAGAGCCCACCTACACCAAGCCCTGCAAAACAATGGGCCCCCAGGGTGGTAATGGCCATCCAGTTGAGTTCAAGGGGGCCATCTAGTTAAGGTGAAGGAGCCATTGTTCACTTCACACGTTCTATGTACTTTAATGATGGCCTGGGAGGGGCGGCCATCAAAGTAACTGCTATGAGTCACAGACACCCTGGACCTGGACTTGGGCCCTGCCTCCTTGCCCTGTCCCAAGGTGTGATCTCGCTCCAAGGGCCCAATCTAGCTCCTGCTGCTGCCAGCAAGTGGCTGGGAGTCAGAGCCGGCCCGAAGCTCCTTGCTACTTCAGAGCCAGCCACAGACACCTGCAGCAATGGGCATGGGACCCAACCCCACCCCGAGCCACCTGCTATAGGTGACGGGGGGCTCAGAGCCAGCCCCTGCCACCAGCAGCAAGGGACTGGGAGCCCAGTCTGGCCCTGAGCTGCTTGATCTCAGGAGTAGCCTGTGAAATTGACCAGGCTGCTGGGCTGCCTGCCAGTAGCAGCAAGCAGCTCAGGGCAAGACTGGGCTCTGAGCTGCTTGCAGCAAGCAACTCCGGGCTGGATTGGGCTTCCAGCTCCTTGCTGTCAGTGGCAGGAGCTGGGTCCCATCCCCTGGCTAGGGCTGGATTGGGCCCCCGGAGCCAGATCGGGACCCAGTGTGTGGCCTGGGCCTGGGCCTGGGCCTGCACCTCTTCCTGCCCTCAAAAGTTGGCTTAATTGTTAAGTTGACTTTCAGGGCAGGAGTTATTAAGTTGACTTAAGCAAATGCTTAAGTTTACTTGATAAATTCTGAATGGGGCCAGGAAGTACCTTAGGTCAACTTAAGGCAGATTAAGTCGACCTAAGCCTCCAGTGCAGACAAACCCCAAAAGAGGCATTGGTCTTCTGATTCTAAAACATGAAGATTCTAAATGCAGGTCACCAAAGGGCAAAGTTGAGATGACATGCATTTCTTCCAGTAGATTTGAAACGTTAATGTATTTGACCTTTCTTTAGCTTGTTGTGTGCACTATGTTTCAAACCTCTCCAGTAAGACTGTAACCATAGTAAATGTAATGTTTTATGAGCAATCAATTCATCTGAAAAAAGTGGGTGTGCCATGGAATTGTTCATCTCATTGAAGTGAGCTGTGTTACTGAAAAGGCTGGGAACCACCTGTCTAGATCAGTGGTCCTCGATGTTTTGTGGCTTGTGACACACCTGGCAGCAAATCATGACTCTACAGGACACAGTAGCCCATTCCCTCCAAGCCAAATCCAGCCAGTTTCCCAGCTCTCCATGATACACTTACTGCTGTGTGGTGACACAGCAATGTGTCCCAACACAGTGGTTGAGAACCACTGCTCTAGCTAATGCTTATTCTGCCACAAGCGCAGGAGACTGGACTAGATCACCTTTGAGCTCCCTTCCACTCCTACAATTCTGTCACGGTCCAGACCTTCAACTGGTGTTGCTCCTCCATTCCTTCACTGAAGTCAGTGGAAATACGCCAGCTGAAGATCTGGTCTGATTCTCACATTTAGAGGGATTTTCCAAACTGGTTCACCTGAGTGTAGTGGGGTCCAGTCCTAGCAAAGGAGGGCACTCAGTACCTCATATACCCAGGCATTCAGTACAAAAACTTAGGACCTGCCTCTGCTCCCATAAAAATGAGACAAAACTCCTTTTGATTTCAAGGAGGTTTCAAACGGGTACTAGTCACCTGTGAAAGTAGTTTCTGGCTGCCATTGACCTCAGTGCTTGAAGCTATGTATCCACTCACTGTGAGAATGCCTGTCTAAGCAAAGTACCATAATACTGCTATTTTAGTGAGAGCAGCACCCTACTTCAGTAGACCTTGTGTTTCTTTTATACAAAATTGGTTTTGTCTTTGAGTCTAACAGTATTTCTCAATCTACTTAAGGCTTAAGTCGATAAGCCCCCATAGCCCACTGATAACCAAATGATATCCTGCATTTGCTCTTTAAATTTGTCTCCATGACAAAACAACCCAGTTATTCTTTCACTATTTTACTCCTCTTTTTTGCTAGTCTTTTACTTCATAGGTACTGCTTGGTTTCAAGGTCCTCCAGCTAGACATATTTTGTGGCCCCTTTCACAAACGCCCTTCTTTACTTGCTAACAAGTGTTCTGCTTATGGCTCAGGGTTTCCACTTTTTATATTATATATTGCACATACGTACATGCTTTGCATTTTTAAGAGCCACAGGAAGAGGAAAAAAGTCAATACACAAATAGCAAAAAGTATTTAAAAACAACAGAGATATTACAGTGAAGAAATGGATACTGCCAGAACTGCTCAACTGTGACTCATAGGCCCTATTTTGCAAGAAACTAAGCATCTCCTTCAGCTTAAGTGATAATACTGTGTAATTTTGGAGCCAGAGGACCTGAGTTTTATCCCCTACTGTCTCTATGAAAAACAAACAAGGAGCCCCATGGCACTTCTAAAGACTAACAAATGTATTTATCACTTGAGCTTTTGGGGGATTTTTCTCCCATGAAAGCTTATGCAATAAATAAATTTGTTAGTCTTTAGAAATGCCACAGGACTCCTTGTTTGTTTTGTTGAACTAGACTAACACAGCTACCCCTTTGGAACTTGTCTCTATGCAGTTCCTCATGCCCAAAGTGTACAACACAGTGACAAATGTGAACTCCAATAAAATGGTCACTGATGTGGTATGTGGTTATCAGTCGTGGTCTCTGGTCCTTTAAGTTATTCCATTCAAGTGCAGAGATCTGCAAATGCAAAGTAACTTGCATGACTGGGGCTTGCTGCTGTAACTATCTAGATAAACTACAGCAAGGAGGAAACCAGATTTTTCATTTTGTGGGAAATGCTGCAATTTTGAATTTTTTCCCCCCATTCTAAAACAAAACCAAAACTAAAACAGATATTTCCTTCCAGTGAAATAAAAAATCCTTTCAGGATGACCAAATGCTTTGTTCTGATAAAAATCAACAGTTCCTTCCAATTTTGACTTTTAAAATATGATCCCCTTTGGTCTTTAAATTATTAAATTTAAAGTAATTTTGTAATAAAAAAATGAAACATTACATTCTGAAAAGGCTGAAACACAATATTTTGACCTTACTGGAATGTACCATTCTGTTCAACCTGCCCCAAAACCAAACTTTTGTTAAAAAAAAATTTTAAAAAATCACATTTTTGCAAAAATATTTTGCTTTGAATGAATTAGCATTTTCCAGGAGATGAATATTCTGTAAGAAAAATTCCAAAAGCTGTTTTAAACCCCACTCAACTACACCAATGAAAAGGACTTGAGTCAGGATGTAGATAAATTTTACTCTCACATATTAAGAAGAAATTATCCTGAAAAAGTGAAGGCTTTGAAGAAAAAACACAAACAAATACAAGAAAGGATAATTTGCCTAAAATGTTTATAGATGTATCTGGGAAAAAATGGGGAAAATAAAGCAAGTTTCACAATAAATAATGCAACTTGAAAGCTATCTGATGACTACAGTGCTATGAAGTTAAATGAATCTGTAATGATGATAAATATGCTAGTCTTCGCAAAGTGACAGAAAATTCTTGCATTATCATTGTGATGTTATTCATGTAGCATAGATACAGTATGTTCTCAAGACACAAAGGGCTTAAAGGCTCAAAATTTAATAAAAATACGCATACAGCCTTAACATTTGGGATCTGCATATTGGAATGTATTTTCAACCAACCAGTCTTATGAAAACAAGTACCTCATTAATGAGGTAAAAACAAATTACAGATGTACTTCTCAGAAGAGGATGTTGTTCTATGAAAATTGCTATAATTACTGATGACCCTCTAAAGTATTATTCATTCCTAGCTGCCTGAATCTTAGCCAGCCCTTAATAACAAAATATTCTAACTTCAGGTGCTGCACTGCCTACAATGGCTTCCTTAGGAAATCAGTGCCAGGTTTACCAAACAAAGGTACCACTTTTCTCCATGCAGAAATGTGAGATGTATAGGCAAGGTCTAGCAGCTGATTAAAAGAGAGAATGTGAGGCAAAAATTCCTTGTGTAACTCCAGTGAAGGGAATGGAGTTGCACCTGAGTTGAACCTAGTTGTGTGACAGTGAGAGAGGGAGAAAGAGCCATGTGATAGGTTCTTGGGGTTTTGGGGGGTTTTTTTGGTCATTTTTAGTGGTTTGCCATTTCTTACGTTGCATTTTCACTTGGTCTTGCAGTTGCAGTACACTTATGGGTCTCAGCCAACCATCCTTATTCAGGCAAATATTGAAGAAAATAGGCATTTTGCCTGAATTATAAGGAATGATCAAAGGATTGGGTTATGGATGTCAGAGTGATTAGTTCTCACTGAAAAAATACTTGCATTATGAAAACATATTTCAAGTGGTGAGGGAACCGTGAGTATGCATAGATGTAAGTCGGCTCTGACACCCTTAGACACTGCTTGGGATGAGTTCTGGAAAGTTAGAGAAGTATCAGAGAAGAAGGGGTAAAACAGCTGATTTCACAACGAGTTAACAAGATACATATAATTTGGTTTTAAAAAACATCAAACAAATACAGTACATGGCTGGTTCATAGAATTGTGTTTCTGCATGGGCCACATTGACACAACCAGTGAAGGGCACATTGAGTGCAGTTGTCTGGGGCAGGATTCTGATGCATTTAAGTAGACACCTTTCTGCCATGGGTTTTGCAATGCTGCAATAGTGCACTCAGGAGAAAAAACCTCATCTCAATACTTACATTAACATCGACTAGACAACTGTGCTGCTGATGCATGTTATGTATACAAAGCCTCAAAAGTATCTACAACTATTGTATCTCCAGATTTACCTATTTAATATGTAAGCTTTTTTTCCTTATTGTATTTTAAAGAGTTTTTCTTTCTTTCACCTTACTGTTGCTGTACAGGAATCTTTCTGTGCTTCAACCAGTTGCAGAGAGGAGGACTGGGGCAATCCGAGTTACTATTCTCCACCTGTCTGTAACTACCGTGGGCCAAGTCTACACTGATGATAGAAAATGCACCACCGTAAGTTTGATCTTTGGGATCAATCAAGTGGTCAGTGAAGACCCACTCAAATCGATCTGGAATTCAACTCAGTAAGTTTACCCCGTGAACAAGAGAAGCACTGAGCTGAAGAGAGGGCATTTCCTTTCAGCTCAGCACAGTGGAGACATGGAAGTAAGTGGGTGTTAGAAAGTTGGAGATACACAAGTTATTTTCTGTAGCTTGCATATCTCCCTACGACTGCCACAGAGATGGCAGCGAGCACGGACCAGGCCTTTTTTTCAAAAAGTTAAGCAAGGAAGACAAATGTCTTATTTGTTAGCCGGAGAACACAACACTACGATTTAAGACATGTCTCCTGTAGCTGTGACCAATGCATAAGATTTCCAACTGCCTATTTACATGCTCAGACAATGATGTGAGCAGAAAGTTTCTGAAAAACAATGGAAAGCATCAGCTGTCAGATATTTAGTTGTGTGTACCTTAAAATAAGAACAGTGGGAGATTTCCAGCTAACCTATGGTTTGGTTTATATTTTCAGTCATATGACCCAAGAGATTTTGCTATGATTTTGCAGTCTTCAAGTTTTTTGCTGCTCTTCTCTCAATGCTTCCCAGAAAAGACTGGTAGAAAATAAAATTCTCATTGACCAGTCACTGTTCCAAGCAAAAACACACTTTTAGAGCACGTCTGCATTGCAAACTGCTGTTTCTTACTATGTTTTTGTAGATAGCCTGGCACAGCAAGGTACTGATCTCATTTGGGCCTCTGGGCCGTAACTTAAATAATAATAATTATATTAAACAATAGCTGACCACTACTCACAAAACTAACTCCCCTGTTTTTGCAGAGCTAGATTCTGGGAAATTAGGAACTGAACACATATTCATCATGGGCAGTTAAATACAGAAAGTAATCCCAAAGTTTACCTTTGCACCACAGTATCATTTTTACTGGATTTCATCCTAGGTATACCAGGACTAACAGTATTCAGCAATTTTTAAAATTTCCTCTGTGAGCCTGTCATCTCAGTTAGGAGTCCTACAGTTTTGGTGAAATGGAAGTTATCTGCAGTTACCACACTCCTCTATTTTAGCCAAAATAATTTACTGTTTTTGGCAGTAGTGAGGGAAGAGGATAAGCTCAAAATCACATTCGTTTAAATGTCATATATTGCTGTTTACGAGATGACGTATTTCTCATAGGCAAGAATCTAATCGCTGGCTGATAATGGAATGTTAGTAACCGACTTGCGTAAAGAGTGATTACATCTCTCACAGTGACAATAAGGCAAGTCTACAATGTCTAAACAAGCCCAAACAATCATGTGTTCTTGTGCCATGAGAACAACCTCTTTGCCACTCTCACAATTAAATTACTTCATTCCATTTTTAACAGACACTGAAAACCCTATGGGCAATGTTAGTCAGAGTCGCAGAAGCTTCATGTTTATGAATAAGGGATCAATTATTAAGATAAAAGCCTCCTTTTATTGACCACCAGCTGCTCTCTTTGATTAAAATAACAAAACTAAATAATGGCACTCAAAAGTCAGACCTCTCCAAGAGCAAACAAGTGTACCACAGGCACTGGTGTTCAGAACTGCAAGCACTCAGAGGGGAGACTGCTCTGTCCATCAATTCATCATATATACAAAGGTGGTACATGTCCAGGTCATAGCCACGTGAAAAATGGAGATCTACTTTGATCTCGGGAGCTCACTAGCTCCACGTTCCTCCACTTTCCAGCTCTCCAGAGTCAAGCTGCCGAGAACCCTACACTAGCAGATGTCTCCGGGACCACCTAAAAAGGCATCTAGAGGTGAGATAAAGAAAACATAATGCAGTCTGAAGGTTTATTACCTTTTTCATGAATTCCCTGCAGAGCTTGGGAGAGTGGCTCAGTACACTGCAGCCTTTCCTTCCTGTCTTCCCACACACAGATTCCTGCATCTCCAAAGAGCACTCCACAGGCCTGCATCTCCCTTCTGCATGTGACAGAGAGATCTGTACCTGTAGGGGAATTCTAAGGGTTTATCTCCTCTCACTTTGTGCTTTTGCATAGGAGGGGGTTGAAACAGATATAGAAGTGGGAGTGAAGACTTCAGCCTTTCTGTCTGGCTGCAGTGATACAGTGAAGCTGGAGAAATATTAAGCAAGGAGAACGTAAACACTGTTATACCCTGGCAGTACCTATCAGACATAGGGCACTGCATCCATGTGCCACCATCTGTGTTGGTGATACTACACTCTTCTGAAACCCAACACAAATTCAGCTGCTCCCATTGCTGGCTGCTGGGCTTTCTTTGGAATTTTTGCACCTTTTAGACACCTGGGTCCAAGGTCAACCCCACCGTAATTCCACTGAAGTCAATGCTACAGCACCAAACATTACACAGGCCCTCAAATTTCTGAGGAGGACTGTAAAGGATCTTTTGGGTTGGTTTAGACTCACCCAGTTCTTTTCATTTGATATTTTAAAAGGTCAGTCCTTGCAACACCTGCGAGTGTGCTGTAGTATCAGTTAACTCAGGGTTCTGAGTCAGTTTTTGGTGAATGTACGGTACTCATCTGCCAACACAGCTTTCTATTGTCTAGTGCTTCCCTTGTGCTGCTCTGGTCATCTGCCAATCCATGCTGCCCTTGTCTCTTGACCATAACCATGAAGGGTACAAATGTGTGAAACAAAAACACTGACTTTTTCTCACAGTTGCCCTGCTCTTGTGGTACTGCTGTGGCCGTCTTTCTCCACTCTTGTCTAACTCAGATTTTATCCCTATTTTGTTCCATCACAAGCTTTTCTAAATCCCAATAGAAGTATCAAGTACAAACAACAGCCTCTTTGTGCACAACACTGAGGATGACACCCAATTCTCAGATGCTCTCAACCAAGCTCCAGTCCTCTTCTAGGGGTCTGGGGCCACATGGGTGAAACCACTTTTTAAGCAAAGGCAGTGCTATTGACTACCAATTCCTGTACAGCTCTTGTGTTCAGGTTTTGGTTTCTCTTTAATGTTCACAGTCAGGCTGCATCTCACCAGTGTGAGATCAATATTCCAACGTGTTGTTTATTCATTAGTCTGAAAAATGTCCCCCTCTCCCAAACGCGACTTAGTAATCAACATTATAGGAATGAAAGCTAAAGCCACTCTGTTAATGTCTTTTCCATAAAACCTGTAATGCTTGCAATTTGCTCAGTTCAAAGTCAGGTCATATCTGACCGACGGAAATCTGTATTTTCTATAAAGGTTGGTGACCATCGGTATCTCTGAACTCATCTCAACACCTCTTTGAGTACAGTCAATCAGAAGATTACTCGAGTTAAAGAACAACTTCAGGTTATATAGAACAGCATAGTCTGTAACCATTTTGTAGCAGACATCTGTTACATATCTCCTCTCCCATTCTTCAGGACAGCAAGGACAGCAGAATGGTGAAGGCATTATACTTGGCCCCTGAGGTGCTCGCAGACAGATGGCTTGTTTCAATGAACAGCAACCCTTTCGTTCAATTAAGACACAAAAATAGATGGTCTCTGGAGCCACTCCCACCGAGGAAAGATGGGAATACGATGCCCAAGATGTGTGGCAAAGACAGGAACATAAAGCAGGAAAAGGTGGGTGGGAGGGATTCTTCTGGCTCTGGACACAATGTTAAGGACCCACTTATGACAAATGACTTCTCTGACAATGCAGATTTCCAGCAGAGCAGTACCAGCCGTCACATAAATGTATGGATCCACCTAAATAAATAATAGTACTTAGGTTTTATGGGAACACAGACTAGAGAGGACTGGATAAATAGAGTTCAAATGCGTACAGTTTACCTGTAGCAGTTTAAAAAACAAATACTTGGAGAACATCAAGATCTACATATCACTGTGCACTAAAGGTCCATTTCCTTTACAGGAGTGAGTGTAATAATAGTATTGGCTCTGGCCTAGGCTGTAGGTCTCATCTAAAAACTGACAAACTCACAGCTGGACAGAAGGTCAGTTCACTTGTGTATAGTATAGAGAAAAGTGGTTGTTGCATGTATTAGAATTTCTTTAGAGAGAGAGATCAGAGACTTAAAATGCATTCCCCATTTTCAGTCAAAGGAGGCTACATGGCTAGCCAAACTGTTGAATTGTTTTTCTGTGAGAAGGTGCTATAAATATGGACACAAGGAAATAATTCTTCATCACTGGACAGCATGGTTTCTAACAGGCAGAATAATTGAACACAATAACAGAGATCCCCAGAGTTACTCAAGGTAGCCCTGAAAAAGACTTTTAGGAAACTGTCAGATGACATCTCCGCACCTTATTTAATGACAGACTATGACTCACCTGTACATGTATTTTACCTGCTTTTACCTCTAAAAATCTCTCATTCCTTTTTCTTAGTGAATAAACCTTTAATTAATTTACTGTAGATTTGGGTACCAGCATTGTCTTTGGTGTGAGATCTCGGATGCAAATGGATTTGAATGAGCAATTGGTCTCTTGGGACTGGTTGTAACTAGAATATTTTATGCGTTTTAGTGTAAATGACCATTTATCACAAAGTCTGGCCTGCCTGAACATCAAGATAGATTGGAATGTCTAAGGGGATTGTGTGTGACTGTGGTATAAGATGTTTTCAGTACTTTGGGAGTTCACACTTAGTACTGGATGGGAGAAATCTAATTAGAGAGTCTACTGCCATTATGGGATGACTGCCCTGCTTTCAACAGTCTCAACTGAGATGGGCACTCATAGCCATGAGTCACCAGGACAATGAGTGCTCAAAACTTAGTTTCATCCTTCTGGAGGACAAGAAATGCACAATATATCTTCTTACCATAGCACTACTAAAAGATTCCTTTGTTTCTAAATGGTAGCTTAGACTCCTTCTTTAGCTGAAGGATCTCAAAAGTATTGGTAGTGTCTTGCAGATCTGTGGGTATCCGCTTCAGATCCACAGATAACTGCAGCCTCTTTGTTGCAGATTGGCCGCAGCTGCGGATCCTATTTTTATGAATGATCCCTGCAGCTGCTGCTATGATCTGCATTGTCAGCGCACAGAAGAGAACAAGGATGGTGGTCTGCCAGTCAATCAGAGTCTCAGTCACAAAAGCCTGGGGCTTGGAGAACCACCACTCCCTGTCAATCAGTTAGCATGCTGGCCTTTGATTGGCTCATTCCCCATACCTTCCCTGCCTACTTCTTCATTTTCTTGTTTGTGGTTCATTATGCTATGCAGTCGTTCAGAAAGTTCACTGGTGGCCAAGTAAATCTGATTGACAGCACAGCATGCAAATTGCAAACAAAAAAAGGAAAAAATGAGTGGGACCTACCGGTATGTGGCAAATGAGCCAATCAAATGCTAAAATGCTGACTGTGAGTCCAACCTCAGTTGTGGATGCAGTTCCAAATCCATGTAAAACACGGCATGCAGATCAGATAACGACTGACATTGGGTGGGTGAGGTCCAGTTCTGGATCCACTTTTTTTTTTTTTAATCCACCCAGGGCTCTAAGTATTGGCCCCAACTTTGGCTTCTTTAAAAAGCCTATATATTACCAAGCAGCCCACATTTTCACAAGTAGCCTCTACTGGCATTTTGGGTACCTCCCTTTAGACATCCATGGCCTGGTTTTGAGAGATGCTTAAAATACCAGGCTCCATGGGCATTACAACTTGGCTGTGCCTTCTCGAAGTTCAAGCATATCACCATGGGACAGAACTGAACTGAGAACTCCTGATTCACAGCCTTCTTTCATATGCATATGCCTATTTTCCTCTCTCTTGATTCAGAGGCAAGATACCTTTCTTTGCACTCAAAGAGTAAATTTCATAGTTCATTTTTGCTCAACTAGCAGAGCCACTTGAACACACAATGATGGATTTCATGCTCAAGTAAATGGAGTAACAGACAGTGAATGGCTTGTTTTAAAGCTGAGCTTTCATCTCCCTGCAGTGGCAAGAGCTGTTTGAAAGCAACTATATTAGCTGTATAAAACATGAACATTTCTTTTTATGGTTGTTTGGAAGTGTGAGTTTTGAGCTGATCCTGTTTCAGTTAGTTATGTTTTAATTGTTGTTTTATAACTCATGTATGTGCTTCAAGAGACTTCACGAGACATTTTATAGTGTAGAAAATAAACTAACAAGAAATAACTTAGGTTGTGGGGGTTTTATTTGCTTTTAGGGGCTTCTCCCCACCCATATCAGTGAAAACAGATAAAGCATACAGGCTACAGGAGAGCAAAGGATCTTACTGTAATTTCTGCTAGTAGTGGGATTTGTGATGGCAATAGAGCAAGGTGCTGAAAATGCACAGCATGTTCAGCCATCTGTTTGTAATTGTGTATAAATCTATCTCTTGGCCTTTCTGAGGTGCCCATCATACTGTTAACCAGCTACTCTGGTGTCCCAGCTGAGCTTCCCCTTCTGTCATTGGTACTGCGTTCTAATTCAAAAGACAAAAATAAAGTGTAACAAAAGCCTTTAGTACGTATGACTGCATTCTGGGTATAAAAGATGCAAAATATTTTACTCTACAAAATTTCAGTGCAGCAGGATCAGGCCTCAAATCAGCTAACATTCACCTGTTTAGATGGTTTTCTTCATATGCAAAATATTTGCTTTCTTGTGAACAACAGTCACTGGAAGGCAGGCAAAATGGTGAACCGAGACCTTGCTGGTATTTAGAGTTTCATCAAAAGTCTCAAGGGTTTTCTAGAAAAAGGCAGAAATTTGTTTTTTCTGAACACCAGGAAACAAACCTATCACCAATATCACTGTTTGGCTGGCACTTTCACTCAGTCTTGTTTTATTGCTTTGTCACCATTCAAAGGAATCAACAGCTCAGTTTTGCTGCTTCTTGGTGCATTCCTCTTAGGTTGCCTGATGGGCCCAGTCCTACACATCCTCCCAAGAATCTCACTGACTCATGATTGCCAATTAATTATTATGGTGGTGATGCTGTATAATGCTGCATGCTCTGATCAAGAGAAGGGATAAGCTCAAAGGAAACTAACTGATGAAGCTGGTTTGCTGAATGCAAAGAGATGGAATCAAAGTTAGGCGCAGTAGGTGAGGAGACCTATATCATTAGAATAAAACATTTGTCCTTGCTCTTGAAATGCTTTTGTACTGCCATGTCTCTCAAACAGTCCTACACAAATTTTTCAATAAACATAATAATCATAGATAAACAAGCCTAATGAGTGAAATTCACCTTTTGTCAGAAGACCAGCACAAAAATCTATGTACAACTTACGTTCTTTTCTTCTTAAGTCCTCAATAGGGCTTAAGTGGTACACAGATCTTATGGTAGGCTCTCTTAAGAGGGGTCAATTTTACCCTCTCAGAATACTTTGTTTTCTTACACAGTTAAAATTCCTCTTCTAACCACACGGTGAAAATGGAATACAATAGGGAACATTCAGCCATAAAACATCAGAAAATTAGCATGGAATCCCAATAAATAAAATTAAAGCATGCCCTATTACTAGTTCCACCAACTATTTGTATTTAAATTGCAGAAGTATTTTTAATTGTAGCATGTTGATTTGCGAGAAGTCTAGGTGATATCTCATGCAAGTCAAAGGAAAGAGCTTATCTGATGAAAAACCTGCCACCTTCCATTAAAAATGGACTTACTTGAGAATCAAGCTGTTCAATGTGTTTTTGACTGCAAAGCTTAAACAACCTCACTATTTAACAACACGTCAGGACAAAGTCTGAGCACATATGCAGGAGAAATACACATTTCTGTTCTCAAAGGTACAGTCAACCTGCCTTTGATGTCACACTGGCTTCACATCCCAATAACTCCATAGTTTTAATGGAGTTCCTCTTTCTTTACACTGATCTAACTGAGAGGACACTCAAGTCCAATATATATATACCAGTAAGTAGCCAGTGAAGACGAATCCTTTTTAGGAACATTTCATTCAGTTTCTTGTGGGTGCTCATGTGGATAACATGATGATGATGTGAAGTCTCATAGACTAAGGTCAGAAGGGACCAGTATGATCATCTAGTCTGACCTTCTGCACAATGCAGGCCATAAAATCTCACCTACTCACTCTTGGAATAAGCCACTAACCTGTGACTGAGTTATTAAAGTCCTCAAATCATGATTTAAAGACTTTAAGATACAGAAAATTCACCACCAGGTGAGCCATTCCCCACGCTACTGTATAAATGGTACTAACAGCCACTTTCATAAACCTGATGAAAATTTGGAAGAACAGTGGAAAATAAGTAAATTAGCATTAATTTCAAGCCATCCCATATGATTTATAACTACTGTCATGTCGAGAGTATTGGACAGGTGTCAATCACTGATTGATTGGTTCAACTGCACATCCTTATATCCATGTGACTAGATTTCTGTGCTATCCAAAAGGAAGAGGATTCTTTTTACTATAATTTCATGACATTGTTAAAATGAGCGTGAAGGCAGAGCTGCTGCTCTCAGAACATAGTAGGATGGACACTCAGCAATAGAATTACCTGGTGACACATAGTGAACACCTGGGTATAAACCAATGTATGCAGACACCTAATGGAAACTTAGCAATTTCCAAGATGGCAGGGAAAACATGACTAGGCAGCAACAGTGACGCGGTGGAACAAAAATTTGAGTCAGAAAAGGGGCATGGAAATGTTTAATTGATCCATTCAGGATCAGATCAGAACATAGCAAAGAGTAAAAACCACTGTCAGCAGACTTAGGGCTATGGCCAAGATTCTTGAGATAACTAGTGATTTTGGATACCTCCCTGTTTAGTGCCCAACCTCAGCTGCTATAGGAGCTCAGAACTTTGTGACTTTTAAGTGGTCTCAGATTGGGCACCCAAAACCTGACACATCTAAAATTCACTGATCTCTTGACAATCCTCGCTTGTAAACTGTAACTTTTGATGCTTTTACAATACAAGTTATGGATACAGTAATTATAAAGATTGCAGGATACAGTCTATAGCTACATCCCATAGAAATGTTACTTCAGCAGCCAGTTGAGATAGCACATTACCTGTAGCATGCACTGTCTTCTAAATCTGTACTGTCAAGAGATGCTGAACATCTGACAGACTTTTCTATTCTTTATTATATCATTCACTGAATGCCACTTCTCCTCTAGGAATGCACTGTTATTTGATTTGTTAAACACAGGAAGTTTGAAGACGTATAGGTATCTATATATATTAAATATTTAAGCCAAGGTGATCAGAATGTGTGCAGTATTAGTGCTGAGCAGGCATTTTACCGTACAAGACAAACATGTAGCAGCTACTGGTTATGAATAAACAAACACCACATCATATCACATAACAGATTTGCTGTTTACTTAAACAGCTCATAAAAAGGAAGTGAAATTGGGATCTCTCTAGATAACCACTGGGATTCTTGTAGCAGAAACCCTCTTTCCAAACTCAAATTATGTATTAGCCCCACTAAGTTTGTAGTGACAAATTGGAAGGATTGAAATGTTGACTACAAGGTAATGTGCACTGAATGAATAAAGCTCTGCAAGGGATGGATGATAAAGGGTTTCCTAGATAAAGGACTGATAAGCAAGGGAAAGTTTCTTCTGATTGTGGTTCTCTGTACTGCCTATATTAAGAAAACAAAGAAAGAAAGAACTACTGGTCCCTTACATTAGTGACTGATGGTTCAGAGCTCTTCAAAGCGTCTGACAAAGTGGGATTTTCTCCTGTGAAAGCTCATGCAATAAATAAATCTGTTAGTCCAGTAGTTCCCAACCTGGGGGTCTGTGGGCATGTCATAGGGGGTCCGTGGAGCCTCTCCCTACCAGGTCTAGAATCCAGTTGCAGCCTGCATGCACCCTGCCAGGGTTGCCTCTCACCGCCTGCTGCCGGATCCTGGCAGGGGGATGAGGCCACAGTGGCTTCCTGGGAGGAGCAACGGCAGGGGCCATTGCTGCCACAGCTCAGCTCCCCAGCGGCACGGGCCGTGGTGGTAGCAGGCTGCTCACAGGCTCTCCCAGCAGCACTGCCAGGGTGGCATGTGCTAGATTACAGTCAGCCGGGGGGGGGGTGTTTGTTTAAAAGGGGTCTCCAGCCTGAAAAAGGTTGGGAACCACAGTGTTACTCTAAGTGCCACAAGACTCCTTGCTTTTTTTGCTTTACTAGACTAACACGGCTGCCCCTTTGCAACTTGATGGTTCAGAGGGAAGCTGCATGTTATAGGTAGTGGGGAAAGGGAATCAATGCATGGTTTAATCTTTTATTTTCTCTCTGTCTCTCTTTGACAATAAAAACACTCACTTCTTCTCAGATGCCGGTAGAAAGAGGAGGAAATTTAGCATTTCTATAATGTCCCAAAGCACCTTCTCCCCTTTAGAAAATTGAGATATCCTCCTATGCCACCTGATGGGTTTCCTCAACTTTAAGATTACATTCACTTGGTTGTTTTTGTAATAGGTGTAGTTGATGGAAATCTATATACATCTCAGGGCCAATCCTTTGCTGGGGTATCTTGGTATCTCAGTTAATTTCAATGAATCTGTATCACTTATCTATAAGGACAGGCAAAATGGGTCATGGTCACCTGTAGGACATAATTCAGTCTTGAGATCTAGGTGATTGGTGATTCTTTGAAAAGTGTGGCTACACCAGACCAAACAGTCAACCATCAACATATCACAATCAGTAGGACCCCTCAGCCTGGGTCCTACATTAACTTTGTTAAATAGGCTGGCTTTGAACTCTTGTTTCAAACCAATACTTTACCCTCTAGACAGAAAGATCTGGCTTCTCGCGCTTGTTATCTGAGATCTCTGAGTGCAACACACTAATAGTGCACTAAGGACAATTGTTATTTACTACAGCTAGCTCATCCCTCCTACTCCAACAAACCAAATGGCTCGGAGTTTTGCCTTCTCAGGAAGGTAGTATTGAATCTTTTCCTCCCAATCCCTTTCTCTATGTGTGCAGTCAGTATCTCTATCTATTTGGTCAGCCTAAACAATCTACTTGATGGTTTATTCCCTGTACAGAGAATAGAGAATAACTGCTTAGACAGGAATTTTTATATCCCATTTACCACATTTCAACCATGCCTAAAGCTTTTAAAGCTTCATTTTTATTTTAAAATGCTTGTTTGAGCCTAGGCAATTACTTTTCAGACTTAAATGATTCTGTTATTTTAACTGTTTTTACATCCTGGGATTAGTGAGCATGAAGAAGGACTAACCAGGAGCAGACTTTAATTTTAAAAAACATCAGACAAACAGCATTTTAAATTATTGGGATGGTTTTCATGTAACTGAAGTTGGATAGATTTAGGTGCCTTCTGATTTATATTCAGAGTCATCAGTTCAGTATTCACGATCAAAATTTCATGTGTGACCATCTTCAAAAAGCAAGCACATATTAATAAAGATATGCAAAAGCCCTATATTTGATTGCATCAGCCAGCTTCTGCATGCTAATGAGGGATTTTGAAGGCAACCTTATTGCAATCTCATTTGCAAATTTGCTTAGTTGCCAACATGATGTTAATTAAGATGACCGATACAGAACACACTCCTGGAAAGTGAAAACAACATGGAACAGCACCCGAAAATAGAGATGCGTTCCTACTTCAAGAAGCCGAGATAGGTCCCCGATAACTCTCCTGACTGCAAGTCGGCTTTAATGAAAGTAACTCCTTCTTGGTGCCCTGGCCACTGAATTATAACACAGGTTTTAACAGCTGAGTAGGCCTAGGCACTGTGTTTACCATATACGTGACAGAGGAGACCTTCTTCTCTGTTAAATCTATCCCTTACGTGAGAGAAGAAAATCAGGGTTCCTGTCCACAGTAAAGCAAACCCATATTTCTGCTGGTCTCTATTTTGTATTATGCAAGTTAAAAAAAAGTATCAACTATAGTTCCTGTCTTGGGATGGATCACTAATGGCTAATGATTTTCATATAGATACTAAGACCACCTGGACACTGCCTAGGCCTCAGCTGAGATCAGAAGCCTCAGCATACATACAACTATGAAGAGAGAGCTCCTAACTTGAAGAATTTACAGTCTAAATAAGTGAGGCTGATATAGGAAGTGCTATCTCCATTCCACAGATGGGGAATGGAGGCAAAATGGCATGAACAGGGATATTGCTGTGAGCAATCACACACAGATTTGAGTAAGTTCCAAAGGGGCAGCCGTGTTAGTCTGGTAAAGCAAAAAAAGCAAGGAGTCTTGTGGCACTTAAAGACTAAAAGATTTATTTATTGCATGAGCTTTTGTTGGAAAGCTCATGCAATAAATAAATCTGTTAGTCTTTAAGTACCACAAGACCCCTTGCTTTCCCCCCCCCCCCATATTTGAATAAATGTTCCACATTTTCGCCTGAAGGGATTTACTCAGGGTCACACAAGAAATCTGTAGCAGAGAAGTAGGACCTGGATCCAGATTTTGAGAGTCCCAGTTCTCATGACCTCCTTCCTCATAACTCATAGTTCTGAAGATTTCTTTAGCTCCACAAAAAGAGTGCTTGTTAAGAAGTCAGAATGTTCAATAGCTACTTCTGAAATAAAGAGCCAGTACAAAAGAATTTCAGCAACTGTTTAGGACTCTACTATGAAGAATGCAACCAAATCCACCTTCAAATTGTGTCAAATACAGCTTTGTAGATACATCTGTTTAACTCCTGATTGATCAATGTATTAGTTTGTTATAAGATTCTAGCAAGAAGGAAACCACCAATTCTTTTCTCTACAGAAATAATATACATAATTAAGCTTCTGAGCACTCCAGTGATGCAGATAAATAGCCTTATCTCCATTTCAGAGACGCATAAACTTGAGACACAAAAGGATTAACATTTGCCCTTGGTCATACAGCAGGGAAGCAAATACAACCCAGGGACGAGTGCCAATCCATGGAAGAGTTGTTGAAAAACACTAAAAATAGGATATATTTTAAATCACTACTCCAGTGCTTCCACCGACTTTAATGTCATCTCACGTTATTCTATTCTACTTACTATTCTAATGCATTACCCTGTTAGACAAAGACTGCTCAGATAGGGCTTTTTTTCCTCAAAAATACATTCAGTGATCTACACAAGTTTAAATTTCTGTCTCCTAATGAAGAGAATCCTTCTCCTCTCACTGGCCCCCAGAGGCCTGGTCTACACCACCATCAGGGCAGTTGACGGGAGATATGCAAGCTATCTAGTTTAGCTTGTGTTTCTCCCATCAACCTACTTATGCTGGCAGCATCTTCAGAGCCCAGTGTTGACAGGAGTTGATGCAGCTTTATTCTTTTCAAGGAGGTGGATTACTGGCATCGACCTGCACGCCCACCTGGAATCAACTGAGAAGGTCTCAAATGCCTGCTCAAATCGATTGTTATGGAGCTGGCAGTGAGGACGTATGTTTAGGGCTTATCCACATGCCCAGCTCCAGGGCTGCAAGACAGGGCATACAGCACCCAAACTGCCATGCAGCAACATCCCCTGTGAACACTGCTGCAGTAAATCCAGGGGGCTCTCATGGTGCTGGAACAGTGTCCCTATGGGATGTTTGTAGTAATCCTTGGGGATGAAGGGGTTAACACTCTGGCCAGTGAGTCCCAGGACAGCCAATAGGAACAAAGCACAGGTTTTTGAATTGGAGCAGCAGCCTTGCCTGTGCCTGTTGGATGCAGCAGAGCTCCTGGAAGGATCAGGAGGATGCCAGGTAGAAAGGCCTGAAGAAGGATCCAGCAACACCCTTACCAAAGATAAGCTAAGTTTGTTACTGACCAGGTGTGAGCAGAACAGGGCATGGTTACTTAGATGTAGTTAGGGTATTTCTTTGTTTTTGGATTTCTCTGTGCTGAGCACATGTACCCCCTCCTCTTACCTTGTAACTACCTAAGTTAAATCCCAAAGAAGCAACTCTCTGTGTTCTTATCTGTTCTTTCTAATTCAAGATTTTACCTTTTAGAGTAAGCTCTGGTTGTGTGTCCTAAAAGGCAAAAAGTTTGCATGCATGTGCCTCAGACTGCACAGCCAGCTTCTAAAGGGGATTCTGTTCCAGTTCTAGCTGATATCCCAGCTGGGGTGGGTCAGTCTCCTGAGAGAAGAATAAAAGTGATTGAGGATACCTCACAGGAAGGAATTCCCAAGTACGCCTTCAGGGGCTTCAAGAGGTTTTGCATTTGGGTGGTGGCAGTGATACCACTCTAAGGCCAGGAATTGGTGGCCTTGGAGAGTTTTAAGACCAGGCTTTAAGGCCAGTGGGTTTTAAGGCCCGTTGTGGGCCCCCACCTTCTGCTCTCAGAGTGCCAAAGTGGGAAAACAGCCTTGACAATGTTAACGTGCACAAATTCGTTTGCTATGTAGAGCCTAGCCCGCAGTGCAGTATCTTGCCAAGCAGGCAAACACTGATGTTAAACAGGAGTAACTCCGCTGAAGTCAATGGAGCTACACCAGGCTAAAAGTGGTGTGAGAGAGAGCTGGAAGAAGTTTATACCAGCAAAAGCAAGTAAGTATAGAGCCAGGAGTGTCACTCTCTTAATGACCCATCCCATTTTGCCTAGGTATTCCTGTATGATGATAAAGGCTCTCACACAGTTCTCAGAGCCTGTGGTGCCTCCGCGGAATAAGGGGAGTAAAAGCATTAGCATCATTCTGAATGCTCTTGCTTTGAGTCCAATTGAAACTCCATTGAATCCAAAGGAAAGATTCCCATTGACTTCAACAGACTTTCGATCAGGGCCTTAATGAGGCTTACACAGGAAAACTAGTGTTTCTTTATAGCCCTCAGTACCTGCCCACTCAGCTTTGTTTTCACTTATCTTGCTAGTCCCTTGCATTTTGCATGAGATTCACTCTGGCTAGTCCAGCTGTTCTGAATTGTGGGGGGAGCCTCAAGTAAAGTTTTAGAGGAAACACAAATATTCCAAAGGGGTGGCCATGTTAGTCTAGTTCAGCAAAACAAACAAGGCCTCTAGTGACACTTTTAAAGACTAACGTTTATTTATCGTATGAACTTTCATGGGAGAAAATCCCACTTCTTCAAAGCATCTGACAAAGTGAGATTTTCTCCCACAAAAGCTCATGTGCTAAATAAATTTGTTAGTCTTTAAAAGTGTCACTAGAGTCCTTGTTTGTTTTACAAATATTCCTGTCAGAGTCAGCAGAGAAACCCTGCCAGGTAATGGCTGGTTAATTAGTACATGCCAGTACAAATTCAGTTATCTCCTCATAACAGCTGCACCTGAAGGGTTCTGGATTGCCAAACAGCTGTCCATCTTCCTCCGCATGCGTGACATATCACAATGGAGGGAGTCAGCCTAAAAGGTAACTAACTGTGTTAAATTCTAGGGTTTTTTTTAATCCATTCCACTGACAGAGACATGAACTAGTTTTCTAATAACAGTCAAATTCTAGTACATCTGTGTATACTGAAGGCAACACAGCATAGGTTACCCTCACAACTTTCCTGCTGTCCTCTCATGGACAAACTCTAACCTTTTGATTCTGTTACTGAGAAATTTCCATGTTCTTCATATAGAGCTTGTGCTGCTCAGTGACAATTGTCAGATGTCAGGACTGAAGTCTAGGCAACTGGTACCACAGTCAGGTGTCTAAACTGGCACTCATGCCCTTAAAACAGGTATTGCAGCAACACGATTAAGAATTGGATACCCAGATTCAGGTGCTCAGATTTGGCTAATCTGTATCTTGTATTCTAATGAAGCCATTCTTGATAACTAGTTTGTCCTTTGCAGTATAAGAGGTCTCTGCACAACGCAAGCAAGGCTATGGGCAAAATTTGGCTCTCCCTTATACCAGTGCAACATCATTGATTTCACTAGGTAAATAGCATAACTGAAACCAATTTGGCTGACTATTTATTAATTACTAGTAGTACTACCACAAAACATTCCTTTAGTCTTTTCTGAGCTGATTTGCAATACCACTTCCCTTTCCTCCTTCAAATATCCCATTAAGATTCAGGAGTTACTTCTTTTCTATATTACAAGATGCGCAGCATAGTTTTTCTTTGAGTGCTCTAAAATAACAAATAATTGCATGTTCTGTGTGCAAATTGTGTCCACTTCCTTTTCCTGACATATGCATAAATGTGCATGTGAAAGCAAACATTCTGAGTGATCTATTTTTCTGTATGTATAAGTTTTTGTTTTTAAGCACTAACTTTTGAATTGCTAGTTACTCATCCTATTTGTGTTTTGGAACCATGATGTATTTTATTCTTGGGTAACATATCTTTCCTGCTGCAAAACTGCTGCTCTTGATGCATTCAGTAGTGTACTATCTGGAAAATTAAGGCCATCTATTTGATTATTGTTGGGACCATATCAAACAAGCTGAAGGTGGGCAGGTGGAGCAGATTTTCCTGACTCCACTTTGCACTGGAAAGTAACAATCTCAATTTACAGAGCACCTTATGATGCCAAGATACCTCTGCATGCTACAGGAGAGATGTACAATAGTTTTAAATTGTTATCCAGTTATCTTGTTTGCAGATTTGTGTTAAGGAGTGATATAGGAGCACCATCCGATGTAGACAGCCAAAGACTAGGTGGTAATGGCTGAAAATGGTTCCCTCCCAGTTTGCCATGTTTAGGTACAAAGACGACAAACAAGTCAGCTACAGATGACTGCAGCCTGTGTTTCAAAGTATAATAAAGTAGTAACTGGATTGAAGGTACAGTCCAGATCAAAATTTTGAATATCTTTCTAAGACAAAAGACAACCCTAAGTTAATAGGAGGGGATTCCAGGCAGCTGTGAGAGCAGGAACTCCTATGGCATTCCACTGACGGAGCTGGGAGACAGAAAGAGAAGAGATAGAGGGCTCTGGAGCTAGTATTTCCAAGGGATCCTTGGCCTTTCAGACACTTGCAGAGTTTGGCAGCCAGACTGTGTTCTTTCTTTATGGTAGGACAGAAAATGGAAGAATTCACACGAAATGTGCTGATGGCCACCACTCCGGGGGAGGTTTTCTCCCACAAACTGCAGAGGAGAGTGGATCTAACACAATACTGTAATATCAATCTGCGTGCATGCACACGTGCACAGTTTATGGACTAGAGTCACCAGCACATGGGCTCTTTGTGTAGATCCCCCTTGCCATAAACAGAATTTACCTGGGTAGTTAGGCTGATTTAAGGCTGTTTTGCAGAATGACACAAAACTGCAGAGGTGATTCTCACCCTACATACTTACGACTGTGTGCAGAAAAAGTGTTTCCCCGATGACTAGATTTGTCAGCTTCAGTCCCACTTAGGCCAGCTGAGGACTTGCAGTGCTTTAAAGCCAGATTATCACTTGAGCTAAGAGACTAAAGGCCAGATTTTCAAAAGGTATTTAGGCACTTAAAGTGGCCTAGTGGAACTTCTATGAACAACCCTAAACAGGTTAGGGTTGATTGATTTCAACGGGATTTTGGCATCTAACCTGCCCAGGCACTTCTGAAAATTCCACCAGGTGCAGTTTAGGCACTGAAATACCTTGAAAGCCCGTTACCAAATCCCCTACAAAGCAAAAGCAGATTCACAAGCCTCCTCTCTGGACCAACCACTAGAGGGGAGCAAAGACCAACTGTCAAGATTATGACTTCAACACTTTCACAACCATCTTCTGCTCCTCTATAAGGAAAGCTCATTCTGTCATGGACACATTTAAACCAAAACCAAACCAAACCATAGGGCTGGAAGGGACCTCATGAGATCATCGAGTCCAACCCCCTGGGAATTGAACCCATAGCACACATGGAACCATCATAGGCTCTGCTGACATGCTTCTTTGTTTTTGACAGTCTCATAAGGACTTCAGGGAACACAGTACAAACACCCCAAAGTCCTCCTGGGCACAAACCACAGGCAGACTTTGGTGCTTTGCTAAATTTCTTGGTGTAAAGGCAAACAATCCCTTTTTTTTTTGTATATTAAATTTATTTTTTGCATACATTTTTTATTCTAGACAGACTCTTGCACAGGGGGCTCATATTCATCAGCTCTCTCTACTTTAGTGCCTGTCTCATCCCCAGAAGCTTTTCCTGCGCCACCACCTTCACCATGCAGTTCCATCAGCTTGTCCAGTTCAAACTTGGGCTTCTTAAGCATCTTCACTTTGCGGACATACACATCTCTCCAGGACAGTCTGGTCTCTGTAGAGGCTGTGTTATAGGCCAACATGTCAGACGCTGAACCATTTTTTTATATCTGATGGCACCGGGACTAGTGCATTTCCCTGACAAGCAGGTTGAATAGGGCAATGGAATTCCCCCTCCTCCCCATTCCATGTTATGAATTCTTTACTTTTCTCTTCTTTGAAAAGGGCAACCTGTCTTTTCATTGAGGCTCCATCTGCACTCCAAATATCTGCTCTTTTGTGTGGTCATCTACTACACGGCACTCTATGGAGTGGGTGCTCCAGATAGATGGTTTGTGATTTGCAACAATTAATACCTACAGGCCTGGAGTGAATCAGCACCACACAAAGATAAAGCTTGCAGAAGTGAGCATGTAGCTGCAACAGAACTTCAATGCTGACTTCCCTTACAAATCATTTTCCCTAACACATTCTTTTTTAATCTTAAAGCAAAGAGATACCACCCAGTAGGTCTGATGATGGAGTTATTTGTCAATAACTGGGTTAATGACAGTAAAGATTATTAGACTAAGACACCGGAAAGGACAGTCTGCTCTGGTTAAAGCTGAATGTTTTGCATATTTTGGAACCCCCAGTGGCACCTCTGGAGAATGAGGAAGGACATATCTGATGCTATATGGAAATCTTGTATGGATTTTATACACACCGGGCATGTCATTCCTTAAAAATAGTCCTCAAAATAATGGTCACCTGGTAGGAAGGTTGGGGCGAAGCTCATACTCTGCTATGATTATGAACCATGAGTTTTCTTTACATTATTTTGTTTTGGGTTGTTTTTTTTTTTTTTAACTTTTCTCCCCCCCCCCCTTTGCAGGGAGGGGTAGAGATTAACCCTACCACTACAAATACAGGGCTTGGGACACAGAGGAGCTACAAAGCTTCTGGGACGATATCCACTAAACCATGAAATGAACAACAAGTCAAAGGAGATTCCATTCTCATATTAGACCTGGGGAGGGGGTTATATCTCCCATCACTTAGAGGTCTCTTTGGCACATTTGCTCATGCAATGCCATCTAAATAAAAAACAAACAAGGAATCCTGTGGCACTTAAAAAGACTAACAAATGTATTTATTGCATGAGCTTTCGTGGGAAAAAATCCCACTTCATCAGTTCTTTGAAGTGTCTGACAGAGCAGGATTTTTTCCCACGAAAGCTCATGCAATAAATAAATTTGTTGGCCTTCAAGTGCCACAGGACTCCTTGCTGGTTTTAGAATGTTGTGATTTCTGATGTTGGATCTGTGCCCAAATGGTACAACATTCTAAAACCAGTGGGTCAGCATCTCGGTCTTCATGATTACTCCATTAATGATTTGCTAATTGCTGTGCTCAGACAGATGAATACTAAATCAGGGCTTCAAAGAGAAACTGCTATTCGGTTGCATTGCCTCAGTACTTAATTGGGACACTGGATTTTTCTCTCTTTAGAGCGCCTGATTTGTCCTCATCTTCCTCTATTTGCTGTTCCCCGGTGTTTGAATCTTTACAACTGTTTTGATTTGCTGTTACGGTGTGGCCTGTTCCCATGACTTACACTTCCCTGCATTCATTTCCTCCTATTCTGTAAGTTCCCCCACCTTCAAAACATCTGATGAAGTGGGATCTTCTGTCACAAAAGCTCATGCAATATATCTATTTATTAGTCTCTAAGTGCCACAGGACCCCTTGTTCATTTTACTGAACTAGACTAACACGACTGCCCCTTTGAAACATCTAAATAAAGTTATTGAGCCAGTTCTACCTCTGGTGGGAACCCACTGAAGACTGAGGAGTCAGTCCCCAATAGCAGACATGCCAAAAAATTAGATCAGGCCCCAGTTTGTCCATGTCTGATTTCCTTTACTTCTACTCTGACACCCAGATTTACAATGGCTGTGCTCCCTTCTTTCCATTTTAGGGAAATCTCAAGTCATCCAGCTGGATTCTTCAAAGGAATAAACACTAAATGAGAGGTTTTAACCTTGGTTCCTGCATAAAGTATTGCTATGTGGAGTATTCATTATCTATAGCTTAGCAGCATACAAAATGCTTGCTTGTACTTTGGTACCTTTGAAGTGAAATGTCACCCACTTAGAATACAGCTTGAATGATATCTGACTATGAATGTAAGCAAATAAGCCTTTACAATCAGATTCCAACCTAGAGAGCCAATCTAGAGAGATGTTTTCCAAATTATGGGTTTTATGTTAATCATTTTTAAGCCCGGATCTGTCTGACTTAAGCCTTCTACCTGTGATCATGAACCTGAAGAAACAAAGCTACTGACTAGGTGTTTCTTGATGAGCTGGGCAAAACTCTGGTGTCTGTCTTTGCTTCATGCAGGTTTTTTGCCAGAACAATTGTCAAATTAAACTCTATTCTATTCACTGTGAAATGGGATGGAGATTTCCAATCAGGGCTCCAGCCTTGTACAGCATTCCTAGTTATTTTGTGACTAAGGCAGATAATGGTATCTTTCACTGAACCAATTTCAAATGCTCTAATAGTTAAATATTTTTCTTTTTCCACAGAAAAATGCCACTGTAAACAGAGCTCTCCATCTCAGAAGAGAGCTAGCCCCACCTTCTGCTCTTTTTGACCCCTGGAGTTGGGTCTGCACTTTCTTGCCTGGCAGTGAGTTGAAGGGGATTGCACTGCTGCCAGGCCATTCACACTGTGATGTCTGTGGAGCTATGCTGATTTCCTCTAGCTGAGAATTTGCCCTGCTATCTCATAAAGCATCTTCTTAGTCCATAGAGGTTTAAGCACCCTGCCCATTTGTGATGCTTTGCTCTAAAGTGGGAAAATCTCCTGAACTGTACACGGTGCAATGAAGGCTCTTGCTCACCTCACACAATTGGGGGTCTTCTCCAACCACTAACATTTTCCTTGATGTCCTGGCTAACTAACTTGCTAGCCTAAGCTTTACGAGAAGGAAAGCAGGAGCTGGGAGATCACTTGTAAGAAAGTGAGAAAATAAAAAAATGGACCTAATTCCTTTGGACCTTTTCCAAAGGTCACTTGCTGCATGACAACAGCAGGGGAACTGAAAGGTTCCACAGCTTCCAGCCAAGGGCTGCAAACGGACTGAGTTTTAAATGCATGGGATGATTCCTTTATGCTGAATTGGACTGATTCTTTTTATAGCCTTTGCTTTCCAGCTGTAGGGCTGTAAGTGTCTGTGGGATTTTTTTGTACAATGGGGAGGAGAAGACATGGGACAAACAAATTTTCCTTTTCCTTCCAGGGCCAGCAACACAGCATACCATGTCCTCCAACAGTCTGTGCTCAATAGCCCTTTACTCAGGTTACTCTCCAAACCCTAAATCTATCTAGATGTATTATTTAGCAGGTCCTCCTGCTCATATACTATCTTCATGCAGTTCCTGTCTCCTCCAAGAAACTCTGGTTGCTATAGAGGCCAAGGTTGCTTTTGACATCATTGCCTAGAACAACTTGTTTAAAAATCTGGATAAAATTTGGCCTGGGAGCTGGTGTTGCAATGATAAAAATGAACATAGCAGATTTCTTCTACCCTATTGGTTATAATAATAAGAATGTACTGCTTGAGATGTTTTGCCAAGAGTAAAGGGACAAGTAATAGATATCTAGTTTAGCTACTGTTCCCCTCCCCCCCTTTATTGTGAAACTTTTTGATGTCACTCTAATTCAACTGCTCTATTGTAGGCAACCAGAGTCAGCTCACAGGAATGCAAGGAGACACTTTTTAGAGATGCGTCTGACAAAGGGGGATTTTTTCCCCATTAAAGTTCATGCAATAAATACATTTTTCAGTCTTTAAAAGTGCCCCAGGACCCCTTGTTTATTTTGCAGAACTAGACTAACATGGCTACCCCTTTGCATCTTTATAGAGATGCGCGCTCTCTCTCTCTCTCTCTCTCTCTCACACACACACACACACACACACACACACACACACACACACACACAGAGAGCAGGTTCCATGTAGCTGTGTCTGGGATTAATTTTCTCTATTTTATAGGGTCAATCATGGCAGCTCTGAAGGTAAATTAGTTTCCAGTTATACTAGCCTATGATTCAGGTTTTTCTTTTAACTGAGCTTTACAGGGTTTCCTACCAAATGTTGATTCGTCTGCATAAACTTCATTATTTTTAATGTATCTATTTTTTCCTTCTTTAGCAAAAGATCAAAGACCTTGGCCAGATGTAAATTCCAGCCACTAACTGTATTTCTGCCACATAGAAAAGCCAGCACTTCAGTTATTAAGGGTATTATCTAGACTCAGACAAAACCTGAGCCGTAAACACTCAAGACCAGAATATTTCTTGGGACTGACAATCAACTGGGGTATTGATGGATCAAGGCAAAGCTGACAGCCATTAGCTCCAGACAGTCATTCCCTCTGCTCTGAGGTTGCTATGGCCACTTGAACCTCTTTTTAAAGAAACACACAATCTAAGTTTTGCACCATTCTCAGCAGATCCTTCAGGGCACCAAGAGGAGCAAGTTTTAGCAGTGATACTATGCTGTTGTACAAGGGGTTGCTGCAGCATCAGCAGCACAGCAATCTGCAATTCCTATGAGTTTCTCCCATCAATGTCAGTTCCAGGAGATCCTGGAGCCAGATGTGGGTTCCATGGAAGAAGGCTGTTTTTAAAGTTAAAATCAAAACAATAGACAACCATGCCGTCAGGAGGTAGCCTGCTTGCCAGCTAATGAACTGACTCTGCAAGGAGCCTACTTTTCACAAATGTTGATGAGAGTTTCACCATTGACAAGGGTAGCTGGGACTGGGAGTCCATGGATATTGGATTGGTTAGCTACCAGCAGAAACCCTGTGTGCAGGTCTCTTGGGTAATTTTAGAGGTCCACTCATTTGGCCAAAAGCTGAAGGGAGATCAAAGCAACACACACACACTCTCTCTCTCTTTCCTGGAGAGTTGCTGAAGCCCTGCATATCAGAGATCACTGTGGCACATTGGCAAGGAGCACAACCAGTCCTCCTTGCAACCAGTATGATCCAAGAGCCACCTCCAGCAAGCATTGGATCAGACCTTTAGGGCAACATGTCCTCTCCAAGCACAAAGATCCAGATCTACTGCTCCTCCCGTCTCCACTAGCAGCCACTGCCGCACTGAGCAGTAGCCTGCATGAGGCAGATTCCATCCCCACAAACCCTGACACAGGCCTGTGGGTTAGTCTTAAAGTGCCACACAACTGCTTGTTGTTTTTTTCTGTGGGAAAAAGCCTTCTCTCAGCTTTGGTTGTTGGATCAGAATTCAGGGCCTTAAAGCTCCTTTTGCAAATATCATTGATAAAAAAATCTGCTCCCTATAAAAAATACTTTGCCCTTCCATGTACAGATCTCACAGTGCTGGGTTTTCTTACCATGATCTTGCCAAAATAAGGCAAACTGGAGGCAGAGCAAGGATATGACTTGCTTAAGGCCACACCGTGACTCAGCAGCAAAGGAGGAATGAAATTGAGGCCATCTAAACCCAGCCATCAGCTCTCACAGCCAGGTTTACTGTGTTCTCACCTTTAATAGCCTGTTAGTATCTAGCTGAAGGCTTACAGAACAGGATGTAGTGAAAACTTAGAAATAGATGCTCTTGTATATACTATTAGTCCAAGACATATTGGGCATGTGCACAAGCATGTGTACACATCCAGCCACACACACCCCCAACTCACTACTCTGCATTGACTTTATGAGAACTGCATCAGTTTGGCAGACAAGACAAAAATCAACAGCTTTTCCTCACAACAGACCAAGAAATAAATCCAAGACGAAATCAGTCCTAAGCAATTCCCTAGCTCTTCTACAAGTTTAGCCCTTTTGTCCCATTCTCACCAAAAGTCTGTGTAAAGAGATGGGCCTAGTAGCATGTTAGTACAAAATAATCTCATAATATTCACACAAAGGGATCTTACAGACATCACAAAGAAAATTCATAGAGGGATCCTCTTCTTATTCGGGGACTTCTAATTAGTTCCTATCTACTTGAACAGTTATTAACAAGGTATGCTTTCCTAAATAAGATTAATCTTATCTCCACATCAGCCATTTTATTAAGGGCTTCAAAAACCACTTAGTCTTCCTTGGACATCTTGTCTCTAGTCCTTGCATGCCACTATGTGAGCTCAGCAGCAGATGAGAGTTCCTTGAAATTTGTCTTTTCTTTTTGGCAGGCTACATTAAATCTGCATAAGCAGTTCTACCAGATGTCTGGAATTACCACATGAACTTCTGTTTTTCAGGGAAATCCTTCATGCTGATTTTAGAGGAAGGGGTTGGAATGAAATCTCCATTAAATCCAGTGATTTCCTCTTCCCAAATTTTAAAGGATTTAAAAACATATTAGTTGGGATGGCTAGTAGACAAAAAAAAGAGGAATGGGTGATCTGAAGAGTAACAGTGCTGGACAAACTGAGTTCTGAAGGAAAATTAAAGACCTAAACAGCTACCTTAGTCTGGAAAAGGGAAGGGAAGGCATGATACCTGCAAATATCTGAAGAGTGGAGATAATAAAAATGAAGAGGCATTGTTTGGTGGGACAAGAGCAAAACTAGAAGTAATTGAATGAAGTTAAGAATGGGGAAGCTAGGAACAAAAATGTTTGATATTGAGATGTACGAAGCTGTTGAAGAGCCTCCTAAAGGAACAATGGAACACATCGTGGGTTATTTAAAAAAACACTAGGAAAATGTGATGTACAGAACATACCTGCACTGATAAGAATGCACCAGATAGAAGAGATGTGCCTAAATCCTTAGAGATTATTTAAGGATACAATTTACTCTTGTAAACAAAGACCTTTCCTGAAGGCTCTGTTAGCTGATTGAAGTGTTTACCTTGAGCGCCACCTACTGGCACAAGGGTGATACAACCTGTTAGTTAGAAGTAAACAATTATGATGTATACTCTTTTTCTTTAGCAAGCATTTTCACTCTATAATCTCTCATTTTAAGTAACTCCCATTGACTTCAGTAGACCTAATATCAAGTCCATCATGGGTACCATTTCACTAATTCCAAATATCTTTCTACAGGCTTCATCTCCATTATATTAACATAAATAACTTGCAGCCACAAACTGAACCATAAGGCAAACCACAAACGTTTGATGAGTGTCCAAACTAGCATTTACAATTGTCCCATTAACTCCACTGTCAATAACCAAAGATACAGTGTGCGTGTACTCAATGCAGATATATTGTACAAGTGTAAATGTAACTCACTCCAGCGTAATTTAGCTCTGTTTCAACTGAAGGTAAGCCACAATGGAACAAGTTCACCTTTGCGCCTGGACAGTGTGCTGATCCTAGCGTTCAGCCTCATACAATAATACCAGTGTAGCTACAATGGAGCAAAAAAGGTAGATGAGGCCTAACATACGCAAACGGCTTCACACACCTTACACACCACAGTGAAAACAACATGGCACGTGCACGCAGTCACACATCCCTTTGGAAGCTGAATGTAAATAGAACTTCATTCTGCTAAGACTTCCCCCATCTTCAAAGCATCTGACGAGGTGGGATCTTCTCCCATGAAAGCTCATGCAGTAAATAAGTTTGTTAGTCTTTAAGTGCCACAGGATTCCTTGTTTGTCTCACTGAACTAGACTAACATGGCTGCCCCTTTAGAACTTCTGACTGATTGACACTTTACAGACTGTCCAGGATGTACACCTTGCAAGCTGGGACTTCACTGCACCATCCCTGTACCAGTACAAGGACAGCGGGGAAACACCTTGAATTTTCGCCCAGCCTGTGATGGCCAGGGGCCAATTTAGCACCCAGGGCTGATCAGAAGGCTGCCCTAACCTGAACCCCACCAGCAATGGCGCCTGTGAAGTATTCAGACGTCCCTACCCTTCTCCAGTTTACACCTAGCAGGAGATGCAGCAATCCACAGTGAGGAATGTATGTCATTGTAACTCAAAACGAAGGAACAGTGGCAACACTATGATGCTTTGGGATGCTTTGCTGAGGCTCTAGTGATTCATCAAGAAATAGGAGGTCTATTAATGGTGCCAGTGGCTTCAGCATGGGTCTGTCTGCCTATACTAAGATTACACACAGTCCATTGGCAACTATGAATGTGACATGCAGAGTCACAAAACACACCATTGTACATACAGGCAAAGAGAGTCCCATGCAATACAAAAGTGCAACTTACACACCAGCAAGATGGCAATGTCAGCTTTTCTGTCCTCCATCCTCAAATTCTGTCGTCCAGTATTATAGCTGGGAGCTGGATGCAGATGACCTCTGGCCTGTATACCTGCAGACATATGAGGGACTGATAAGAGCATAAAGGAGAAAAATGGTGACCCTAAGATCCACCAGAAATCTCATTTGTAAGAGATGGTAAAACAGAAGTCTTTACAGGCTGTTCTTCGTAGGGAACCCTTTCTATGCTACCTCCAGAGGTCTTTGATGGCTACTGACAATTATTTTAATACTTATCAAGTCCTCCCCACTTTCCTTCTCTTTAGCATTTTGAAAGCATCAAGGCAATGCAAAGTCAAACTGTTATAACCAACAGCCCTTAAACTTGTCACAACAGCATTTAAAAATCATGTAAAATAAAAGATCAAAGTGAGATTGTGCTGTCAGAAAGTCATTAAAACAGGAATTATCTATTAAAGAAGTACTGTGTTTGATACCTTTTCCTGGCTGTGCTCCTTAGCATGCTGCTTTTGAGATAATTTCCTAAGTTTATTGTACATTTAAATTTTTTCCTCATTAAGGTTTTTCTTTAATGTGTATGAGGCATTACAAAGAATTAAGAGCTGATTTCACAGCTCACTAAGAACAGAAGTATTAGCAGGCAAATGCAGCAGTGTGGGCTCTTGCTTTTTTACTGAGAGTTTTGCTACAGTTCTGCCCCTGCATAGGAAATAGCTACTTAATCCATAATGTTTTTCTAACTAATATTCTTAGCTATTTCCTTCATCTACAAAAAAAAAACTGCCGCCAGGCTTCAATGAGAGCTGCAAAGCAGAAATGCATGAGATAAAGACCTAAACAGCACCCGGCTAGATGTTTCAATGCCACAAATGACTAGTTTAATTTGAAATTTTAGGGCCTCTGGAACGAGGTGATCATTTGTAATAGTATTAATACCAATGTAAGAAAATAATTCTTGCAAGATAAGTCATGTAAGGTACCATTGGAAAGGTTAGAATTTGCTAAGTATGAAAGTGTTTGTGCACATGTATCATCTTTGTATTGCAAGTTCCAGGTATGTGTGATATCCCTTGTATACAAAAACTTGTGTTCCGCTGGATCACCCCACACATCCACCCAGGCAGATTAGTTTTGACACTGAGGGCTTATCAAGGAAGGCCCAGGTAGAAAAATCAGTGGTTATGCTTATTTATCATCAATACATGAACTAAGAGCTTTTCCCTGCTCCCGTGCAGGATGTACAAGCCACACGGCAGACACCACAAAACACCCCTTCACCCAATCTGCATTGTCTTCACTCCTGCTTCTTACCTCTGGCTTAACATCTCTACAATTAAAGCTTAGAAACAAATGACTCACAGACCAACCCATTCAGGTACTGGATGTACATCTGGGGAACCGTACAAGCCTGCAAACGCTAATACTGCTAAGAATCTGATATATACGGACTCAAGTCATTTCTACATAGCAGCTTGCTTTGATCATTTACCATCTCTCTTCTTGCTTATTTCTTTGCTTTTACAAACAGCTTTTAGGTTTAGTTACTAAAGAATTAGCTGGCAATGTAGCATTTTGGGTAAGGTCCAAGCCCATATTGATCTGGTAATGCAGTTGACCCGTTGGGGATCAGGAGAACATTTTGGTAAAGTGAACAGATTTTATTTATGTATTTATTTTAAGTACCTTGTCTCTTAACCAGACCTAGCTGCTGAATGAGAACCAAAGACTGAAATGCAATAAAGGGGACTAATATATCTTTTTGGAGGGCATCTTGGTTACTACTGTGGAGAATCAGAGGCAGTGTTTGTGACTAGTGAGTGAAAGTAACTTCAGCATTAGGCACCAATTTTGGGAGAATCTGCTTTCCCTTTGCAGCCAGCCCTGACCTTCAGATTTTTAGGCAGGCTTTTGTAGACCACACTAATGTCACTGTTTACTGAAAATACCTTCCTGTTTCATTTTGTCATGATGACAGCCAAGTCCTGCTACACGTGTGAAGGGACAGTGAAAAAAAGTGGACTGCAGACAAGTATATCTAAAAGACTCTACATGTGACTAAACCAAAACACAGCAAGCAGTTGTTAGCTCATAAAAGGGTGCTGTCATTTGGACAAACCACTTGGGCCACTATGCTGGAGAAGCTGGCTCTGCACATCTGTAAGGATTGCTCTATCTTCCATATGCTAGGCAGCTTCCTGTTGCCTCTAGACTCTCTTTGACCTAGCACCGCTTGCTCTTGTATTTCCACTGCGGCTGATTTGGGATCCATGATCTCCAGATCTTTATGTCGTCCAAGACAAGCCAAAGAGATAGTGACCTCAGGGAAGGTGTGCAGCTGGTCCAGGCTCTAGGAAGCCTAAAGCCTAGAAACCACGAATCCCAGCCAACATTCAACCAAGGAGAGGTGGAGTGTCAGAACATAACTCTCTTTTCCCATTCGGCTGCTGCTGCTTTTCAGATCCACCTGGACAAAGACCCAGCGACCTCTAGAACCTGACCAGGACTGCAGCAAACCAACACAGAAGCCAAAAAAAAGTTAATCTCCTTTCCACTTTCACATTTCCTGCTGAGGCCTAGGATCTCTTCCGTTCTCCTGACCTCTTTCCCCACACTTGGCTGCATCCCGCTACTTCTCCACTGAGATGGGCATGGGGTGCACTGAAGCTAGAGTTCTGCTACCAAAGCTACAGCAGATCTCCTGTCCCCTTGCTGCGCAGAATTGTTCTTCCTGCTGGGAGGTGCTCCCTTTACTGTGCTCCACTCTCTCACCCATGGCTGCTCCTGCAGGGACACCCTCTTGTCCAGCTGCATTGAGCAGTGACGCCAGGATAAGAAGAAAGAGCAGGTTCAGGAGGGAGACCAGCAGCTCCCCCAATACTCCTGTTCTTCACCTGTAGAGTAGGTCATTCACCAGCCAGTGCAGTCCCCAGGCCAACCATAGGATAACAGACCCTTCTGCTGTGTGCACTCCAATCACCAGCCACTCCAATGCCTACAGAAGCTTGCCTCTTTTCACAACTCAACCCCCCCGGGATATCATCATCATCCCACCCCTTCTGGGAGCAATACAGAGTCCAGTAAAGCACAAGTCCAACAACCCTTCCCAAGGCCTTCAAGCCCCACCTTAGGCTTGATAGCCCTTGTTCCCCTTTGCATCTGGGGTTGTTGTTTTTACCACCTCCCTTACCTGAGGGTAACCCAAACACATCCCCCCCTTCTCCTCTGGGTTCCAGTCCAGTGACCCCCTGGTAAGCAGGTAAGATGTGCTCTCTTAGACTCACTGTTTCCCTGGACTGCTCCCAACCACCTGGCTCAGAGTCCTCTCCGGCAGCGCACACACACACACATACCCTGGAATCATGCTAGATCTCCTCCAGCTAGCTGGGAGGTCTCTCCTTACGTTTCTTTTTTCTGGGAGGTTTTCTCCCTGTCCTGCGAGTAAAGCTCTGTTTCTTGAGACTACTCGCTTACTAAAAGGCTGCTCTTTCTAGGAACAGCCTTATAGCTCAGCTGTTGCTGGACAGCCACCGAGTCACAGCTGGAGAGGTAACTGGTCTATTAGCTCCTTCATGGCTGCTACAGGAAGGGACTTATACACCCACTCATAGAGCCCCACCTAAAACTCATTTGTCTTCCCTTCCTCAGTTTATCCATGATGTGCTCCCTTGCCATAATCAAGTCGTGTGTTCCCACGTCCTCCCAGCATAGTCCAGTGACTACTCAGCCAAATCCCAGTTCTCCCTCATTCCCCTGTCAGCCCAAGGACCATGTAGCACTTCTGAGGCAGTGCCAGCACACCCCGCAATCCCTCATATCAGCAGCTCCATGTGGAACATTTTACAGGGGAAGGGGGTCACCTTTGTTTTGTCAAGCTAGTCATTCCTTTAACTATATTTTACTACAAAATATTATTTGTATATACTTTATGCTATTGTCTCTCTATATTTTCCCCCAAGACATTGGAATAATTTTACAAATATCAAGTATGCTATGCTATGGGGGACCTACTGGTGGCAATTCAGATGCAGCTTCTTTTCCCTTTTCCACTTTAATACCATCTTTGAAAACAGATGGAAATCAGCAGCAATGCTGAGAGGAAAATGAAGAATGGAAATGATAGCTGCCTATTTGTTTGCCAGAAGCTGGCAATGGGTGACAGGGATGGATCACTTGATGACTACCTGTTCTGTTCATTCCCTCTGAAGCACCTAGGATTGACCACTGTTGGAAGACAGGATATAAAATCATAGGGTTGGAAGTGATCTCATAGGTCATCTAGTCCAACCCCCTGCCAGAGGTAGGACCACTCCCACTAAACCATCCCAGTCATGGTTTTGTCCAGCCAGGCCTTAAACACCTCCAAAGATGGAGACTCCACCACCTCCCTAGGCAGCTCACATGGAACTAGATGAACCATTGGTCTGATCTGGTATGGCCATTCTTATGTTCTTACATATTTGATGAGAGTACAGTTCTCACTACTTTTAACTGAATATTTACCCCCCCAGTTTCGTGTTTTAGCTTTTGAACTGAGATGTTAATATAGGGTATATCAATCACTGTACTCATTAAACAATTGCTAATTTCAATATAATTGCTGAGAAGTTAGTTAAAACTTAGTGTCATTGTAAAACTCGTAAGTTTTCAGCTTCAACTGCAAAACATAAATAGGAGTTAATGCAGATCTCTTTGTGCTTCCAAAGTTATGTATATTGAAATAAAAAGGTGCCTTTTGCTTTTTTTCTGACATCAGAATATGTAGCTGTTTCTTTCAGCTCCATCATTGCTTATTCTTTACAACTGCTTACTTGAAGAGTGATATGCAATAGATATGTTGCAATTTTTAACCCTTTTGGCACATCAGTGAATGCAAGATGTAGAACAGCAGCTTGTGGTGGTCCAGTTAATGGTTTGTGTAATGTAGTATACACAATAGAAGAACTCCTAAAAGGTAAAAGCTATGTATATTTCTGATCACACAGGTTACTTGTCCATGACTTGTAGGTATTTTAATTCTCCAGGAAACTGATCCAAAGCCCATGGAAGTCGATCAGAATATTTCAGTTCATTTCACTGGGCTTTGAATTAGTCCTCAAGTAAAGAAAATTGTATATTTTTACATTTATTTAGAAGTGTTCTAAAATTTTCTTAGTTATTCCATTCAACCAACTGTAAATGCCCACTGCATGACTTCCATATTTACAGTTACTTTACTATTTAATTATAAAAGCAGCAATTTCATAAACATTCTATATTTTCCACAGTAATTAAAACACTTTTATAAATACTGATTTACCACAGGACAAAATGTTTTTATTTGTTTTGTTAACTATTTAAATTTCCATTTAACATTTCTATACATTTAATCAACAATATTCTTGGGGAAAATATGTTCAGATATGCATTATGTCTGGCGTTCTTGCATAAATAAGTGACATGAAAGCTATATCTCATTTAATTTACACCATGCCCATGTCCCTTTATCAAACAAAATGCACAGTACCATAAGTTTGATCTTTGTTTAAATAAACTAAGGTATTTGCCTCATAAAAGATAGATCTGGCACCAAATTCGGGCATATTATTTATTCTTCTATTCCAAATTATTCATTAAAAACAATGTAAGTAATCAGGATCAACTCTATTTTATGCCCCAATTTTCTAACTTAGGAGCCAGGACACCTTTGTGTAATCGACCATTGGCAAATACTACTTCAAACATCTCACCAATTTAACAACAAACAAACACACAAATAACTTTCATTAATATCTTAACCTTTAAAAACTATAACATGCTGTAAACAAAACTGCAAATATGCAATTCCAATAAACAATGTGGATAAACACTTTCGTCAGTAAATTTTTATGTTCTGAACATAACTTATTTACTATATTTTTCATAGCTACTTTTAATGTGTTGGTTCTGCTAACTATTGTATATGAGCATAAAACAAACACCCATTTAAAACACGTCAATTTTCACTATAACAGAGGAATATGACCCTGTTGTGTTTCAAAGTTTTCAGATTTACTATCCATGGAAAAAACAAACCAAACACAGACAATGAGAGTCATATAGGTGATAGATTTAAGCCTCTGAAGAGACAGACCTTTAACAGAGCACTCAAGTGTAAATCTATGGCTAGGCACAAAGCCCAGAGAGTGGGACATCTAAGATGGCAGTTGAAAAATAAATCACCTATGCAGTGAAGTGATAATGTAGTGCCTGGTCAGTGAGAAAAGGCTAACTATGCCCATAAGTCTTTCTGTGGAGAGGTAACTATTCAAGATGTGTGTGGGTCCAGAAGCCTGAAACAGACCCACAGGGTTCCAAATGAAACACTGCAAAGCTGCATAAGCATAGCTTACAATACAGCATCTATGGGCTAAATCTACTTGAAGAAAAAACCCTCTTTCAGGGATGCAGGCATCTCTGGTGGTGGAGGCCGAGGCAGCCTGAAATAGACCTTGACCGAGTCATAAATGAACCACTGCAGGGCTGTGAGAGTGCCAACCATGAGGATGCGGGGAAAGAGGCCCTTCCATACACCTCTGAAGCCCAGATTCTTGAGGACTTCCATAGCATTGCTGCCCTTTTCCTTGTTGAGCACAGACACCACAGAGTCAGCCGGGTGGGAAACTACTGCGCAGAAGATCCCAGCTATATAGCCAGCAACAAAGGTGATGCCAAGCTGCTCAGCCTTGGAGCACTCACTGCGCGGCTTGGGCACCACATAGACATAGAGGGCCTCCAAGGTGCGCTCAAAGCAGGCAAACTTCATCATGGTGTAGGGGATCTGACGCATCCAGAGAGGAGCCACCCCCTTGTAGAAGGCCCACAGCCCCTCTTCAACATACATCTTGGGGACAGCTGCCCGTAATGTGTTGGCATAGCCTGGCTGTGTCTGGATTCGCACCTTGGCTGCCTCCATGGGGGACAGAGCAATGTCGGCGAAGAACTCAGCACTGGCTGAAGCGGCCAGATAGAGGCTGGTCCGCCACAGGTAGGCTCGCTCAGGTCCCAGTATGTCCGTGTAGCGCAGCTTGAAGACTTCATATAAGCCAAACTTGAAAAGGCCCTGTAGGGAGTAGCCCACGCAAGTGGGGGCCCACCCCTTGGCCAAGCCACGCACCCCATCCTCTTGCAGGGTGAGAGCGAAGCCCTGCAGCATGCTCTGGTAGCGATGGGGCTCCGCTTGCATGCGGCACTTCACCAGATCCAGCGGCACCACGCCCGTGTGGGTCAGGCCGCAGCTCACCGCACCACCCAGGCCACAGAGGGCCAGGTACTTGGCCGAGCCGTGCTCGCAGCTGTACTCCTCGCCCCACAGGGTGGGAAAGGCGGCCGCCCACAGCCGGAACCGGCGCTCAGGACGTGGGGCCGGGGCCCCTGGAGCCACCTCCTGGCCGCTGCGCTGAGTGGGAGCGGGGCCGTTTTTGCTCCTCCCCAGGCCGCTGGGGGCGGGCAGGATGGCAGCCCCGAGCTGGGCTGGAGGTTGAGGGGGGGAGGCTGGGCCTCCGCCCATCCCCCAGCCACCCTGGGGCCTGCGCCCCTCTGCGCCTCCTGAGGGGCGGGCTGTCTCCTCGGGGGCGGAGGGGAGGGGATGGCGCGTCTCTGGAGCCGTTGCCATGGCCGCCAGCCTCCAGGCTCCTTCCAACTGCCAGGTCTCCTCGGAGGCCCCAGGATTCTAACCATAGAGACGTGGCCTCCCTAGAGCGTAGCCCACCACGGGCCAGCATCATGGACAGGGTGGCACTGTGCAGGCAGCCACTCTAGCCGGACCTCTATGGCCCTGGGTGGGTGGGAGGCTCGTGCTCCAGGCTGGGCCAGGGAGCACACTGCGGAAGGGGCGGACGTGGGACAACTTGGGGGAGCTAGAAAGAAGCTGGGGACAGGGGAGCCTGGCTGTGAAATGGCAAATGGAGAGCCAAAGAGAGGGCTACAGGGAAAATTTAAAGGATGGTGCAGGCAGAAGTGATTGGCAGGGTGAAGGTGGGGAATTTTTAGGGAAATAAAGTGATGAATATTCTGCAAACATGCAAACAGGGGATTTTAATAAAAATAATCTCCAAATTTCTGGGGCTGCAGCTGTAACCCAACAGTGGGACCCAGTCTCGCTATGTGAGAGAACCTGAACTGTCATGGTCCATTTGAGAGCCTCACATACAAGACCATGGAGTCAGCAAGTCCCAATATGTAGCAATCCATGCTGATCTGGGGCCTTGAGTCCACAGATATGACAGGTCCCACAAGAACATCCCTATATGGTCAATCACAGCCATTTTTTAAACATCACTGTGTGATCATACCTTTTGGCCATAACATATCATGCAGCATGTTGTGTCTTTTACAGCCAAACTGTACAACATCCATCAAATATGCAACTCCGTCTGGGGTTATTGCATTGATTACTCTGGTACATTAGTGAGCAAAAATGCTTCCTCTCACTTTGGTACTAGTTAATATCATGAGCTTTGTAGGTGTAAAGAAAATCCATCCAGGAGCATTTCAAACTTCTAATTAATTTTTTCAGCTAAAAAATCTGTAGTGTTGTTTCTTTAAAAAAGGATGAAGAAATATATTCAAAAAACTGGCCAGAGCAATGTGTTCACCTTACAACATGATGGGTTAAGAGTGTAAGCCCCATGTTGGTAATGCTACTCCGGCAACTCAAATGAGTCACAGTTTCCTCAGCAGCAGCTTCCCCAGGACTTGAAAGGGGCAGGGGGAGCTGTAGGGGTGCTCACTAAATTGGTATAACACTTACTAGCCAACAACTGGGGGGGGTGTCTTGGGGAATTCAGAGGGGTATAAGGGGAGTGTTAAGGCAATCCCTGTTCCCCAGTGTGTAGGAACCCTCTTGAGACAGGGCTACTGTAACTGAGTATGCCATAGGGGGCATGTCAGGCCTATGGTAGAAGGAAGGGGTGATTGCTGGAACATTTCTGCATTTGACCAGTCCTCACTGTGAAACGGTGTTTATTCAGTCAGGAGCTAGTTAAGTTAAAGTAGCTCTAAAACTGACCTAAGTTTTGGAGGAGACACAATCAATTCCAAGGATGAAAGGAGCACAAAGCTGGCTAAAAGTCACTTGTGCTCCCCACCCCATTCTGCTGTGTCAAGGTGAGCTCCGGTGTGGCTGAAAGTTCCAACTTGCAGAATCAGCTTTGATTTTGCTTGTCTTTATGATTACAATTCAGATCCTCAATATTAGGTAGCAGTAGGTATTTATATTTAATTTTTGTTACTGTTTTTTTTTTTTTTTTTTTTTTTTTTTTTACTGTTATTTGTTTTACAGCTTGGCCAGAGGATCAAGGGCCCCTTGTGCTAGGTAGTATACAAACACAGAATAAGAGACTCCCTGCCCAGATCACAGAATCCAATATCTTCAGTATACAGTAAGCTTTTTCTCCATTCTTTATTTATGGGCTTGATCTTGAATCCCTTAAACACCAGAACTCCATCTGACTTTACTAGCAGTTTGCGTGTTCAAAGACAACTGGTATAGATTTAGTTTGGTTCATACCTGATCTGGAAGAACCACTCTGGGATTCAAAGAATTTACTCTGTATGCCCAGTGATTTCTTGGTCTCCATCCACATGCAAATTAGAACCAATTTGTGAGGGGTTTTTATTTGCTTGTTTGTTTTGTGAGGTAGGAAGATGTTCACCATCTTTAAACAGGCTTGAGACCACAACAAAAAAGTTGCCAAGCACCCAGCTGATGACAATAACTTCTGATCACTGCTGACCTTGTATTTTGTTTCCTGACATTTAATATGAATATAAACAGGCACAGAGGAAATGAAGCGTAAGTATCGAAGTGTTTCGCACAGCTATTTTACATTTGACTTAAATGTACTAGATGTATGAAGAGTTTGAGCACTGCTGCAAGGCAATTTGCTGGCCTTTCATTTCTTCCTGGTGCTGAACGGGGGGGCGGGCGGAAGAGATGCAGACACACAAAACTGCCCAAAGCCTTAGTGCTTCAGAGAGCTGGGGTCTTTAAAGAAGACTGGTTGTCCTAAGAGGCAGCTCCACTACTGAGGGGTCAAAGCTAGAGTCAGGGATTCCTGGAGGAGTCGCTGCTGTGTAGGTCAAACTCTCCAAGAGCACACAGCCCAGTAGCAACAGGCAACCTTTTGTGACAGTTGATTCTGAGATGATTTTGTATCTTTTGTATTTATATTTTGGAGATGGTCAGACTAAACTTCTCAAAGCCACTTGTTGTGGCAAGCTCTAAAACAGTAATAATAATCCAGTGCCTCATTCCACTATCCTTACTCTGCCTTCATTGCAAGCAATCCCACTGATTGCAATGAGCCACATTGTGATTTCACAATCACATGCAGAGTAGGGGATAGATGTGCCTTCCTTGGCTTCCATTTTGCTTCCATGTGGTAATTATTTGCTACTGGTTCATACTAGACACTGTTGCTTGCTGTTGGTCAGTGACTGCTCCTAAAGGATAGGGAAGCACATTGGCAGAAGGGTGCATTTTATGTTCAGTGATGTAGTTAGTTACTTTGCTTTTTCAGTTTCCATGGCATGATCACAGATTTTGCAGCTGCAACATCCAGCTAAAGTAGCTTATCATCATCATCAACACTCTTCATTGTTGCAAAGAAAGAAACATACAGCTAGTTCTGGAGGGAAAAAATGAGCCTGTGAAGTCAGCAGAGCCCTGACTGTCCAGTACAGCTACCAGACTATTCTGTTTTTGTGCTGTGGTATTATTTTAAAATTTATACACACCCTTTTCAGCAAAAAAAAAAAAAAAAAAAAAAGAAAGCAGCAAAAAGTATCCCAGAAAATGCAAATATATTTGGAATATATTGCAAATGCAAATATATTGGGAAGTTTCTGCTGCAGTTGTCCAGAGCAGGCATTTTGTTCTGGCAACAATCAACATGAAAGAGGGAAGGAAAGCTCATGGGTGGTAGATTCAAGGGAGCACAGATTGCATTTTGCTGGAATCAGTTGGTGTAAAAGAGTGGTTTGTGTTTAAATATAGAAAATAGAGATTGAAAATTCCTCTGATCGTTGATTACATTGTTTCCTAGAGTTTTGGATGTATTCTGACTAGTTTACTACTATTTACAAAGCAATGAGATGGTTCTTGGTGCACTACATGATCAGTCTGCAGCTGTTTGGCCTTTTTGTGTTTTTAGCTGGTTTAATATGGAACATATCTGAGGTGTTCCAATTTAGAGTGGGTAACGAGCGGGAGAGAGAGACCTGCTATGCCTTCTCCCTTTCTCTGCAAAAAGTTCCTTAGATGGAAGTCTGAGCTAGTTCCTGTATTATTTTACTTCATATTGTGTAAGCAATTTCAGATATTTTCAAAGCTGACCAGCTCTGACATGGAAAGAATCTCACATCAACATACATTCCGTACGTATGTTAAAAAAGGAACTAGGTAAGAAGAAGATAGGCCCTTCAGTAGCTATTAGCCAGGATGATCAGGGGTGCAGCCCCACGCTGTGAGTGTTCCTAGCCCCTTGTTTGCCAGAAACTGGGAGTAGATGAAAGGAGATGGATCACTTGATGATTGCCTGTTCTGTATATTCCTTGTCTTAGACACCTGGCACGGGCTCCTGTCAGAAGACAGGACACTGGGCTACGTGGACTGTTGCCCTGACCCAGTTTTGTCCATTGTTATAGAAGAAGTACCAGACATGAAACAGTTTCCAAGCTTGAAATTCTGCCATCAGCAAACACATTTGATGTTCATAGGGGTCTTTCAGCTGCCTACCCACTGACCCATTGATAACCATTGCTATGGGCCTGCTGACAAGGTGATGTGACAATTTCACTAGATATGTACTAAGCACAGATGAATCTGAATGGCCAGCCTGCATGCTGCAAGAGCTGTTGTTTCTGCATAAAGTGCCTTTATGGTGTCTGAGCATATTTAAAATTTTATTTTGTGTCATTCTTATCTAATGTAAGGTGACAAGACCTACAGCTGCGAGGAAGGAGACTGAGGGCACTGGATTAAAAGTGTGTTTATTTTTCTGGACAGGAGATTGATTAACAAGCAGTGTTTTGGAGTCAGGGCTAAATCCCACCAAATTTGAGCAGATGTCACTGCTGTGGGTAATCTGATGTTAAAAGAGTGTGATATACGACAAATTTGCAACTTTGCTTTATGTCAGTCTCTGCTAATATTGGTTTTCTGAAGGAATTTGTATTAAAATGTATGGGCAAAATCCAGTGTAAAGTGGAGTAACTCCACTTAAAGCAATAGAGTTATACCAACCTACACACATCAAAGAGCTGGCCCACCAAGGTTTTATCTTGTGCCAATGTGTGTATATTGTAGCTGTGTTAAGGGGTTTGGCAAGAGTACTCAAGGAATCATTGAGATTCTTTATTGTGAAGATGCTCTGAAGCACTGAAGAGCATAAATAGTTATTGACTTGTATTACTCTAATACTTAGAAGCCCTATCATACCCCAGGACCCCACTGTGCTGGGTGCACTACGAAACAAAAAGAGATGGCCCCTGGTACAAAGCGCTTAGCATTTTGTATAAAATAAGAGCTAACTGATGGATATAGACAGGAGTACAAGGCAACAATGAGACAACACTAGTCAGTATGATGGGAGCAGTTATCTCAGCACTCCAGCCACTTGACTGCAGTCAAGTTTGAAGTACGGAAAAGTAGAGTGCAAAAGGATTGATTTGGAGGATGATAGTGAGGTAACTTTATGGGTGTTTACGGGGGCCTCCTCAAAGTGTGAGGGGCACGACGGGTGAAAACAGAAAAGGTATTTATTGCTTGTCTGAAAATTTAATTTGTTGTCCAAGGAGCTTGCGTTATTCTCAAGCTGGAGCAGCTGTTACCTCTCAGTCACTGTTGAGGTGTGGATAAGTCATGAAAGGTTGAAAGTAAAGATGGTAGCTTATGTTTGATGTGATAGAGAAGTGGGTCCCAGTGGAGGGATGCAAAGAAAAGGATGCCATGGTCAAAGCCACAGGCTGGAAAATGCTCTTTGTAGAAGCATTTTGAAAGGAAATCAATGGAGCAAGATTGTTTGTCAAGGCCAGAGAGAAGGTTATTGCAGTAATTGCAATGTGAAATGACAAGAACCTGGATGAGAGGTTTAGCTTGTGAACGGAGAGTATCTAGATATGTAATGCTGAAAGATTTAGACACAGCCTGGATGTGGGGACCTATAAAGGGCTGAGTCAAAGACGGTGCCCTAATTATAAGCCTCAATGACAAGCAGGACTGTGTAGTTGCCCATGGTGATCAAGGAAAGAAGCAGCAGAGAGTGTTTCGCAGAAAGATTAAGAAGTTTTAACTATGTTGAGCTAGAACTGATAACTAGACATTCACAAGGAGATGTCAGAGAAACAGACAGATTTTAGTTTGCAAAGAATAAGACTGGTGTGGAGTAAAGAGGTAGATGATGTATGTACCCATAAAAGGAAAACTAATTCTGAATTGTAAATGTCATTGTAATATTTGCATTTATAATGCTATGGTGTCTACAGTGCATTCTCTCATATTGAACTTGACTTAATTTATAATGTAAAACAAAATTACCTGATTGTGGCCCATCCAAAAAAAAAAAAAAAGCGCCCAGGCTTCAGTATACTCCAGAAATAATTATCTATATGAAATATTTTCAGAACATCAAATGGCAGATGCTGTCATATCCTGCATTTCTGGAAGATAAGACACAATATGACTGTGGACACCAGTTACAAACTGGACCACATTGTAAATCTGTGTCTGCTTTGACTGATTGCTGGTGGCATCTCAGACTTGCAGTAAAGCATTTATGAAGATATTCATTGCCTCACTAAGCTGTATGTGGTTATCTGATGTTTGCTAATCACCTCTCTTGCCATACCAAAGACGACAACAACAGAATCTCTTAACTACTTTAAAAGGTACACTTCACTGGCATTAACAGAAAAAGGGACTCATTTATAGTAAAACACTATAGGGGTAGCTGCCCAGCTGCAGTTTTCCATACCCCTACATGTCTGGATTACATTTTTCGTAACATCCCCTTGGCCTCACAACAGGACAGTCCTTGGCTTGCAGGCCAGTTCCGTACACTAGCGCAAAATCACCCCTTGTCTATCACTGGGTTCTTGCACTGTCTACTTAACTTCCCCCAAGCTTTAGTAGGACCTGGATGTTTCCAGTGTGTTCCTGTATTCCTCATCTCTTCCTCTCCCTTTCACCCCCAGCATTCATCAGAGCGAATAGCCCTTTCAACTAGAAACCCCAAAGCTAAACACAACAATTTGCATGCCAAAAAATACACTTTCACCACATATTAGTAGGAAAGGCAGGGGTGGGGGGACCCACAATCTTCTGCCATTTCATTTGATAACAATCAGCTCCTTGATTTATTCCTTTCTTTTGGCAAGAGCACTGTGTTCTTTGACTTTTGCCAATAAATCTCCATACAGAACACTCTATGTATTAGAATCATACTTCGTTTTGTACCCACTACAGAAGTCAGAGGGAAGTATGGAGGTTATTTCAATTGAATTTGAATACCGTGAAACTTCCAGACTGTTTTTCTTGTGTTTTGGCAAGATAAGGATTTTTGCCAAGTTTATTTTACTACAAAATGCTACCTGTATATACTTTATGCTATAGTTCTTATGTATTTTACGCCACATACTGTAGTAAATTTAAAAACCAATTCTGGAGAAAATAAATGAGAACATTGCTGAGAAGAGCAGAATGAATATTTAGAACAATTAAAGGAAATCCTCCATCTCTCTAGGGCCCTGGCTCAGAAAAGCAGTACTTATGTTCAGGATAGTACTCGTGCCTGTGCTTAAGTCCTATTGAAGTCAAGTTGAGTGCTTCAGTGCTTTCCTGAACTGGAACCTAAGAACAAAATGTTCAAACATGCCAAAGGATGTGTCTGCTCTGCTATGGAAGCCCAGGGTTTGAACTCAAAGTCATACCTAACCCCTCTTCTGTCTAAACACAAATTATGGTAACCCAAGGCTTGGGCCAGGATGCCAGGACCCCACAGGAGTGGAGGGGCTGAGTCTAAGTCAAGCCAGGATATAGGGTTCAAGCCCTTTTGCTCTGCAATGTATACGTAGCTCCACAAAAAACATTCCATCATCTCAGCAGCTGACTTACTTTGCCCTCTGGACAGTAAACTTTGGTGAACTGTCAAATTTTCCCACACTGCAACTAGAGTGGCCACATTTTGGGAGGGTGCTAGTCTGAGGTAGGGGTGGTTGAAATCAGACCTTCATAATGCAGTACAGAAGTGGAAGCCCCAGGCTGAATCTAGGCTTCAGCAATTCCTAACCTGGGGTTGCATGCGAGTGCAGACACTCGTGCTCCAGGGTAACAAATCCAGGATCTGCCAACTCAAGTTCTACTAACCCTGGGCTTATGGTTTCAGTGTAGACATAACCTCAGCAATTTTGGGCATTTCTGCAATAAAACACCTGTGGCTGGCCTGTGTCAGCTGACAAGGGCTTGGGCTATAAAACTGTAGTGTAGACATTTGGATTTGGGCTCAGGTCCAGGCTCTCGGACCTTCCCTTCCTGAGGGTCCAAGGCCCTGACCTCTAGCCCAAGCCTAAATGTCTACAATGCAATTTTATAATCCTCAGCTTTGTGAGCCTGAGTCAACTGATGCAAGCCAGACAGGTGTATTTTATTGTAGTGTAGCCTGATTTTCAAAGGTACTTAGGTGCCTAAAGATTCAGATAGGTGGCTAGTGGGATTTTTCAAAAGTTCAATACCCAGCTCTCATAGATTTCAGTGGGACTTGGGCAACTGAGGAATTTGAGCACTCCTGAAGATTTTCCCCTTGGAAGCTATGTCAGAAGGCTCAGTGGGGCTCACACTTCAGAGTCACTTAGGAGTGTTCTAAAATTTCATCCTAAGTGTCTGACAGGGAACTAACTTCAAAGCCAATAGTTTTTGTTACAATTTCCACCCGGGGGGGGGGGGGGGGGCAGTGCAGACAAGACCAGCAAGGAAGGGTCTGTGTCACTCTGAACAATTCTTGTGAAACATATTTTGTTGCTTATTAAAACTCTCACAAAGAAGCAGGAATTTGTACTTCAACTTCTGACTTAAGGCTCTTGACACTGATTAGTAACGAAGCACTATTTTAGGGTTAACTGTCGCTTTGCTTTAAACTGTTTTTTCTTTTAACGAAGGAACTGTAGAGGCCACAAGGTTACAACATTAACTCTTCTAATGTGCAAAAGATCTGTTGTGTTCTTCCTTTCAATGCCTGGTGCTCATCTTTACCCTGAAAATGAGCTACTGTGTAAGTTATAGTTTTGTAAGGGCTAACAGTGGAACAGTAACAACACAGCTAGTTTTACGAGCAAGATTGAAACCAGAGCATTATTACATTTTTAATTTTAAATTCATGGTTTGTTTCCAATTAATAAACATGTGGCAAGGGGGAGATAAATGGTTGGAGGAATTAGATGTGCTTTCTGCCCTCATGATATACTGGATTAGATGAACATTGTGAAAAACAGAATGATGAATCAGTATTTTGTTTTTTCCCGCTGAAGGAGTGAGACTCTCCCTCCTATTCAAGAAAAATATGTTTGAGTTTAAAACAAAATGAAACTGAAATAATGATTCCAATATAGTAAGAGGCACACAAAATATGCAAAAAGAGGAGATTGCCCATTAAATGAACCTCAGAAAGGGCCCCAAGCAGATAATGATTCTATAGCAAAGGAACCTTTCTGCAGCCACTGTCTTTGCATGTGATTTAACGAGCAAATGCAGGGGGTGTGCCACAAATGGCTGCTGGTGCAGAAGCGGAGGTCACGTTTTTTGCAGACTTGGCCCTGTAGGTCCACACTGATTCATTTTCATCTCTTGGCTCCGCAAGTGCATGGGAAAGGGAGCAAAGCCAACATGCTACACTCTCAATCCCAGCAGAGTGCTTAGTGCTAAGACGGCTGAGAAAGCAGTTCTGCATGCGCCAAGTGCTACCCCAGTGGCCCATTCAGTCCCCATGGAGTGGAGAATAAATCTGGACCTGCAGTGCTAGAGATGCCAGCTACAGGGAAATGCAGAACTTCCTTGTCTCAGAGCAGAGCTGTCCTTTGCCCAGATCCTTGGAAGATTGCTCTTCCCAACTCCTCTACTTAACTGCAGTCCCAATAGCATTGAGCTGAGTTTTGCAGCAGATCTCACACTCCCCTTGCAGAAGGCCCAGCAGACTCTGTTGCTACATAGTAGCTAATGGTTGTGGGTACACCAAGACTCTGTTCACCCCCCCCTCCCCGCCCATATTGAGCAGAGCTTCTTTGAGTTTTGGCTGCACATGGTGCTTGCCGAGCTGGGGGGCCATGGAGGCTGAGGCGACGACAACGGCAGAGAAGGCAGTTCTGCGTACCCCCAAGTGCTCCCGCTGCCGGAACCACGGCTTTGTGGTGCCGGTGAAGGGCCATTCGGGTCACTGCCGCTGGAAGCTCTGTCCCTGCGACAAGTGTGCCCTCATCACAGAGAGGCAGAAGATCATGGCAGCTCAGAAGGCGATGCAGGGGCAGGACACGGATGCCCCTCCCAAGGAGAGCTCCCCACCTGCACCCTGCACCTTGGATCATGGTAAAGGCCGGAAGGTTCCTGTAGTTGGGCTCAACACCTCTGAACACAGCAGCCAGGGGCCTGGGTCTGAAGGAGCCAAGACTGTCCCAGCAGCCAGCAGCAGCAGAACCAGGAACCGCAAGGTGCTACCAGCTCCCAGCTCTCCACTCTTTGGGGATTTTGGTAGGGACTAACTCAGCACTGGGTTGTCTGCTCCCTAAGCCTCCACTCAGGAGGACTAACTTCTATCTCTTGTGTCCATCTCTGTCTGGCTGTGTTCAACATCTGTCAATATGGCAGTGGGTACTGTTTGATCAGTGTCTGTCCCTCTGTCTTCTGTGCATATCTAGTGCTCAGAAGTCTCTAGGTTCCAAGTGACCCCTTCCCCAGGGCTGCTGAAGCTGCTTTCATTCTTTTACTTCTCCAATCAGGGTGCCTGTTTTCAGGCATTTGTATTTTGTATGTGTTGCTACACTTATTTTTGGTTTTCCAGTGTTTCTAGGCTGCAACCATGACCTTATAGCTTCAGGAACCATCTTAAGCAGCTCCTCAGCTTGTTTCCTTGTTGAAAAGATGGATTCCTGCAACTAGTCTCCATTTAAGAGGGAAATAAGTCTGCAACAGAAACAGAACCCTGGTTATCCAGTACACCACCAGGAGCACCCTCTTCCGAGCTGTGTTATTATTTTTAACTTTACAGACAACTTCCGGCAAAAAGAAAAGCAAAAAACCACACAAAACCAGCAAATGCAGAGCAGTCAGTGAGTTTCTGCTGGAGTTGTCTAGAACAGGCATTTAATAGGGCAACATGAAAAAGAGAAAAACATGAAAAAGTTCCTGGGCTGAATTTATGTAGCACAGACTAGATTTGACTGGAAAGCTTTGTTTTGCAAAATTCCTATGGTTGTTTAGTCCACTGCTTCTGACATTGTTCTTCACAGCAGTCTTCAGTGGGACTTGTCCAATCCATTATCATATTAAGACTCCCAATTACCACAGTATCATTAGATTGGTCCCCTGGAGAACTGACTGTCAAGAACAGTGGTTTTCAGACTACGGTTTGGGACCCACTGCTGGGTCGCAGACCCTCTTGTATTGGGTCACAGTGTCCCCTGCTGACACTGCTGCCAGGCTGGAATGCATTGCTTAAAGATTTAATCATTGGGTAATGGGTGTAATTTTTTTTAAGTGGTCCCAAGGATAAATTTTGAAAACCACTGATCTAGAAAAGAAAGACCAGATGCCCTGGGAGATCAAGAGGAGGGAGTTGCTTTAATGTTCTCAGTCCTATCTCATCTTCCAACGATTATTTAATTTTTATGTTTATGGGCCTCACAAGAGAAGTGAATTTTTAGGTGGGTTTTGAATGGATGAGGGCTAGACACACAGATATAGTGTAGTCATGATGGGGCTTCCACGACTTCTGAAAATTACTTTGTGAACATCATTATTTTTTAATAGTAACACAGAGTGGTTCTTTGAAAATGAACTCTGTAGAAACGAGAGGAGGGACTGGGGGAGAGGTAGTATGTTTTACTGGACCAACTTCTGTTGGTTGAGCTTTAAGATTCACAGCTCTGCAGGTGACCTGAGAAAGAGCTCTATAAAGCTCAAAATCTTGTCCTTTCCATCAACAGAAGCTGGTCCAATACAAAGATACAATCTGACCTACCTCATCTCTTTCACATCCTGGGACCAACGCAACACAACACTGAAAACAACTCTGTAGAAATGACGGCTGTCACAGGCTACAGAACTCATTCCCTCTGAAATTTCAGTATCAAGTTTTACAAGTAGTTTTTTTTCCTAACTGTGGCTACAGGAATCCAGAAGTCAAACTGTTAGTAATACCAGCACCAGAAACATTAGAGATTCTACAGTCAGTATTTTGCTGATGGTTTGGTTTAGGTAGGATGCACAAGGCAGATTTGAATCAAATTTGCTGTCCCAAACCTGTATTTAGAGCCCTGTAAATCCGCGGATATCCGCTTTGTATCCGCATCCGCGGATATCCGCGGACCATTTCTTGTGGATGCAGGTCGGATACGGATCCACTTATTTGTATCAGTGCAGGGCTCTACCTGTGTTAACCTTTAGTGTTTCATCACTGTTGAGATTCCATCTTTCCCGATAATTAAAAAAACAAACATGAAGATCAGATTCTGCCTACAGTTACACTAGCTGAGGACAGAATTTGGCACCATGACTCTCTCTCTTTACCTTCAAACTATTTGCAGTGATATTTTTTGCTTGTGTTTTTGTTTCTCTTTACGGTTCCATAGCCCATCCTCCTTTGCCGCAAGAATGTGTTGTCTACCCCGAATACCTGGAGAAAGAGCCTCCAAAATTATATCCCAGGTACTCTGGTATCTATCCATACCACCCTTTCTCCATGGGCTTTGCCATCAATCAGCCAAGCTACAAGGGAGCACCAGTGTCTCCAGGGATCACCATTCAAAGAGGTTTCAGACATGTCCCTAGCAGCCATGGGCCAGGAAGTGCTGCTCCTGTGTCAGTAAGTAGTGATTTATTTTAATTGCAGCTGAATACATTGCTCTTTTCACCATTGGATACAATCCTAGCATGAGACTAACCATGAAAAGCTAGCCTAGATAATAATTACTTGATGCATAAGTTGATCAAAACACGAACAGATAATAGGAATGTGAAAGGTCTAATATAAACCTAGCAAAACCAAATGGTTCGGCATTGAGGGGCAGATTCTGCAATCCCTCTGTGCCCCAAGCTGTTGTTGACTCAGGCAGCATTTTAGCCCACAGAGGGCCTTGAGAGAAGATTCAGATGGAAAGTTAACTACTAAAATACGGATAGTTTGGCAGAGGAGCCATCACACAATGTCTCCTGCGTTCCCCATGAAATAAGGACTCGCCTTCACAGTACAACTGGATGCACTGTGGAGCTTCCAGCACAGGAAATATCCAGACTGTGGCAAATCAAGATCTAGCCAGAATGAGGAGGGCACTGATCCAGTGGGAGAAGGCAGTGACAGCAGCGGGAGCAATTTAAGAGAGCTCTGTGGCTGCCCTACCTTATGTCTTGGCCTCTAGTAATAGCAGAATGGAGCAGAGTATCTTCTTTTCTGCCAATACCAGACAGAGATGAATCTGACCCTAAAATTGTAGATCCATATTTCAATGTTCCTCACTATTGCTACATGTATGGTGTCTCAGGTCATCTTGTCAAAACCTGCAATAGGAGACACTGGTAAGCAGACTTTTTGTTTGTATTTTTTAATAAAAGTATTTTAAAAATTAACAGAAATAAAATTGGGAAATTTTAAAAACAAGATCAGGTAAAGCAGGGGTTTTTTTCTGGCTTTTGTCTGGTTGCGTTACTCCCAAAAAACCCCACACAGGCAGGGTGGCCTGCTGAGATGAAGTCAGGATGGAAGTCGTACTGTCTTCCCTAGCCCTGCTGCCTGGGGCTGAAGCCTAGTCATTGGTAGCACCCCTGAAACCTGCTCACAGTGCCCTCACTGAGGCTCCTGACCCAACCAGTGGCTGCTGACCCAACCAGTGGCATGCCATGAAGGCAATTCACCTTCCTGAGAGGTGGTGACTAGGTTGACAGAATTCTTCCGTTGACCCAACTTGTCTATCTGAGGATGCAGATTGGTTTAATTGTGCCACTGAGAAGTGTGGCTTTTTCACAGCACTGACAAATACAGTGAAACTGACCTAATTTTCTAATGGAGACCAGGCCTAACTTTCTTCCATGGACAGAAGTTGGTCCAATAATTTTTTATTATTACCTCACACACGTTGTCTCTCTTGACTACAGGTATTTTACAAATGCATATTCACTTCTGGGTGTTACTATGACAGCCACCAGTCATTTCTAACAGTCAGTCACTTTTATGAGGACTTAAAAAACACAAAAGAAAACAGGAAAGAAAGAGCTGGGCTGTGGATTAAAAGTGGAGCATGTACAGTAATGACTGACTTCATGGAGATTCATGTGACTTGTTTGGCATTATAGATCCATAATATAAAACAGGAAATAGAAAGCCATCAACTGCTGGCTTTAAATTTTGGATCCATAATGAGGCATTTCCTTATGAAAAGTCATTCATCACCATTCATGTGAAGGAGCCACTTTTTATCCATAGCTCTGTATTTGGATTTTATCTAAATTGCAAATGCTCATGATTCTGCCAGCACTAAAGCCAAGGTTAATAAGGCATGAAAATATGTTTTCCAAGACATTTTAGTTCAGTGCATCAGTGTGGCCCGTTGATGACAAACATTTTTTGCATTTTGTTGTATTCTATGTTGCAGCTGTATTTGGACCAAATAATTAAGTCTTTACTCAGACACTCACATTTTATAGCTGGATTTGGTGTAAAATTATAATAGGCAGGCAGATGGAACACCAATTGATCAGTGTAGATTTGCCTGAGTAAGGATTTCCCCTGTAGCAGGGTTTTATCAATTAACAACTAACAGAAGATAAGGATTTAAAATTATACAGACCAGTCAAGTAAATTGTGTCTTTTAATTTGCTTAACACATCCCATGTAGAGCCACTGACTTCACTGCATTTAGTGGGTAAGTGAGGGCAGTGATTTGCTTGGGTAGTTAAGAGAATATAGACTGAAAGAGCTTTGTTTTGTGTGTTGCACAGATGCAAGATCCAGGTGGAGATTTCCATCAAGGTTACTACCCTCCACTTTCTCAGATTATACCTCCCAGCTTTCTGCCAGGGATTCACTACATTCCACCACCCCTGCCGCTTCTGGCTGAAATACCCAAGGAAACAGCTGGTAAGTACGTGCAAGGTGAGCAATCTCATGCATGAAGCATACTAGAGCTCAGGGAGCTATTTTATATGGTAAAATTTATTATGGGTCCTACTCTTTGATATGTAAAATCAGTGGTGGATTACCCCACAGGTCTATGGGGTCTGTGCCCGGGGGCCCACCATGATGCGGGACCCTCCACCAGGGCTGTCCCAAGGTAGAAGCGGGGCCCAGGGCAAAGCAGCCAGTCAGGCCCCTAGTACCCCACCCCATGCTGGGGTGACAGGATGGGCTGGCCCGGTGGCACTGCATGCACCATTCAGTCCCACTACTCTGGGAGCTGACCAGCCAGGCCAGGGCTAGCCTCTGGTCCTAGCCCCCCCGCCACTAGTGCTGGCCTACTCACAGAGGGCTAGACCTCTACACTGAAGGAGGGGCCAGGGCCCCAGGCGGGGGGGGCACCAATGGGGGAGGCCCAAGGGTCCTGCGGCCCCTAACGCACTTCTGTGCAAACCACAGCAAAAGCTTTCAAATATATTGCTTTCGCTTTGGTTAGTAAATTCTATGCAATTAAATTTCTCTTACTAACCTTGTCAGGGCCCCCAAAAATCTACAGGAATTTTGTGTCTGGAAGGACAACAGATTTAGGCTTTTTTATCTGTAATAAAACCTCTTAAATGGCCCTAATTTTCATTCCATATTTGCACGCATTTCGTAAAAAATTTGGTATTCTCTCACTTTCATAGTTCAAAAGTATGTACATCAATAATAATCATTTATTCAGAAACTGACATTATAGAAAGTTGTGCGCACCAGTGGGCTATATTCCCCTCAGCTTGGGTCTTTGTGACATACTGTGTCCCACATTTGGGGCATGGCAGGTACCTCTGTATAGTTTTTTATTTCTGGCAATCTTTCCTACTCAAATACAGTCATTTGTGGCCACAAGAGGGAAGAACTGCTCAAAGAATTAACCACCAGTGCCAAAATAATGAAACACCTGATCTATGCCAAGCACTAGTTCAACATAGTTGTATGTGCACTTCTTTGCTTGGCTTACTGGGGGGGGGGGGGGGGGAGAGAATCTGATTAAATGCCATGTCCTTCTGACAGACTATTCATAAATAATATCTCTCTATTAAACTTAGTGGAAAAAGTCCAGTCTCCTTTGAGTGGGGTGGGGATTAAATAGAAGAGTACATCATCTTCATTTCGACAAATAATAGTGATTGTAACTAGTTATACTATATGGGGCAGTTTTGAGAGTGTGTGATGATTTTTGCTTGTAACCATCACCATTATTTCATTTGAATCAGAGATGAATCCAGGGAGTAAGGTTTAAATTCAGACTTTATCTGGGTGTGGAGGAGATATTTGTTGGATTAGAAATTCTGGCTCAAGCCAGTTTGAGAGACAGGCTTTACCTAAAGGTCAGATCTGGAATCTAAAATTTCCTACTGTTCCAGGATACCAGGAAAATTGGATGGTGAGTCGCAGCCCTGATACTGAACTGGATTTCTAGTTCTGGTCCACTGCTATTAAGAAGCCAGCCTAAATGACTAGAAATTCTGCACTCTGCTATCTGCCTGAAATTTAAACTGAAATTAGTGGAACACACCAACATCCTTTTTACAATAGAATTTGATTTTAAGTGAAGGACTTATTGGTATTCATTCTGAAGGGCCAGATATAGGATTTTTTGTGTTTTTATTTTCAGGGTGAGGGAGAAAGGGAGAATTGACTCAGCCATATGTTACTTCATTTCAGGGGGAGTAGGAATATCAGTGAGGAATTATTTCTGAGAGAGGTAACAAAACAGCATTTCAGCAGAAGATAGAGGTAATGAGAAGAGCTAGAGTGAAACTAGATGGCATTTGATTCCATTTTTCAAAGATGCATTTTCTTCCTGTTTCAAGACTAATAAACAGTGAAGAAACAAAGTGAAAAATCTACTGAAAATCAGGGCAGGCTGACCCATATAGATCTTCGCATGTCCTTTGTAAGAAGCTGTGCACCTAGAAGTGAACCAATTCAAACTTACTTTGCTAGATCATTTGTCCCAAGAGTTCAGTTCAGTTTGGACTCTGGTCAGATTGAGGCAGTCATAGGGACAGGTGCTCCTCATTTACCCTTTAGCAAAATAAATTAGGAGAAAATTGATATAGAAAGGAAGAACAGGAAAAAATATGCCATGAGCCTCTAGCTTGACAGGAATTCTGAGACAAAAACACCTATAACATCATAGCAAAAAAGGCTTATCTTAGGTTTATAACAGTTGCCAGAAAACCTTGAATCAATCATAGACCATGCAGCTAAATAACCAAGATCTGTATTTGTTCACTGTCAAGTTTTGTAGTGTTGACTTGTAAAATATACCATGTTATTATAAAATTTAGTATCAAAGCAATGCTACTGACATAACAGATATTGCAGCCTAACTCTTACTTATTGTTCCTATTCAGCCACCAATGCTTATACTGAGTGGTTTCTGAGGGTTCAAGCGGTTCTGACAGTTTAAAAAAAAAAACAAAAAAACAAAACACTGAAGTTGTCTCTATGCTACAACTTACATTGTATGATTTCTCTCTCTCAAGGGTGTAAACTAGCTACCCATCTGAGCAACAAAAGTTACACCAACTTAAGCCCCGGTGTGGCCAGCACCCTGGCAGTGGAAGAGTTGCTTGTTGGGGGTGGATTAAGCTGATAGGAAAGTTCTTGGCTGTTGTCTTAGCCCCTAGTCTACATTGGGGCCGGTTTTTGGTGGCAGTTGACCAGCAGTTACGAAAGGAACGTAAAATTCCTTGCATAACTGCCAGCAACTTTTTTAGCCACCAGTACATATTTGGGAAAGCCGACTGCAAATCCCTTGTGGTCAGCTTTCCCATATGCCCCTTGGCCCCCAAGTCTTCTGGGGTTGACTTCTGGGAGTGGAACAGCGAGATCAGACTGACTACTAGCCGCTCCTGGAACACTAGGCTGACAGCTGCAATTTTGCCACCATCAGTATAGACATACCCTTACATCACTAGTGTTTACAGCTCTGTCACCGTAAGCTTTCTAGGGGAGCAACAGCCCAAGAGAAAATTCTCTTATGTGGGAAAAGGAGAGAGCTTTAAATACAAATTAGCAAGTAAAATTATGAATTAAGGACTGAGGTCACCTGTTTATTTCCTTCTGTTTTATGGTGTTTATTCAATCAAGTTTTTTCCACTTTCAGAACTGAAAATGTGTGTTGTCATGGGCATGTGATAAGACTCACTGTCATTAAGGTTGTAAAATAGCCTGCATTACAGTCCTGTTTTTACATGCACTTAAATTCCCAAAATGCTTGGCAGAGGAGAAATTAATGTATTTTACCATTTTAAAAACAGTCCTGCTGCACTTTAGACATAGCTGCAGAAAAGTCAACTGTGGTTTGAAAGCTGAAAGTGGCCAGTCCTCATGATCTCAGGGGCCTTTGAACTGTTTAAGGGAAAAACTGGATTGAATTAAAGTTATTTTATATCAAGTGTTGACAGCTGAAAATTGTCTGAATTGTACTAGATGTAATGTAAATTTTTGTGCAGTTTTAATAAATGCTACAGAGTTATATTCTGCTTTTATGTTTTAGCTACTATCAGTGACAGCCAGGATTCTGGGGTGATTTGTGAATGCCGCCAGTCATCTCCTCACGAAGAAACCAATGGAGATCATACCACATATTCCAAACATTAAAATGTATTGACATGTCCTGGGGACCAGCTGCACTGTAGGGAGCATTCTCTCAGTAAGCATATCAGTACTTCATTTAGGGCTAGATTGACAGTAATCCTAATGAACCCATATAGGGCAGAAGAGGGGAATAAGCTTCCTACAACTCTTCACAGTCATATTAGGGCTTCTAGAAACCGCAGTGCTGGCTCCCTTGCAGCATACGGCCTTGTGACTGCTATGGCTCCACTGGTTCTACCTTATCAACTGGCAAAGCTTTTCCAGGGATATAGTCAGTTACCCCCTTCTGGAGCAAGCTGGGTGAGTGGAGGGATTGAGACTTCATGGTATACATCCTCTGAGGCCACTTTTGCTATGGGCTTGCCTGTACTACAGATTATGTCAGTACAATTGATTAATTTATGTCGGTCTAGGGGGGTGGATGAGCCATACCTGAGCAATGCAAGTATCATTGACCTGAGTGTCACTTAGGGACAGCACTGCGTCAGCAGGAGAGCTCCTCCTGCCAACATAGCTATTGATGTTCACATCTTCCCCAGACACACAGCAGCTGCATTGGTTCATCTGCAATGTTGGCATGTTTATAGTGTAGACTAGCCCTTAGTGACACCCTCTGACTGGGGGCTGAGCACAAAGGTTCAATCTAGTCCTTTTATGTTTAAGGCATGGTTCAAAAATGTATTGTTTTAGGTCTGTTCACTACCAAGAAAAGCTGGTTCTGAGTATTGTGGAACACTTAAGTGATGGGATTTTGTGCTTGAAAACTGGATTTTGGGGCAGGGGAAGGAACGTTTTAGAAGCTGATACATGCAGCAGAATGGTGGCTTGATATGCTAGAGTTCAGGCTTGGAAGCTGGAAAGGAGATGGGTTTGAGGTATTTGGGACCTGTCAGCATGGCAGTGGGAAGAGTTTTTGGGAGGGTCTGATCTTCTATACTGAAATTGAGTATCTGCTCATCATCTTCCCGATGAGCTCTTGGCCCAACTGCCTTTCCCAGGCATCTTCGCTTTAAATTGTGAGCATGATAGCAGATAGCTCAATTTCTAGGATTTTGTGTGCCCAATACACTGTACACATCAGTTCAAGGAAAATGCGCTATGCTGGGACCCCACAAAATGAAAGCTGGCCACCATATTTGATTTCTAAGGGATGTGTGTGGATTGTCCAATGTAAGTGGGTTAGAATTGCATTGAAAACTACATAAAATGAGCAAGCTAGCCAGCTGATTATGAAGTAGGTCAAAACATCAGTTTCGACACTAATCAGCTGAGACAGAATGTACCACTACCTTTGGACAATAATGTTTGAACACTAGTGAATAGAGCATGCCTCTTCCCGTACTTTCTTGAGAAAATGTGTTTTGTTGTTAAGTAGAACAGTTAGTGTTTGATTCATTTTTTGCACAATTAAACAAGATACATTAAAATGTCTGTACCGTGCTTAAGTTCTGATGCATCTATATTTATAAATAATTCCAGTAGCCAACTTTTAAACAGCTACGATGCTGTTTAGATTTGGGAATCTTGCTTCTGCAGACTTTGGGTATTATTACAGAAATGTAAAATAAGAAGGCAAGATAAACACTCCTTTTCTTCTGTGTGGTACATATGCTAACAATCTCTGGCTAAATGTGAGATTTAAAGAAACTGTATTCTACTGCAAAAAAATCACTTTTAAATAATGTCATAACTTAACAGTTTAAACAGTTTATAGCACTTGTGATAAGTGTCTGGGGAGCGACAACCAGAGCCACCATTGTTGTAAACTGCCAAGAGGAAAAGATAAAACCACTTGTTTTCCTATAGTGAATGACTTGGCTGTACTTGTCTTCAAACAGCAAATGAGTTAGCTAGATTTTCAAAATATTTGAGTACCCAGAAAACATTGAGAACTGCTGTGTGCTAAGCAGTTCCTAAAATGTGGACACTTAGAAGCATCTACATGAGATGAGCTCTTTTGAAAACCAGGCCATCTATGAATAGAATTGCCAATAACACCTATAAAGCAAGGTAATCTATAATTTAACATATTAAGATTAAGGCCACATTAAGGAAATGACAGCAAACATAGAATAAAGTTTTATGCATCTTTATGAATATTTTTCCATATTCACTCTCCATGTTGCATTTTATTTTTTTAAGACACCAAAGCAAGATGGACTTCAGCACACTTCATTCAATGACTGCAAAGCGCTTTCACTTGATATTTCCTGCACATAGAGCACTTGCTGTGACATACTTCTGTCCAGGAGGACCTTTTGTCATGGCTACCTACTATTCTTTGTTTCATTTTGGAGGCTGGATCAGACAAACAATTGCTTTCTTTCTATCTCCTGAGATAGTGTGAAACAGGTATAATGAGGAATTCATATGAACAAACTATTACCTTTCAGAAATGTAGTCCCACATTTGCACAGAGGTTCCATCCTGACCTTTGAACTTTCAAGCCTGGAAAAAAAAACCCAGCTAAGCTGTGCTCTAAAGCCCATTGAAGTAAGCATGAATCATTCATTTGACTTCAGTAGCCTTTGACTCAGACCCTTAGTTAATTTTTAGATTTTTCTAATGAAAATTTAGCATATGGAAACAAGTAGCTAAGCCAGCTTCATGACCAGTTAGCTTTCTCTAGGCAAACTGCAGAAGTCCTACAGACCAGGATTTAGGAAGCTTTTCATTAGCGCTCTTTCCTGGTACTCCAAGAACGGAAAATTTACTGGAAATTCTTCTTAGTACCAGCTTCAACTTTCACCCAATCTTTTTTAGGCAGGGTTTGTGAAAATGAGCCTATCATAAACAAAAAGTGCTAAGCACTTACACACACACTTTTTAAAACCAGGCTATTAATTCTCACAGCATCCCTCAGATAGATGTATTATATCCATGTGTCAATAACAAAAGTGGGGGCATGAAGATTAAATGACTTACATGTTGCAACTTGAGATATTAAGCACACCTGTGGTTAAAATTTGGACATCTGGCTCCCACTTTGTGCTCATACCATACCTATTTTAGACCCAGCAAAATGTAAGGTGTCAAGATGTACGTGCAGCTGGATCTGGCCTGGTAAATGATCAAGAATTAAAAAGATCTTAAGACTCAGATAATGAGGTGAGTGAGGTAATATCTTTTATGTGGACCAACTTCTGTTGGTGAAAGAGAGACGCTTTCAAGCTACAGAGATCTCTTCTTCAGACACTGTAAACGTTAAGATTCAAATGCACAGTTTGATCAAACTCACAACACCTTCTAGTCTACACACTGTTTAATCATCACTGAATGTATTATATTTCAGACTCTCAGCTGGGCTGACCATACTCCAGCCTTTCATCTAGACATTTGTGCATGTTCTGAGGATGAAGACATTTCGGAGGGGGGAGGGAGGGGGGAGAAGGAAGCAGATCAAATTTCTAGCTTTATTTGTATTTTAAAGAAATATTCTGACCTAGTATGCTTTTAATTTCTGAGGGAGTTCACTGTTACTTTCCAATGCCTTTTCTATAAAACAAATAAATTAAATCATGTTCTTGAGAAGCAGCAAGAAAGGAATAAATCAGTCCATTTTACTCAAGCCTAACATTCCTGATTTATACTGTAACAATGGCAGGCAGGTGGTAATAAAAATCAAGTATGCTGAAGAGTCTATAGAGTACTTGGAGCCTGTGCAGCTACATTGTGATCAAACAGGAGAAGATTCCTAGGCTGGGAAAGACGGAATAGGGACTTCAGCCTCTCCTCTCCCCAAACAGGAAAGAAATGAATTCTGGAGCTGTCCATGCACTCTGGAAGGCTGACAAAGAGAGGAAATGTGACACACTTCACCACTTGCACAGGGTTGCTATCAGACCAGTTATTCCTCATCAGGAGCGTTGCTGTCCCCCCCAATAAAGGGCCAGACCCCGCCGCGGCTGCAGCCAGCAAGCAGCCTATAGTCAGCTCCGGCTCCTGCCAGCAAGTGGCCCAGAACCAGATCCGGCCCCAACCACTGCCAGCAAGCAGCAGATGGGCCGGACAGCCTGATCTGGTCCCAGCTACTGCCAGCAAGTGGTAAGGGGCCCAGAGCTGCATCCAGCTCCTGCCGCTGCGCTGCCAGCCGGGTGTGGCAGGTGGCTCCCCAGCCTGGATCCGACTTCTGCCACTGCCAGCCAGCATCAGGCGGATGGATCCGGATCTGGCACATGGCCAGGGAGATGCAGGGCCCATAGTCTGTGAGTCCAGCAGCAGCGACACCCATGGTCCTTATCTTCTGAGGCAACCAGCATAACACTTTCAAAAGATGAGCTTGGGAGTTTATATAAATGAAGCTTTGCTAGGCACTACAAATCATGGACTGAACAGAAACACTGGATTTATGGCGTATTACAACAAATCTGTAACCTACTAACCACCCTATCCTCAGCTGCCTTTTTCCCTCCTCTCTTCCTTTCCTCCCTATGACTAGAAGAGAGTTTAGGGGCCATTTCACCTTACATAGTCCCTTGAAATACATGTTAACTATTTATGCTCCATGTTCTGTTCAACTCTTGTATCGAGGCACTTGTTTACATTAGCACTCGTGCCTACAAAACTTTTGTCCCTCAGGGGTGTGAAAAAACACCCCCCCCAGCAACTTCAGTTTTGCCCTCATAAGCCAGGGCTCAACAAATGCTAGGTGCCAGGTCACCGTGGTGCCCAGGACTCTGCCACTTGAACCTAGCAGCGCCAAGGCAGTCAGGGAGGTGAATGCCTCCTGATGCCCAAAAAAAGAGCAGGCAGCACTGACACTTTTCAGCGCTTCCATCTCTTGCTCCTCTTCCACTGCTAAAAGCACAGCTGGCAGCAGGTTTTTTTGGCAGTGGAGGAGGGAAGGTGTATGCACACCCTTGCTGAGTTGCCAGCCACGGTGGCTTTTCAGTGGCAGGGGAACTCTGCACCGCAGCTGGAAGAAGTGGTGGTGGTCTCTCAGCAGTGGGAGAAGGCCCTTTGTTGCCTCACACCTATGGGCGGTCAAGTTTTTGGGCTGCCCTCAAGTGTAAGACATTTGTGAGGCCTGTCCTAAGCCTTGTGTGCTCAGCACTATGTGTAGCATTACCAGATGTCAGGCAAAAGGAGGACATGTCTTCCTTTTTACCTTCACATCCTCCATCTGGCAGGCATTTTAAAAATACATGATTTTCTCTGGCTTTTTACTTACAGGGGTTAAAGTATGCTGGAACACCCCTGAACACTATTTTTAGGGGGAAGAGTTCCAGAGCCCCCTAGAAACAGAAGAGTATTACATTACTATTACATTTGTCCTCCAAGGTCCTCCTTTTTGTGCTTCCCTCTTCTCCTTTCCAGGCTTTGGTATCTGGTAACCCTAGCTATATGGGGAGGGCTCTCTCCTGTACAGCCAGCATCACCGTATTCAGTATTCCCCCCACAACAGGACTTGAAATTGGTGAGAGTGCATAGGGGAAGGTGTGGGGGATATTTGGGGTGCTCACTAAATTAGCATAATACCAGTGACAACTGGGGGGGGGGTTGGGAAATGCAGGGGTTACCAGGGGGGTGTTAAGGAAATCCCTGACCTTATCCTGGTGGCACTCACAAAACTAACCCTTTATCAGAGGAGCTTTCCTGGGAGAAAAATCCCACTTTGTCAGACTCTTGAAGATGGGGAGCTTACACAAGGGGAGCAAAACAAATGCAGGGAAGATTTTGCTCCCCTTCTGAAAGCTCCCCATCCTCAAACATTTCCCAAAGTGGGGTTTTCCTCCAGGAAAGCTCATGCAACGAGTAACTAAAGGTGCTGCATCAGTGCAGAACAAACCAAGGCTGGGTTTCCAGGCCGGTGCAAGACAGGCGCTCACCCACCTGCTCCGGCGGTGGCGGGAAGCAGCGCAGCCGCCCCTCCCCACCAGCAGGGGGCAGGCGCCGGCCACGTGGCGAGCTGCCCGCTGCCGCCCTGGGCTGTTGGAGGAGGAGCGAGGCAGCTGACGTCACGGCGACGGTTGGCGGGCGCGCTTAAAGGCGGGCCGCGCGCGCGCCATGGCAGTCGCCGCGCCGCGGAGGAGGCGGCGGGTGCCGGGGCTCCGCTCGGCGGGCGGGGGAGGGGTCGCGGAGCCGGATGCCGCCCGGCGGCCGGCGGGGCTCGGGCCGCGCGCCCAAGTGCGCGCGCTGCCGGAACCACGGGCTGCTCTCCGGCCTGAAGGGCCACAAGCGGCTGTGCCGCTGGCGCGACTGCGCCTGCGCCGCCTGCCTGCTGGTGCTGGAGCGGCAGCGCGTGACGGCGGCCCAGGTGGCTTTGCGGCGGCAGCTGCGCGCGGGGCAGGTAAGCGCGAGGCGCGGCCGACCAATCACAGGCCGCCGGGGGCGCGCGCTCAGCTTTTGGCGCGCTCGGGCTGCGGGGGGAGGGGCGAAGGTGCTTCTGCTCCCTCACCTCAGGGCTGGGCCGCCTCAGTCACCTTCCCTGGAAAATGGGGAGAAAGGAATGGGGGTCCTGGGGGTGAAAAGCTGTGCCTGAGAGCTAGCAGTACAGCAGTCCTGGGGCACTTAAACTGACATTTATTTAGTGCATTTAGCTTTCACAGGAGCACATCCCACCTTGTCACATGCTTTGAAGATGAGGGGAAAAGGGCAGCTAGGCAGGAGATTAGAAAAAGTTTTGCAGTAGGAGGGTGGTGAAACAGGTTGCTTAGAGACGTGGGGGAATCTCCCTCTTTGGAGATATTTAAGGTCCAGTTAGGCAAAACCCTGCCTGAGATGATTGAGTGAGAGGGGTCCTGGTTTTAGCAGGGGGTTGGATGAGAGGCTGTCTCTTCCACCCCCTGTTCCTGCTAAGCTGTGCCTATATGTACACACACAAATTAAAGTGCTCACAGAATTCAATAATACTAATAGGAGTGCTCAAAGAAATGTGTTTTAGGCACACAGTCAATGTGTAATTACAGGGAAGATTGCTTTTAACTCTGATTTTATGAAATGTCATCTTCAAAGTCTGCTGAAGTGGGATTTTCTCCCAGGAAAGCTCATACACTACATTGATTTGTTAGTTTTTAAGTGCCACAGTTATCCTTGGTTGCTTTATTGAAGTAGCCTAACAGCTGGCTCCCCCTTTGGCTCCAGGATCACAGTGAGCTCTGTCCCACTTAGTTTTAGCTCAGTGCAACTCTGCATTAGGCATCCTAGCTGAAGGTTAAGTGTCCTTTGGACTGAAAGGCAAACCCATTTAATGATTTTTATATTTAATATTCCCACATGTGACAACCACACAATACTCAAATGTACAAGCAGTAGCATTCTCTCTTAGGCTAGGTCTAGACTCAGAATGGTAAATTCACCCTTGTCAGCTCAGCATTTTGGGAGTCCTGGGGGGCTAGGGCCAGGTGTACAGGAAAGCTGACCACAAGAGATTTGCATCTGGTTTTTCTCAGATGTGTACTGGCAGCTTACAGGGTTGGTAGTTGCAGAAGAATTTTACATTTCTTGTGTAACTGATGGTTGATTGCTGCTGGAAAAACCCTCATGCATAGATGTGGGCTTAGGGTTCTGTTCTTAAACATCTAAGATTCTCATAAAAGGATTTTACTTCAGCTTAAACAACTGGAACACTGGAGAAGCTATTGATGAGCTCTGTACAAGGAAGAATTTCACTTCAGCCATATGGACACTGTCACCAGGACCCCTTTAGTGCTGCTGTATGTGAACAGCAATAGCTCTTAATTCCTTATTGCTATGAAATTAGATGGCAGACCCCTCTGCTTCAAAGTTGGAATCTGTTTGGCTGTAATTATCCTAGTATTAAAGTAGGAAGGGAAGTTGAAGCCCAACCTGATGAGCACTTGTCAAAAAAGTTTTTCTAATGGTGGGATAAAGGAAAAATGGTTCAGAACACTGTTCTATTAGAGGGAATTGTGCAGTGAGGCTGTTTTTACCAACAGAAGCTTGCTGTAATTCTTTATTGGAATAAAGGAAGATTAACTGCCAAAAGGTGCATCTACCCTTAATGTGAGGTATTTTTAAGTTTCCAGATCAATAAGGTAGGTAGCTGAGTTCTCCCTCTCCACCCCCATTGAGGGGTGTTTTCATCCAAAATACGTTTAGTATGCTAGGTTCAGTAGTACCTAAGTAATTAAATAGAAGCCTCACTCTACACACTTAACTTAGGTCAATATAGCTATGGTGCTCAGTAGGTATGAAAGTCACCAGGATAGCTACTGCAGTCAGTGACCTCTCCCCTGCTGTAGATTAACTAGTTTGATACTGTTTCCGTCAACCTAATCCCTTTCCCTACCAATTGTAGAGTTCCTACAGCCATGGATTTCTCCCCCCATTGCTGTACTGTGGAGTGTAATATAGCTACACCACTGTAGCTATGTCACAGGGATGCCCATAATATAATTATGGCCTAAAATGGATTGTGCAGTTTATCCTGTTTCTTCTTGCCATAACTGTACAGGTTAAGACCAATGTTGATAGACCATGTTCAGCTCCCAGTTGCAGATTGAACTATCAGTCCTATCCCAAGAACAGCAGCCTGTTGGCTAGAAGTGTACTGGCAGGTAAGATCCATCTATGGTCTCAGCTTGTTTCATAGAACTGTTCTTGTGTTTTAAGTTAGGTATGTAGTTAGACATGTTGCTGATTCAGGACCTTTGTTTACAAGTGTCCATCACAGAACCCTTCCTGTCTTTTAGGAACACTACATTAGAGGGGTATGTATATTTTATGTTTTAGCACAGTTTAGGACTAGATTGGTGACAGTTTCTCATGTAGAATAGTATGTTACTCCAGAAGTAGTTCAGTTAACTTCAGCAAGGCTGCCTATAGGGTAAGATGAACAGTAAGCAACCTGACCCTTAATGACTTTAAAAAAAAAGTTACATGGCTGCTGTCTCCTAGGTATTCTGTATTTTGACATTGCCCATCCCAAAATAATCTCTAGCTATCAACCCTTGGAATTGAACAGTGGAAGAACAAATCATCAAATCAAAACAAGTATTCTGTCCAGTCCATAGTCTGTCAGTTTAAACAGCTGCAAGTGTCTAGACAAGGCCAAAAGGTGGAGATTAACAGTGTAGGTGGTTAGCCATTAGAACAGACTCAAAGGGATGTCATGGATTCAGTCATTTGAAATCTAACTCAAGACTCAAACATGTCTCTTTAAAAAGAGAAGCTAAGGGTGCTGGGAGGCCAACACCTGAAGTGGTTGAATTGAACAAATGGGAAGTTTTGACAAGTTCAAGACAGATGTTCAGTTTTGATTTAATGAAAATAATTGCATTTTGTTCTGAATTGGATTTTGCAGAGGATTCATTCAGACCCTGAACAGAAGAGTCAATTCTGTAGTTTAGGAAGAAAGTGTCCCTTTTGGGCATGTTATAACAGTCTTCTGAAGCCACTGATTATGGGCATTGTAAAAAACAGGATACTGGATTATACGGTGTGCTGGTCTGATCCAAACAACATTTACTATATTCTTAACATACTGTCCATGATGGATGAAGTAGAGCCACAGCAAGGAAGCCAGTTTACCTACACTGTGTATGAAGGATCAGTCCCTACATTCAGAGCCTCCTGTACATTAGATAGCCCTGAATTATAAAACAATCAAAATGCAAAGGCGCAGTTCCACAAAGTCCTGGCTTGCTAATACACTTTAGCAATACGGGGGGGGGGATGACAACCACACTTGCTAATAATCATCAAGTCAGTTGCTCTTATTTTCATCTTTGTTAATCTAGTCCAGACTACTCAGGGTTAGACAAGTTATCCTTACATGGTTAATGCAAGAATGTAATTGAATCAAATAAGTTTCTAGAAGGCACTAAAATATGAAGTCCATTAAGGTAAATTGTCTTTGGGTTGTATGGTGTAGCAGACAGAGCACTAAGCCTGGGAATTAGGAGCCCAGAAGAGTCACTTTCCTTCTCTGCATTTTTTTAATCTGATTTGTCTAGTAAAATTCTTAAAAGCAGGGACATCTTTTACATGTTTGCACAGCATCTGGCACAAAGGGGCCCTGATTGTAGCTGGACCTGGGACCCATCTTCACTGTGGTAATATAAATTGAGAAATACTGAAGGAAGCCTTTCACTTGTTCTTTTAGGGTACAAACCTCCTTCGCAAGAAAGCCAACTCCTGTTTTCTAACCTGAGTGAGAGAATGAGGAAACGAAGAACATTTGCAGATAAAGAGCTGGAGTGCACAATGCTGGATAAAGAACTCAGGCAGAGAGAACTGCAGACATTAGCTGTAGCTCAAAATCTACAAAGACCAAATGAAGACTATTTCCCAGGCACAGAAACAAGTCTATTTAGGATTGAACACAGTCAGCTTTGTGACTCAACATGTTTGAATCATAAATTACTAAATGTTTGGTTTCCTTTGATATATTCAAGTACTGTGCTTTATCAGACTAGAGATTTTTTCTTGCCAAATATAACTACTTTATCAGGCCAGAACAAAAGGAGCCATTTACAGAAATATACTTTTACTAAGAATTCAGGGACATATGCAGAAGTGTGTAAAAAGTTGGCTCAAGCCAGTATTGTATCTAAGGAACTTGACTCCTTTCAGAAAGATTTGAGATTGAGAGCAACACACACACAAGAAAGTTTTGAAAAAGTTAAACAACATTTTGGATCCAATCAGAAGCAGGACATTAGCTTAGGTTTTATCTTACAAGATGATCCTTCTATACCAGAAAAGCAACATGTGACAAAGGAGATCAGACACTTAACTGGAGTATCTCAAGAATGCTATTCAGAAGTGAAAATTAAAAGTCAGAGCATATTTTCAGTGGAAAACTTGTTAAAAGTTTAGCCTGTGTAAATAGGCATCTCAGGCCCCATTCTAATCCTTTTGAACTTGGTGATAGAGGTCTGACTCCAAAGAGGAGCAGGATTCAGCCATTAGTCTTTTACTGAGGTTGTCATACATCAGCTATGTGCCTGATTCTGCAACCCTTTCTCCCATAAGTAGGCTCACCAACTGATCAAATCTACAATGAAGTAGAGGCAAAACTGCCATGATCTTCAGTGAGAGTGGATTCATGCCCTCAGATGGGGCAACTTGTGAGAATAAGGACTGCTTGAGCAAGCAGCAGGGTCAGGCTCAATCTTGATGCCTTTTTTTCCCCTTTCAGAATGCTGACTAACCTTATAGTGCTCTTTTATAGTAGTCTTATTCTAACAATTCATGTCACTTGTATATAAAGTGGTAATTTAATTTTGAAGTACTATCAGTAAAATAGAACTAGATTTTAACACCTACACATTTAGTTCATTGGGCATTTGGGCTTTTTACATAATTACTTTGAATTTATGTATCTGTAAGACACTAAATGGGTGTGTGCGCATACTGAATAAAATGTCTTTTTGGAAATGAAAGTGGATTAAGTTGATAGACAATTTGTTGTTACAGATGATGCAAGGACATTTTTAAAATCACTGCTCAACATTAGGGTCTCATTCACTTGCCACTTACACTAGTATAAACCAGGACTAATTCCAGTGAAGTTAATGGACTTTGGATCAGAACTTATTGGAAAGACTCCTGTTGATTTTAATCAGCTTAAAGGACCAGTGAATCAAAGCCTAAGCTAGACACTTACAAAAGGGTTGGACAGAAATGCTGAACATAACTAGGAGTACTCAAGCAAACCAAAGAACACAACGATGTCTAGTGTGCACTGACAACTGTCCACAATAGATGTTCAGGACCATATCTTCAACTGGTATGCACACAGAAGAAACTAACATTGTAGTGTTCCAAAGGCATAGCTGTTAGTCTAGTTCAGCAAAACAAGGAGTTCTGTGCTGCTTTTAAAGGCTAACATTCATTTATTGCTGGAGAAAAATCACTGTCAGATGCTTTGTGCACCAGTGGGGCATTAATTGTGGCAAAAAGGCACTCAGTCTTCTGAGACAAGAATAGGGCTTATCTCTAGGGTGAGCAGATCACCTTCTCATATGTAAGAAGTCTTGTGTTTTAGATGCAATCCCTAAGTAAAGCAGGAACAGTCAAAGGTTTATTTCATCAAGGTATTGCTTAAGGATCAGCAAATTATCTTGTTCTGGCAGGAGACAAACAGTTTCTGAAATACAATAGCAATAGTAAAAATGCAGCAAAAATTAGTACTGAAATACAAAGGATCCAGTTTTACATTTTCAAATGTTACATTATGCCATTTCACTCTACTCATGTTAACTAATTTCAGTTGTCCCTTCAGTCCTATGGGCTTCAATAGGATTTATGCACACACAGGGCTTACAGGATCAGGCTCAGAATGTTCTGTTGATTTGGACATATTACATTGATAATTTATTTATTGGCCCTGGTTTGAGGGCTGTTTAACTCTGGAAAAACTCCCATGGACACAAAAGAGGGAATGTTTAGTGCTTACATCAACAGCCAGACTAGAGAGGTAATCATTCTTTATGGCAAGCCAGGAGTGACAGACAACATCACTGAACAACTTCACTATTTAACAACTGTCATAGAAACAGTAAGCTCTTTGGGGAGGAACCATCTGTTTATATGGTGCCTGACACTGTGGGACCTCAGCTATGACTAGGGTTCCTAGGCAGTACTACAAATACCAGTTTTTTTTTTTAATAAAGTTAACCACTGGATGTGGATATACAGAAAATTCTGAACTATTGCACAATACAGTGAAACTTCAGTTGTAATCACATTAGCTGTACATTATTTGTAGGGAAGAATGATCTGGAGCACCAGTTGTTACCAAATCCAATTGAGAAGATAAGTGTGACCAGCAGTACCCACTAAAATATTGTGAATCCAACAAAAATAAGAGCTTGCAAATGTGAGGAGGCCATCCCACAGTTCAAACAAGTAATTTAGTACTTCTGAAGTTGAAGGCAATCCCGTTTTCAGAAAGCTAAAATTTGATTCCATTATGAGTCCAAAGTCTGGATTATGTATCTATTTGTATTATAATAGGGTCAAGAGACTATTAGGAGGAAGGCTGCATAGTTATGGACAATGTATAAATATACAGGAGTCCCTGTCTCTAGAAGTACAGCTTAGAGAAATGTCTAATAAGTAGTCTCACTAAGTTGAAGATGTTTGTATCCCTATAAAGTTCTCAATAATGAAATATTAAATCCTGATCCTTAAGAACTTATCTAAAATAGGAGTAAAATTAATAAGGGAAAAATTTTCAATCCTTAATCTTGAAAAACTTCTTGACAAACGACCTTTTCCTCAACTACAGATCACAAATTTTAGCCTACAGTTCTCAAACTTGCTGTTCAATTACTTGAGACTTGAATCTAGATTGCTGTATGAACAGTATAAAGAGGAGCTGGTAGAGCCAGGCTTTGTGGGCATTCCAGTTGTTATACATTCAGATGTAGGTTGTGTTGGTTTTTTCCTTCAATAAACTCAAATTTCACCCTTTAAGTTGATTTAAAGCTCAGGAGTGTTTTGTCATTATTTCCAAGCTCATTGAATTGATTTAAAAATGTAATCAACTTAAAACACATAGAACAAAACATTAATCTGTGTGTCAGTTTCATGCTGACTAAAGAAAACACTGCACTTGTGACCCATGACCTTGGTACTTGTTATAATACAAAGTCCTCAATCATAGAAATGGAACACTACATCTGTTCCCCACATAACTAGGCAGGTATTCAACCAATGAGGTCTAAGGGACTGTTTGAGAGAGCAATTCTATTTATATAGGAATTTTATAGTGCACATCACCATAGCCTTCAAGTTATCTGATGAAGACTAGGATTGCAATTGAAGAGGGCCATATCTTTAGCAGTAAACATATACAAGGGCATGGATCTGTAGAGATCTACTGTAAGAATGGTTAATCCAAAAATAGTCCATGTAGGTAAGAGAACACTTGTTATGCATAGGAATTAGCAGTAGAGCAGTTATCTTGCTAGGGTGTGTAGCACTGCAGTATTGTACACATGGCAACATGTGAAAGGAGTGGCCAGTGCATTTGTAAATATGCAGTGAGCTCTCTTTTTTAGCCTCTTTTCATGAAACTCATACTCCTGCCCTTTGCAGATGGCCCTGGTATGCTTAGAAATCACTAAAGACTCAATCCAGCAAATCAGTTAATTGTGTTCTTCACTCAGAAGCCCACTTGCACTGAATTCAATGATTGTATATTTAAGGCAAGTACATGCTTGTGCATTTTCGTGAATCAGGGTCTAAAAACATTAGGCTGCACAAAGATTGAGTTTTATTGACAGCATGGTACTGCTACTTAGATCAGCAGTAACTTAGCAGCCATGTTTGTATTAAGTTATTGTTTTGGAACAGTGGTTTCTTACCTGTTGTCCATGGACCCTTGCTGGCCTGCAGACTAAGATTTCCAAAGGGGTCCAGCCTGCATTCAAAATTGTAAGGGCCCACAAAAAGGTTGAAAACCACTGCTTTGGAATAACTGAATTGCTTTCAAATTCATTACACACTTTCAAAGGCATTTGTCTCTCTTTACACTCTCCATGTCCCTCTGTCTCTTTTGCAAAGCTTTTGAAAGGCTTCTGAAGGAGCCCACTTCACATACAATTTTGCCTTGCACTTTTGAGCCTGTTTTTAGCAGTAAGTCACTATGCTTCATGCTCTTTTCCCTGCAAATTACAGAATCATCAGCAGTCACATTTCATTCTATTAGCTAATTAGTGCTTCCAACACTTGTGAGATAGTTCTTATTCTTACAGTTTCCCCTGTAAAATGAGGCACCAAGGTTAGATTTGAGTTGTGGCTTCTGGCACATCAATGGAAGAACCAGGACTACAGCCCAGATCTCAGAACTACCAGCCCCAATCTTAATCTATTTAACAATGCTGCCTTTTATACTACTAAAACTTTGGTCTTTAACTCTCTCTCTCTCTCTCATATCAAAGTAATGTCTTTAAATGTCCAGATGCACCTCAGCTCCTAGTCCACCCAGCACTCTCCTAGAAAGGCTAAACTGCTAGTTCAGTTTGGCAAACACAGGGCTGACAGGGCACAGCCCCAGGCAGCCCAAAGCAGCTCAATAGAGCCATGCTGTTAAAAGGAGCGGCTTTGCAGGGCTGGCTCTGAGCACCACTAATGCGAAGGGGCGTGTTCCAATTGGAACACGCCCCAGGCAGCAAAACACCATGTTACAGCTCTAGGCAAACAAATAAATGGTCCAACTCTCCTAGTCAAATCTCAGACTTGATAGCCTAGCCATCCAGCCTCCCTAATAGTCCAACATAGCATGATTCTTATAGCTGGCCTTGTAACAATTTTGTTTTGAAAACGGTTTTACTACTACATTTCCAAAAACAGTCCAAGTTTACAATCAACCAAAGCATCATTCTCCCATCTTCTAGGCCCCCCCCCCCCCCCACTGGCTACAACTCCTTGCGTACTCCAGTGTACCCTGAACTTTTCACTCACGCCATAGCTCTCCTATGGCTAGAATAAAAGGTGCAGCAGGCTATGGCTGAGGTGATTGCCTTTATCTACTATTATAAAACAAAGGGTATGTCTACGCCTACAAGTTGTTTCTAATTAAGGTGGCTTAATTCAAAATAGCTTATTCTCTGGCCAAGGAGGCATTTTATTATATCAAATTAAGTGGCTCCTTAATTTGAAATCAGGAACTAATTCAATATAATAAAACCTCCTTTTACATCAAAGTATCACTTACTTCAAAGTTATTAGTTCAAATTAAGCCACAGAATAGGCTTAATTCAAACTACTTTTCCTATTCTGTTGCCTGTCTTCCCCTATTTTGAAAAGACTACTTCAAATTTATAAAGCCCACTTTATTTCAAATTAGAGAATTCACTGGACTCCTAATTCAAAACCACAGCTTCAAAGTAGTGCTAATTCAAAATAAGTTTGATTTAAATTCAAAGTAGTTATTTCAAATTAATTTTGCAAGTGTAGACATAGCCAATGGGACATAGGCACTGCTTTGTTATTCCAATATAGGTCTGTAGCGCAGTTCATTGCTGTTTTTGGGTTAAAGCCTGTGGTCCCAGTCACTCTCCCCTTCACTCCTGTATTTGATTACCAGAACAGGCAGTTTAATATGCCCACTTGGTATTAAAAAACATGCAAGTATTTGTGGGTGTCTTGCTGGTGCTTTCCTGATTTTCCTTCCAACATAACATTGCTTCACACTAAACCTAGTGACCTTCACTCAAAACACTCTGCCTTATTATTATGTGGTTTCTCAAACTTTGGGTTTTTATTTAGAAAATAAAAAGAAATATTATTTTCCCATTAGTCCTTTATTTAAGAAGTATAGTGGTCTCATGTCAATATTTCTTTTCTCCCCATGCACTCTGACTTCGTTTATTTTTTTAAACACTTTGGCTTCTTTTAAGGAGATTTGCATTCCAGAGCAAACCAGTTAGCAGCAACTTGCTCAGCTTCATATTGCACACTGGGCTGATCACATTTGTTATGTCTACCAGCTGATAGAGTTTTCTGAAAATATTTAGCCTGTAATGCAACCCTTCTAGTTTTGTTTTTATTGCAAACATGCAATTAATCACTATAATTGTTCCAATTACCCAGAAGCCCAAGTTATTATGATAAAAAATAATGAAGTTTGACTATACTCTAAGTCCAAAAGTTTAAATGTTCACTTTGGTGAAGTGAAAATGAATTCAACAGCATTTTATGAGAAACAGATTGAGTGAATGAACTCATTCTCACAGAATTGCATGAGCTCTTCAAAAACAAAAATAATCTTTTGCACATTATGGCAGCTTTCATTTCTGAATCTCAAAATGTTTTGCAAATGCTAATTGATTGTCAGAGTGAGACTGATAGGTAGCTAATCATTATCACACTAATTGTACAGATAAGTCTGAACAATAGAGGGGTTAAGGAATTTGTTTAAAAGGTTTATACAATGAGTCAGTGGCTGAGCCATGAATGGAACCCATGCTGAGGCCCAACTCTGAATACTAGATGACATTACCTCTCATATCATGTCCTTGCACGAGAAGGACTGAGGATATTATGGTAACATAAAAAGCAACAGTCAGGCAGTATTCTAGTTATAAATCCAAATTTCTTTGGTCTTGTTTAAGAGGGAAGACTCCTGATCCCCTTTTTCTATTGCTGTATCTAAGTGATGCAGATTATTCTATGGCATGTAAAAATATTTTTACATATTCTTTGTCAATGCCCTGGTACACAGCAATATCTTCATACTGTAGCATTTTTGGTCCCAGGGTGTGGTAGCTTAGTAAATGCTGCTTGTTCAAAAATCCCTTGTGTATATTAAGGCTATGAAACAAAATTTCAATTTAGAAAAGCTTGAAACCAAGGCACTTTTTGTTCTTATATAAATTAAGAACCATTAAGATATTTCCCTTCAAAATATAGTCTGTGCCATGCAGTTGGAAGCTCTAGGTTTCACTAATTTGGCATATTTTTTCATAAGAAATTAGGAAATCCTTCTCCATAGGATTGTGTCTATATTTAAAACTTAAAAACCTGATAGCACTAGTGATCCTTTGAGTACATCTTTATTTAACAGTTGTGTCCTAAGAAGGTCAAACAATCCCTCAACAATTCCAGTCAGCCTTGGAGAAAAAAAAACTAAGAAGTAACTGAGGTATAAGTGCTTCTCTTTACAAGAAAGAGACCTTTATGTACAAATAAAGCAATTGATGCAATTTTATTTTGCACTCTAAACGCTGGTCAGGATATCTAGGATTCACTTGGAAACTTAAGTTTTGAAACAGGAGGACCTAGTTCCCTGCTGACATTACAAATCAGTGAGACTTGATTTTATTAGGTTATGCCTGATCTACACACTGGTGAACAAGAATGGAACATGGCCTAAAGTTGTTTGAGCCAGTAATGATTTATACGTTTACCTCAGATGTACTCATTACTGTACCTTCCTTGATGTTAGTCTGCATAAATATATAGCAGACAGAAGTGTAGTCTAGTCATTAGATGTAGTATGATAAAAAGGAGTCTGAGGTCACCGGTCAAAGTAGGGAAAAAGAGAACCAGTTCAGACCACATTCTTTTCTCAGCTATCCATGGAAATCTTAGAGAACTCCCATATGCTTTGTGTTCTTAGATGGTTGTGTTTTATTCCTCTCAGGTCTGACTACAACAGGCTTTGGATCAAGGGGAAGATCCCTTCCATTAGCTCCTGATCTAAAGCCCATCGCAGGCAAGGTCCAGATTATTAAAAGTGTATATATGCCTAAAGATGTAGATAGGTGCTTAGTGGGATTTCAGATCCTCAACCATACTTAGGCTTGAGGAACTGGCTCTACATGCTTAACTCATTGATTTTAGTGTCAATGAATGGGAGCTGGGGTGAATCCAGAGGTCCTACAACGCACCTCCCCATTTATTCACCCACTTGTTTGCAGCAAGTAAAGGGCTGTCTACACTGCAGGGCTATTTTAAGTCAACTTCAGGTAAGCAGCAAGTGACTGGGAGCTGGCTCCTGTGACACTGACCAGGCTGCCGAGCTGCCTGCTGGTGGCGGCAAGCTGCTCAGAGCTGGAATGGGCTCAGAGTTGCTTGCAGCAAGTGACTCAGGGCCGGATTAGTCTGTGCCACTTGCCACTGGCAGCAGGAACTGGCTCACCAGCCCCTGCCCCTGCCACCTCTGGCTAGGAGCTGGACTGGGCTTACAGCCCCTTGCTGCCAGTGGCAGGAGCCAGCTGAGGTTGGAGCCAGATTGGGTCACAAGGTGGGGCAGGACCCGGGCCCCTTCCTGCTGTTGAAAGGGGACTTAATGGTTAAGTTACTTTCAGGGCAGGAGTTAAATCAATTTAAGCAAATGCTTAAGTCAACTTAAATCCTGAATAGGGTCAGGGAGTACCTTAGGTCAACTTAAGGCAGGTTATGTCAACCTAAGGGTCCACTGTAGACACATAGTAGGAGCCCCTGCTTCATGCACAATAACCAGACAGATGTTCACTCTAAGCAGAATCAGGAAGGGCCTACAGGAGTTTTACTCTCCTGTCCAGCTGAGTAAGAGTTGAGATGGTCTTGCCCCATGTCTGTATATCACCTAGCGCAATGAATGCTCTACTCTGATTAGAGCTTTTTGCTCTCTTTGCAGCATACAAAGACATGTTAAAGTATTGGTGTTTATCCTTCTGGAAGGCTACAACATAATTCTGCTTTATTTCTCAGAATCCAGAACTATACCTTACAAGAGCCAAAAGCAGAGTGACACAAAGGAGGAACAGCGCACACACACCTTACCCTAAGCTAGCTCTTTGCAGAAGACACAGATCACAAGCTTCCCTACCTAACTCCCTACTCTGGAAGCACCCCTTCGTCAGAGTGATAGCTGTCCTTGTAATTGTTCTCAGTGTACCACATCTTTAGCTGCTAACACAATGCAGATAAACAAATTTTCCTTCATTACCACACTGAAATACAAACAGGACAAACCGATTTAGATACCACCATTTTGAGTAACTTCACTGAAAGAGTTCCAAAAGGGATAATCGTGTTAGTCTAGTTCAGCAAAAACAAAACAAAAAAACCCACCAAGACTAATAAATCATGTGTGACCTGATCCCACATCTTACACACTTGCATTTATTTTCATCCCATTCTGTAAGTTCTCCCATCTTTGAAGTGTCTTACAAAGTGGGATTTTTTTCCTCCCATGAAAGCTCATGCGATAAATTAGTGCCACAGGACTCCTTGCTTGTTTCATAAAAACCACACTCACATGAGATCAGTACCATGCTCAAAGTAAGTTTTTGCAAGCAGTTTCACTAATTTTGCATCTTCAGATAAAAATCAAGTTGTAATTAGAACCTTGGAACTGCCCCTCCCCTCCAGCTAATATTAAAACATTTCCCCATGAACAAGGACTTTGAAAAAATCTTTGTCCAAATAGACAACATTGCTAATAAGCAACAATTTCAATAGTTTCAGAAAGGCTGGTACAGTTGGAGGAATAAGGCAGTCTGTATGCACTGTACATTGTCCATTGGTTTTGTTTGTTGGCTAAGGAAATATAGCTATATCAATTATATCTTAAACTGGCTATGCCTAAGTTGCCCAGGAAGTTAAGAAAAGAAGTATTTAAAAAATTGAAATGGATTCTTATTGGGATATATTAGTCTTTCACGGTTGAGGAATATATGAAAAGCTTACCACATAACACTAAGTGCAAAACAGGTGCCAATTAAATCTGTATACTTTGGTTCAGGTTTCAACTAATCTGTGCCAGTTATAAACCGGAATGGAGTGACAGAGGATACTAAGGAACATCTAATTTGTCATGTAACATGAACATTGCTGCCATTCAGTTTTGTGGCATCAGTCCTGAGCCCAAACTTGTTAATGAGATTTTGGGGCTTTTCAGAAGACTGAAGAGTGCTTTCATTGTTAATTTGCTAAATTCAGTAAGTGTGCATTGGGATAGGATTTAAAACTATATATAAACCCCTTTTAATACCTGCATTTAACTTGTTAAATGTTTGTAGTGCTTGAAAACCAGCTCTGATAGAAAAAGTTGCCATTTCAGTTATCGCATAGACTGAAATAAGGTTGGACTTGAGTAATTAGTGGATGGCTCCACAATCTGATCTGTTTTATTCATCACTTAAAGCTTAGACAGGAATTCAAGTTTTTCCAGCATGTACTTGTGAAGTCTAATAATGGTAGTGTAGTTTTTAAAATGGATTGCCTTCTGGTTGCCCGTCCCTTGGTGCTGCTTCTAAAATGACAGCACACTCTAGCTTGTTACTATGCAGTAAATTGGCGTTACACAAAATACTTCATATTGTTTCACATGATGCACAATGGGCTATTATCAGTCTAATTTCTGTTCAGTTTTGCATACAGTTCTATTGTTTGATGCCAAATATGCCATGTGTGGTTCATTTATGAATGCTCAATCTATTCTACATGATTACTATGGTGACATGTTTCTTGTAGCATCATGTATGTGTGCTCATGTGAAGCAGGTTACATGGCTCACTAGGGAGGGGAGGTGGAACTCTTCCAGCAGCATGCTTGCAGTTTTGGCTGTTTACAAGTTCCTGAATGAGAACACAAAATGTAAAAATGGAGGTCCCCTGTTCAGATGGAACAAAGGGATCACCTCCAGCAAGGGAAAGGGGGCTGAGAAGAGGCTGAAAATAAAGACAGATGCTTGGGGATGCTTCAGACTTTTTGCTAGAGACACTATCTTGAACCGTCTAGGAGAAGGAATGGGCCCTGCCTTGAAAGAGGCAGAGACAGCTGCAAACCATCACAGCTGGACCTGAGTGGTGAGATGAGTAACTGTAGTAGCATTAGTAGAATGGAATGCATGATATAGCTTTCATTTACTAGTGGAAACTCCTGACTGCTTTACTAAAGGATTGTCCATTGATTTGCTACATATGCACTTAAAATCATACTCCAAACTAGTGCTTCACCTAAAGCTGTGTGGACTTCAGGGGGTGTGAATGAGGAGCACTGGGCCAATCCATTTCGGTGTTAATGAATCAAACATGAACCTACAGAGGTGTGTTCTTATCTGTAGCATAAAGGTTCTTGGTGTGGGGTCTGGGGACTGAAGGTGCTCACCTCGGGGCTGCCCCATAGGTGCAAAGTGGCCACACACCCACTGCCTAGCACTGATTACATGCAGGAGGCTGGTGTGGACTGACTTACAAGTGAGTGGTCACCTGGCAAGACAAAGTAAGTTGGGGTTCAGGAGTGGGGTTTGGGGGGCACAGAGTGGCACACAGGACCAGAACCAGGGAGCAGCCTGTCATGCTATATAAATAGCCAGAATGCAATCAGTTACAATTACTTGGATGACCCCTACTAAGCCTCATGGAGATAATTCAAAGCAAGCTGTAGTATCTGATACAGCATTTCTTTTTGGTCAGAAACTGTCACTCTGCATTAGAATGACAACTCAAATTCTTCATACACAAAAATCCAAACAACTTATAGTGCACTGTTTGGAATTCAGGGTTGTACAGTGCATTGCCTACTTGTTTCTGATCACTTACCAATAATATGGTTGAGAATACAAGTAAGGAACACACATGCTGTCCTTCCCCCCTCCCCAATAATTCTTAGAGTTTCCCCCTCCCACCTCCCTTTTTTGCTCTTACCACCAGCACTAGCAGGAAAGAGAACCATTTCCCTAACCATGATTTTAAAGCACTGCACTTTTGAATTGAATTGCTTTGTTGAAGCTGCTCAAGATCATTTACTGAGCTAGACACATTTGCTTTGGCAGAGGGTAAAAAAACAGATCTGGGGCCCCAGTCCTGTTCCTGAGCAAGTCAGCGAGATCAGATTCGGAGATGAGTGCTGCTCAACTTGTGCATTACTGCACAATTGGCAAAAGCATGAAGGATGCTTTGTGTATCTGTGCTAGGGTGCTGGAGGAGATGCAGGTTGAGCCCTTTGGAAGCCAGCTCCCTACTCATTAAAACACTTACAGCACTGGGTGTATAGCTAGAATAGGAGAGGCTCAAGTAGTTCGGGTATGTTTGGACAGAAGGGGTCATTTGCAGCTGTCGCCAGCCTGGTGAGCCAATTAGCTCCTGCTCGGCAGCTCTCAAAACAAGCAGAATACAACGCAGAGCCAGGGAGCAAGAAGGGTCTCAACTGCTGTTACGTTGTGATATACCTACCTAGAGCATCAGAGACACTTGCTGGTGGCAGCATGGTGTACTGCTTACTTCAGGGTGCTGACCAGCCAGGGTTTCCAGGTCCTGAAGGGTGAACCCATTCACAGTACTAAAAACATCTCCTTATTTCAGTAAGATGTAAAGGAGGTGGCAATGGCAGTAAGATTATCTTGTTAAGGAGAAGCAGTGTCTTTATGGTATGATGTTCTTTGAATTTTAATAAAATATTGATGCTCACACAAAGCAAGCAAACCACCCTCTAAGAAAGGTGCCAAGATAGGATATGAATGCAAAAACCTCACACCCACTTCTTAAACAAGATGTTCCTCTGGTCAAGTCAACAGTATGTTGCAGAATATTTAAACATGTGATGTTAAACTTGGTAGAGGCTGGCAGCAGAATTGGTTGCTTCTGTATATGAAAAAAATCAGTAGAAAAGCACTCATTTTCTAACTCAAACAGCACATGTTAAAGGAATCTCATTTTCCTCTGATGCAAAGAGTTCAACATTTTGCAGTATCTCATCACAGTGGTGGTTGAATTTTATCATAATCCTTATGACCCCAATGCTTTATTAAGTTGATACTAAAAATTAATTTTGGTGCAAAGTAATGTACAGTAACATACTGAAGTCAGTAAGCCTTTGTTATTGTATAAGGGGATATATAGATCAGGATAAAGTTTTACCATAATTAATTCAAACGTGCTATTTTGCTTAGAAAAGAGATTTTTAGATTTCACATCCTTTTACCAGATCCCTAAGGCAAGTTAATTTTGCAATGGCTACATGAACTGTATGTTTAGTCAATTTCTGGCCCAATCAGAAGACAAGTCCTTGATGTACGTATGCTTATTTAATACTAAGGTGTAGACTAATTCATACAATTTGTCCTTGCTCACAGTAGTAACTAACAACAAGAAGTCTGCAAGATTGGATCAAGAAATCATACATGGGAATTATTTGTTTTGCTGCAGCTCTTAGAGGCCCCATTGGAGCTTGGAGCCCCATTAGGCTAAACACAACAAGAGGAGTCCCTTCTCTAACAAATTTAGAGTTGAAAGAGATATGACAAAGGCTGCAGGAAGATTATCCTCATTTTGCAGATGGGGAACTGTGGCACAGAAGCTCCGATGGCTTGTTCCAACAGTATGTTGAACAATTGTCACCAATCCTTAAAAGCATTTAGGCATGTGTTGAAGTTGAAATACTTGTATAAGCCCACCAAAGTTGATCAAAAATGTCAGTGTGTGGTTTGTCTAAGCCCTAAACCGAGAAGCAGTTACTCTCTCAAGCAGCAGCTGAGATCTCAAACACCTATAGAAAAGCAAGGATGAAAGGCAGCAAGATGCTCTTTTAAAAGCAATGATTAGAAGAAGCTAAAGGAAAACCCTACCCACTGCTGTTTTTTTTTTTTTGTTTTTTTTTTTTAAACAAACAGCTCTTAATGAGGCTTCCAAGTTCTATACAGTACAGGTACCTAATGTAAAAGGGAAAACTAGAAAGATAACGAAGGTTGTTACATTCAGACATATAGCTGAAGCATCTGAAGTTTCATGCTGTACTGGGCAATATGCTGATGTCACTATCCAGGCTTGCTCCACAAAGCTACCCAAGTCCAGACAACATTGAGTTGCTCAGCAGCAAAGCCTTCAATAGGATCAAGACAGTAGATCTGAATCTTCTGCTTAAGTTGTCTATGGGGCCTGATCCACTGGGCATTGTCAGAGCATGGCCAAACCCAACCTCACCAGTCAAGGAAGAAGAGGTGCTGTGGTCCTTCATGCCCAATAGCCCAGTGGGCTAGAACCAGAGACCACTCGGCCTGATTGGAGCAGGGATGTGAACATATTTCTGCCAATTCACATGAGTGCTCCAACCACAGACCTGATGAAGTACAGACAGGGGCATGCCTTATTTGAAAATCTTGATGGGACATGGGTCTTGTGCAGTTCAGTGCCTTCAGGACTTGGCAGGCACCTGAAAAGTCATCTGTCAGGATGTTCAGGCATCTATAGGTTGGTTACAAGGCTGGGCCTATTAGACTTTCGTGGGGCCTGAGTCAGGCTTGAAGGGAAAAAATCAGAGTGGAGAGGAGGAAAGGGAGAACTGGAAGTAGACTGAAGTGGTTTTTAAAGGGAAATGAGATCTGATGGGTGTAGGTTCAGGTGGGGAGCTCAGCTCCTCCCATCTGCTATAGCTCAATCACAGGCCAGCTGGGGTGCCTGGCAGTGCAGCACAGGGGGTCCTCAGCAAGATGGCACTCTCCCTTTGGCATCCCTGCAGTGGCTGGCTCTGGGGATCTCCCCAGTGTGCTTTGAAGCCATTGCCCAGAACCAGGGCTGGGATCATGGTAGCCCCTGGGCTATCTGCTGGCCAGCTGGGGCAGGCTATATCCTGGAAAACAGCCCCCTTCTGGGACACTTAGGCCAGCCGCTCTCTGCTTGGATGGGTGCTGAGAAGAAGTTTCTAGGATCAAATCAGTGGCATGACAGCCTGTAACCTGCCAAGCAAGCCACCTCCCCCCCCCCCCAGTAGGATGGGCACCAGCTGGCTCCCTACCACTGGGCCACGGAGGACCTCCCAGCAGCTGGTGCTGCCACTGTTCTCAGTGGCAGGTTTGTAAAGGGTGGCAGCTGGATGGTGGGGTCTCAGCCCTGCCACTGTGAACTGATTGCTGCATTGCATAACCCTGGAAAGCACCCTGCAATAATCCACACTGTGCAGCTCAGAGAAAATGGCACCCATAGGCTGCATTAACAGCAGCTGCCCTGCTCTGTGTCATAAAGGGCTGGTTCAGCACTCACCACTTACCTACCACTCCAGCCCCACAGCCTGACAGATGGGACAGCCTCAGCCCCTGACTTAGATGAGGGGAGGCTTTTCATTATGCACAGAGGGTAGGGTATGCTGGAGGGACCAGCTTCCTTGTGCATCATGAAGGGCCAGCCTGGCACTCCCTGCAGGCAAGATTTTGCAGCCAGCTCATTGCCCCACACACCGTGAGTGGGACCTGCCAGTGGCCAATGCTAGCCCCTCCCTTAGCCCAAGGACCTGGGGGCAGCCCCTAAAGCACACCTTCATTAATTTGGCCCTGCTTGGGCAGCAGCTGAATCAGAGTTTGAGGATCTAAGTTCTGGCCTCAAGCACATACAATATTTAGGTGCCTAGTTTTTATTTCTAGCTCTGGCTCCAAGGGACAGACTCCTAAGTCAAGTAGCTGTTTTTGAATATTTGCTCCATCACCACAAAAGAGTATAGATGTGAAGAGGCAAGACACAAGACCTCCAGTTTTACACTTGCAGCCTTTCCCTCTGCTGTCATAACCACAGACAGTGGTTGACTCTGTACATGCCCTTTTGATATGAGGCTTATTTGTCCTCTATGGGAAGAGCCACAGAAGGGAGTTCTGGAATAAACATGAGGCTTCCCTGCCTGAGTTTTACCTAAACCTGTGTGCAACAGACAGGATTTGCCTTCCAGCAGAACACAACTAGGTCTGTCCTCCAACCCACTTATTAATACAGGTAATAGCTAACATTATTCAGGTACCACCGACAGGTCCCAACCAACAGCAGGGCACCATTATGCTAGGAACGGCATGCATGCACGATGAAACAGTTTCTGCCCCAAAGAGCTTACAGTTTAAGATAGACAAGGGGTTGAACAGGAAACTCAGTTACAGAGACTTGAGTAAGGTCACACAGAATGCGAGATTAGAGGCAGCTGGACACCAGAGTTAAACTGACACCCAGGCTGGTGGTCTATCCAGTAAACTCCACATCTTGCTATTCATCAGTTCTGTGATCCTACCTACTCATTAAGAATCTAATCTTGTGAGTGCAAGATCAGTTTCCAGCTCTGTACATCTGCATCCTCTGAACTCACTGCTGCAACATCATGGCATACAGAACAAAGAGCCTATTTCCCCTCTAATTAATGCCAGTGCAATTTTTTGCCTTTAGCAAGATAAAGTTATCATGGCTCCAGTAAAGTAAAAAAACATTTTGCAGTTCTGTGCAGAAAAATAAATGCATGCAAGTCAGATAAGAATAGTAACATTCAAAAGCCAGTTGGGTAACACTTCAACCATCTTTACTCAGTTGATTCACACATTTCCATTGAAGCCAATAAGACTACATCCATAAATCAAGGTCTCTAAACCCCAGAACAGGAATATTAAAAAGCTGAGATCTCATGTATGCTTCAAATAGCAAGAGTAAGTGGAAGCTGCGAAAAATTGATGATGTTTTAAACAAAAAAAAATAATCTGCCCTTATAGCAATGGGCCAAAGTCAGCCTTTTAATCTCACTGACCTGAGTTACACCAAGGATGAGCTTGGCCAATTGCTTCATGGAAGTCTTAAGAGTTTCCATTAAAGAATTGCTTGTTTTGTGGGTAAGAGGTAACATGCCCTAGTCAAACGCTGTAATTAAGTATTCCCTAATGGAAACTGCTCTCCTTCTACACTGAAGAGAGCATACGAGTATTGAGACAAGTTCTAATATTGGCTTGTTGAATGTCAGCCTGTCTAGCTAATAGAACTAGATATTTATATTGCATTCCTCATCATTGTAGCTGACTGCCTTAAAAACAACAGAAATCCTCATGTGTGGTCTACACACACTTGAGTTCACTCTTTTCTCCCACTGTCTGGGAAAACTAGACTAGCCTATAAATTCTCTTACCTAGTCTCTCTCCACTTGAACATGCTGAGCTGTGTGGTGGTGGTGGATGAAAATATGAAGAGATAAATCTTACAATTTATCTTCAACGTGGTCAGTTGTGGTCATTTTCAGTTTATGGCCAATACCCAAGAAAAACAAAACCACTAAACACACTGTCTTTAGTTATCCTTGCTTTTGAGGGTTCCTTTTTCTCTGAAGGTCCTAGCAGACATATGGGGTTGTGACGTGAAAGGGGAGCCATCTCTAAGATACAGACTCTCAGCCCAAAGTTCTGAATAAAAGAAAAAAGACATTAAACTAGATTTAGTGTTTGACTGGTAGCCAGTGTAATGACTCAAACAATGGCCTGATGAGGTGCGTGTGAACATTTGCAACTTGGAGTTCCGTTAGTGTCTTCAGCTTCCTTCCCGTACCTAGCATATTTCAGTAATCAAATCCAGGAATCACAGATCAAGTTTCCAGCTACCAGAACAGGGCCTGTTCTCTTGGCCCACCAAAGATGAATGGAATAAGTTGTTTTCCTACTCCTAGTCCCTGTCCTTACAGATCACTGCAGCAAGCCTGTAAAACTCCTGTGGAGAGATTCAGAAGGATCAAGATGGATGTTAAGCAAATGGACTGTAGGACAAAGAGGGGCTCTTATTTAGACATTACATAGCCCAAGTCAGGAATGCTAAGCACAAACTGTCAGGTAGGGCATTGACAGCCACAGCTCACCTTCTAGCTGTTAGTTCAGGCTTGGACAATAACAAGCTTTCATTATCTCTAGAAGTCAACCACTCACGTCAAAGTTTGAGGCATGTCAGAGCAAAAAGACCTTTTAGAACCAATCAGAGCCCCATGACTCATATTGGGGTAACACTACTGGATAGCTTGAATGAACCATTGAACTTCAGTGAGTATTCTCATGCTTAAACAGCTTGCTGAATCAGGGCTTGAACCCTCTTCTAGAAGCTTACAACATGCAGCATGTCACATTATGGGCCACATTCATGTCACCACATTTACTAGTCCTATCCACTTGTCACTAAATTGAAACTGAAAAGCCTTTTTCATATTTATATCACTGTACTCTCTTCCAAGAGATATTTAAACTTCATTTGGAAGAGTAATTTATAATGAATGATGACTTAAGGCAATGCGACTATTTAGATCCATATTCTGAAAGTCTCCCTTCCCATAGAAGAAAATAATGTGAGAAACAGACCAGGTGCTTTCAGTTGCATTTCTTACCTTATAATATATTTCCATCACTATAAACCCCTCCAATTCAGATACTTTAAAGTGCAGTAATGATTTGAAGTCTCTCTGGAACTTTCCCATCTTCATTCCCCCTAGCCCTCCAAACCCTACATCTTCACAAACTAACCCTGCTAGTAAACCACAATATATGTAGTGATAAAGGAGATATACAACTTTCTCAGAAATATTCCAGGGCAGCAAGAGGAAGGTTCAGCTTAAAAAAGAAGTTTGGCTCCTCATTTACATTGCAGGAGGAGAAGCCAGGAATGGATTGAGTTACCAATACAAGGCACACTATTTTCCATCAAGTGCCATGTGCAGCAGATTGCAAAAGCTAGCAAACCTCTACAAAAGGGCTTTACTTCACCATCTTCCTCAATAGCAACAGTACCACAGGTCCAAAAAGAGGTGGCATTCTGCAGCAAAAGAGTGGCAATTAAAATGAAATCAATTACCTCTGATTTGTCTACTGAAAGCGACCTACAGCTGAGAAGAAAGCTGAGGAGATGAGAGACTGACAGGATTGCTCTGCCAATCGAACCATGTCTGACAGAAAACAACAAAAACTTAATTCTGCATGCTGATCCTGAAGTCAGATGTACAGAGGATACTCTACAGAGCTAAAGCATTTACTCAAGGTGTTGAATGTAGTGTCAGATAGGAATTTTTCCACCTATTTACATTTTGCAAAGATCATTTGTTTGCAAACCCCCAAACACAGAACTTTGTTTGACTTTTTAGATTCCTAGTTACTGCACTGTAATTTAGCTGTTTAAAAAACATTAAAATAAAGGAAATGGGGACCTGGATGAGATCATGGCAGGAGTTGTGTAAAGGCAGTACTTGAAACATATTTGAAAAGTTTAGGCTCCTTCACTTTGATCTCTTAAAAGGGGCTCAGACATCAAGTCATAGAGGCCCCAAAAGCTGAAATACTTGGGAGCATATTTTGTACCAGTAACACAATCAGGCCATAAAAGGAAGTTTAATTGGTCTTGGAAGGAGCCTCCTTATCTAGGGGCAGTCCTATGGTGGATGAGATAAAAGGAGTCAGCCAGAGGAAAGGGATGGGCACTGGGATGCTTGTGTGTTATGCTGATGCTCAACTGCATTGGCAGTCTCTTGTGATTGTCATACAGAGATTGGTTTAAAAAATGGTGTCTTGATCAGACATGTCTCAGCCGTTGAGCCAGGTAGTTACAACCCCTAGCCTAGAGATTGTATTTCTGGCTTTAGTGTGGCAACTCATTAGATGTGCATGCTTAAATCTTTGCTCACCAGGTTTACACAAGGACAAAACCCAGGCACTTTTCTCACCACTGATGTATAAACTAATGTGTTTTAACTTAGGAATCCTTCTAACAGATATATAAATGGATCCTCCTGCCCTCCAATCCAGTTTTGTTTAATAATGGAGACACCGTTCTGAAAGACTGTTGGTTTTAGAGACACTGTGGTCTGTGGACTTGACATCTTTGTTTTGGTGGAGGAAAATATTCCTTCATTTAGTTTTTAAAAGGGTTTAACAAAATATGGGGCAACACCCCAGTCTTCTTCCTCCAGAGACTTCAACATGCCAGAGGCACCTATGCCTCTTACCAAAGACAGGCACTGCAGCCAGCATCCACATCCAGTTCAATAGCTGCTTCAAGTACAGCATTTGTTCTGACATCTTTCCATGTTAAGTTTATTCCTTTTAAGTCTTTCATCTGTTTCCAGAGATTCTGCTAGGCTATTCTTATTCCTTCTTTGTTTTTCCTCATACCTACCCATTCAATATGGGTTCTCTTCTCATCCATTTTGTCCACCCCCACCCTCCATCCTGCTTTGCTAGCCCTGGACTACGAGGCCTAATTTAGATCAGTCATCCTGTGACAACCTTGTTCCAATGAGGACTCCACTGTTCCTTGAGACTGAAGTCCCCCATTTCCCCTATCCTCAACCAGTTTAAGTTAAATACCTTATATCCAAGTGTCTTACAGAAAGCACTTGTCCCTATTCTGGCATCAGCTTGCAGCACTTCCATGGATTAGTTCATGACCAGTCTGGCACCTGACACCTTTTTCTTCAAAGCATCTGACAAAGTGGGATTTTTCCTCCCACAAGAGCTCATGCAATAAATACATTTATTAGTTCTTAGAAGTGCCACAAGATGACATTTGTTTTGCTGGACTAGACTAACACTGCTACCCCTTTTGAACTTCTCTAGTTTATCCTCCAGTCACACCATCCATTCACCTCTTCTCTATCACTCAAGGTGCTCCCTCCTGTGGTTTGGTAGTTTTCCCCTACTGGGAAGGTATCAGTCTTGCAGGAGGAATTGTCTCAGGTTGTCTTCTGCTCCCTTGTCCACTCAGTTACTATTAGGTGCAGGGACTCCTGTTCTGGGTTCCAGTCCAGTGACCATATGCCCAGCAACTCAAGCTCTGACCTTATTGCTGTTTCCTTTGGTTCCTTCCTATTTTCTGGCCCTTCTCCAGGCTACCCTTTGAGCTGCCTCTGGTTGCCTGCAGCTATTTCACCTCCTTTCAGGTTCTCCCCAGAGCAGGATCTCAGGGCTAATTCCAAAAAAAATTCCTTCCTCCTGCAACATTTTATCACCAGCTTCCTCTCTTTATGCTTACCCTAGCTCCTCCCCTAGTTGTGATTCTGGGTCACTGGTCCTTACCAGGCCTCACGTCCCCCTCAACTGCAGCCTGGCAGAGGGTTAATTGTTCTTTTTAGTCAGCCCTGGGGTGAGGTTGGACAGCCCGTCACAGCTTCCAACACACTTTACTTACTACCAGGCAGATTCACTGGTGTGCTGCTGCTGGTCTGGACTGCCCCAGTAATAAAGTAACCTTAAACCCAGTAAAACTAGTTTATGAATACAGATTTATAGCTGATGTGTCATTTGAGTGGCAGGAAATAGCTAGAGCAGGGGTCTCAAACTCAAATTACCACAAGAGTCACATGAGGACTAGTACATTAGCCCAAAGGCTGCACCACTGAAACCTGTTCATACAACGACATTGCAAATATTGATAGCAATAGTGTTCTTGCAGGTTGCATGAAATAACTTTAGGGGCTCCACGTGGCCCTGGGGCTACAAGTTTGAAACCCCTGAGCTAGAGAATACCTATGCGTCTGGGTCATCACATACACATGGGGGGGGGCACTCATTCAGTGAGAAGTAACCACTTATGGGATAGAAAAAGGTTAGCTATTCAACACCAGTGAATCTGTGGCAAGACAAATGAGAATCTTCTGTAAGAACCATAGGGAGAACTTCTAGTTAGGAAAAGTATCATTATGTGTTAAGCCAAGATCCTGGGATTAACATCCTTTTAAGATCAACAGGAAGTAATCTTATTATTCAGCAGTCAAGATTTGGTTTGTATTTCTCACCTGAAAGATGGACCATCAAGCAGCTCCACTTTCCCTAGCATCTGACAAAGTGGGATTGTCTCCCATGAAAGCTCATGCAATAAATAAATGCTAGTCTTAAGTGCCACAGGACTCCTTGTTTGTTTTACTGAACTAGACTAACAGCTGCCACTTTGGTATTTTCCATAGTATCAAAGGGGGCATCAGGTTAGTACTGACAGAAGAAAGTGTCTCATACTCCAAGTATTTTCTGGGAATTTGTGTGTATGTATATATATCAGGAGTCTGGAATGTCTCCCACACAGATTGGGTACACCAACATGCTTGGCTCATGAAATGACTAAGTCACAGAGCAAGGCTACATGGCTGGTTTCCTCCTGTCCTCTTTCGGCATGAAACATGATCAAGTGGTTCAGCACATCAGTGTTCCAACTCCGGTCATTGTCTCTTCAGATGTCCACTTTTCACCAACATCTTCCTTGATGTGAAACTATACACTATGGATTTTGTTAGCATACAACATTAGCATTCATGGACTGACTGAAAGCTGCTTTGTTTTCTGAGAATTTTGCACTCATTAAACTATCAGTTTCACTTGTGTTTTTTCCTTATTACTGCTCTTCTGGCTCCCACATTATCTACCTAGAGCAGGTATAATAAGCAAAGCTGATTTGCAAGTTTCCCTGCTGCTGTTTAGTCTGAACAAGTGATCCTGTTTACTGTAGCTCTTCTCAGGTTCTCCCTTTCCCACTTTCTGTGTAAGGTCTCATCCACATGGCCAACTCAGCTTTTGGGGGGGGGGGGGGGGCACGGCAGAGGGGGAGGGAGGCATCTACTCCCTTCCATATTTTAATAATTGATCTTCTGGGAACTGGATACTTGGAGACAAAGCTAATAGCAGTCAGGCAAAAAAAAAAAAACAAAAAAAAACCCCACTAGCTGGCTTCAAAACTGAGCTGGAAGATAACTGCCAAACAAGGTTGTCCTAACTGATCTTTGTCCATTAGTGGTAATATGGGATAAGGGATAAAGTCCGAGTTGGTGCAGAAAGGTTTTTTTGGGCATCTGGCTGGTGAGTCTTATGCCATGCTCATGGATGAGCAGATAACTATATTTTGAGTCAGGAGGAGTTTTTGCCCCAGGGAAGATTGGCAGGGACCCTGGAGTTTTTACCTTCATCTGTACTATGGGGCATGGGTCTCTTGCTAGTGGTTTCTCTGTACCTTGAAGGTTTTAAACCATGATCTGGAGACTTCCATGACTCAGGCTCAGACTAGGTGTCTATTGCAGGAGTGGGCAGGAAGTTTGAGTCCTGAATTGTATAGGTGGGTCAGACTAGATCATATTGGTCTCTTTTGACCTTAAAAATAACTACTGAAACTGCAGTTTTTCCTCCTTTAGATGCATCTATCAGGAAAGGTTTTGTCCTTTTGCTTCAAGAGCTACTCAAAGCTATCAACTAGATTACCAGTATTTGCTGATCAGAATGCCCACTACTAGTGTAAATCTACTTTGATAGGTGTTCTGGCAGAGTAATATTTGCAGTAGGCATTCTTGAGAGTGCATGTTGTGGAAACTTGCTTTTCTGTAGAAAGACTGATTATATTGAATGCTATTAACCAGGGACTCAGCTCCATTTACACAAAGTCAATAGGGATATTCGTCTAAAGACTTTGGAACCAGACTAGTAATGTCAGTTTTCAGAACAAGGTCTTAATTATTCAACTGTCGATATTTAAAACTGGATGAAACATGTACAAGCAAAACTTGGTTAAGCATGACAGCTTTATATAGTGGTTAAAGCTCAGCAGAAAGTGCGACTGTGCAACATAACCTTGGTTAAAAACAACAAGACATGAAACACGACTATGTTTTTCCACTTAAGTTAGATCTGCCAGCATATATGTGAACACTGCCTACAGAATCTAACTGGTCTCGTATTGCTTTTGGGCATTGAACGACTATGGTCCTACACAGTTCAGTTTAACATTTTTAAATCCCAGGTCAGACAGATGGATATTTTTTTTAACTGGTTTTGCTTAAGAAGCTGTTGTGAAGACACACACTTGGGCGGTAGAATTACCTAGTTAGCCTTGCTTGTCGCCTCATTTTACGCCTTATCAGTCATTTCTTTGTTTGATGTGGCATACTTTGGTCCAAAAGTTTCTAAAGATTCCTTACATTTGTAAAAAATGCAAGGAGGCAAAATAGTGAGAAGAAAGTTAAATGGCCACCACCACTCAGATTTTTTTCAAAAAGTTACATTTTAATTTAGCAAAATTGTTTTTAAAACCAAAAAAATCAGTTAAATAAGTTGTTTCTAATACTTTTCTACAAAGCATATTATTGCTGCTTATATTTGTACAATTTCTCTGAAAAGCTGAGCATTTGTCCCCTTAAAGGGATTTTGTAGTTCTTAACAGCTGGTACTGGGCTCACTTCAGGTATGGAGATGTTAATATATAAAATTTTATTGACTGTTCTGTTCTAACAAATGCACTAGACATCATGAACTCATTCCAATTGAGAGTTAATACTGTTTCCCTCAGCAGCATCTAGTGAAACTTTTTCTGTGCCCCAGTTTCCATCTTTAAGGGGGGGGGTTAATACTATTTTTATTGCTATAGGGCCATTTTAAGAATTCAATATAGGGTCAGATTCCCTCCCATAGACACAAGGAGATACAGTTTGGAAGAAGCAAGAACCACCCAACAAAGGGTATTTGGACTGAAAGGTGATACATAAAAGGCTAAATTTATATTTGCCAATGGGGTGAACCTTAAAGGTAGTGAACTGTTCAATGGGAGGGTAGTTATAGCTTTTTATTCATTTGTTTTGCTTGTACTAGATTGTTTTGTATAGTACTGTGGAATTTTGTATGAATTTTTAAAATCATGTCAAAGCTGCATTTAGTGATTGAACAGGTGTCCTGTTAGAATGTGTACCCAGAAGAAATAATATACGAGAGGCCACAAATGATTGCTATTACCTCTACATTTAAAACACTAAACTATCAAGTTTTTCCTCTTATCTTCCCATTAGTGAAGAACATGGAATTTTCAACCACCACCACAGCATACTGGATTCTTCACTGAGAAGTCACCCAAACAATATCAAGTTCATAAATTGCTCAGTCAAATTCCAAAGTTGGAGCTCCCTCTTGTGGAGTTAGTAAAACCTAACATTTTCACATTGATGTGAAATTGTTAGAGTCGATGCTTTCTTACCAGGAAAGGTAATCTAGATTTTTCCAAATGTTTCACTTGTATTCACACAAACAATTTGAAAATACCATGCAAAAACTTATTTAATATCAGAGAGCCATAAAACTTGCATTTAATGTTTTGTTCAGTTGTTTTAAAGTGTCCAAAAATATTATGCCCTACATTATTCCCTCAGGAAACTAGTTCATAGCCTAATGCTATTAAAACATACCTTAATGCACTTTTTGCTCAATATTCAACAACTTTTTCTCCCTCAATTTCATCCAATCTTCATTATGCTCTCATGGATGGAGTTGATTGCATGCTCAGCAAGTTTGCATATGACAGTAAAGGAGGCAAGACACACTGGAGGGTAGGGACAGGATACAGAGTGGCCTTGACAAGTTGGAGGATTGGGCCAAAAGATGTCTAATGAGGTTCAACAAGACCAAGTGTAGTGGGAGAGGCCTGTGTTGGATAGAGAAAATCTTTCACTAAGAGGATTATGGAGCACTGGAATAGGTTACCTACGGAGATGGTGTGATTTCCATTCTTACAGGTTTAAAGTTTGGCTTGACAATGGCCTAGATGGGACCATTTAGTTGGGGCTGGTCTTGCTTTAAACAGGGGTTTGAGCTAGACGACTTCCTGAGGTCCCCTTCAACAAGCCCTGCAAATAGGGGGTTGGACTTGATCTCACAAGGTCCCTTCCAACCCTATGATTCTATTTTAACCCTGATCTTCTATGATGCTAGGACTGATTTTCAGTCAGTCAGTCTTGTACCACTCCAAAAAGCCTGTTTCTTCTTGACACCGTAGGCATCTGCTTCTATCCCTAAGACCAAAGCTGTCCAGGTGCAGTCTCATTAGGCTTGTGTAGAGTGGGATTCAGCTGATGGAAGTTGGGACAGTTTCTAGAATTGTCTGAATGTTGGTGGAAGGCTGAAAATTGAATCTGCATGTGACTCATCTCCCTTCAAAGGGCTGTTGGCAAGTGAGGCTCGTGCTTCTTTCATCCAGCAGAGGGGCAAGGTTTGATTTCATACACTCTGCCTTGCTCCTTCTACTTGTGGTAGTCAGTGCGCTGCCAGTTTCCTGCATTTCCAAGGCTATACCTACACTAGAGGGCTCAGTTAAGTTGACTTAAGGTCACTTGACCTTAAGCCAACTTAGAGAGCCCCCAGTTGTTTATGCTGCCATCAAAGTCAACTTAAATGGCTATCCTGCTTTAACTTGACTTTATTAAGTTGAATTTTAAGGGTTAAGTCAACTTAAGGTATGGCCACTGAAGTTGGCTTTAAGGATGAGAGTTAAGTACTTAAGTTGCTCTAAATTGACTTAATGAACTCCAAATGTGGCCAGGGAGTTGCTTAAGTAGAATTTACCCTCCAGTGTAGACATAGCCCAAGAGCCTTCATGTGGCTGCTAGTGAGATTCCTCAGGGCAACAATACTCCTATCCAACTAGAAAGACCCGGGGCTCAGGCTTCACTTCCTGGCCCCACTCCAGAGCCGGGGTCCCAGGCTCCTGCCACTGCCAGCCTGGGACCTGACTGGGGACGGGACAGGGCTGGGCAAGACAGTGGCTGCCACAGCAGGCCTGGCCCAGCAGAGGCAGGCGCTGCCATGGCCAGCCCAGCCCTGGATACCCAGGCAGGGATGGGGCCAGGAGAGGCAGGGGGCCTGCCAGTGGTTTGAGGCACTTGCACTGGGACTCGGGGCACATGTGCCAGGCACCAGCAATGCCTGACCCCCAGGGCCTAAGTCAGTTTATGACTGCATTGCTGTGCCAGCCACCTGCACAAAGGGGATTGTGGGGACAGTCCTGTAGGCCTCAGCTTCTGCCCCAGCCAGAACAATAGTTATCATCTGCAGCACATACACTTCATAGCCTTTACCTCACACTCCCCACCCCTGGGATTGACTAACTTCCTCCTCCATTATGGGCTTCATTTAATCTTACCCAGCCCATGCTAATGATCTTATTCTGAACTAATTTTTAAAGTAGAAATTGAAGAAGCTTTATATTGGTTCAAGGTGTTAGATGTTCATGATATATTTCAATTTTTTCCTTTGGAAATACTCAATTTAGATTAGTAGTTTGAGCCATTTCTAATATTTTGTCTATAAAAGCTGTCAGTTAGGAAAACTGAAACAAGAATATAGAGCAATTTGAGACTAGATATGTCAAATGTGTTATGAAATATGTACAGCAGTATCAGCACAATTAAAGATTTACACATTCTAATTTACTGCACTAAATACAACTATAATTTTAATAAAACAGATAGGCAATTGCAGGTTGTCAGTTTAAACTATTCCAATATCTGAGGGCTGGTCTACACCACAAGAGGATTTAAGTCTCTCTGACTGCATACTGCCTATTCACCATGGCATCCCCACAGTGGTGAGTCAACAGGAAATGCCTTCCTGTTCACTCAGGGCTCTTCTACTTGCCGGGTAGGTCTTAGATCAACCTCTGGCTAATGCTGGGTTTAATTGAGTACACCTTTAATGCTGCTTGGTTGAACTTGCACAATCCATGCTACATTGCCATTGGTGCAACCAACTATGTAGCCTTGCTCTGAGAAAGCATCTGTATCACCAAATTATGAGCCGTATCGGATGCTATTGTACAAGATGACAATTAGAATTTCTATTTGAGTGTAAATTAATGGAGGTGCTAGAAGACATCAGCTTTGCAGGTGGCAGAGGAACAAAAAAAGGAGGCCTTCTACTTGGTCCTTGCAACAAGCTCCACTGTCCTGCATCAGTGTTCCCACTTGCCCATTCTTTGAATTAGGATTATTCTTTTCCTTAGTTAAGTCAGTAGAGCACTGGAGTGGGACTTGGAGCCAACAGGTTCCATTTCCATCACTGGCCTGCTGGGTGTTTGTGGAACAATCACTTCCCCATCTATTCCCCACATTCCCACTCAGTTTCCCAATTTGTAAACAGAAAATAACGATCTCCTTTGCAAAGTGTTTTGAAATCTACAGATGAGAAGTGCTACGTAAGAGCTAGGTATTACTACTATTACCCAATGTAGCTGGTGGGTTAATGTGTTACAAAGTTCAGCATTGGACTGATCTTTCGTTACAACAGCAACGTCTGGTGGAGAACCCTTCAGTAGCAGCAGGAAGATGGAATGGGAGACTCCAAAAAAGCTTTCCATTTCTGTTATCCACGATTTTTACTCTGTCATGACCTAATCATCATGGTCAAAGGTAACATAGTATAACTCAAGTTTTAGAGGGTTTTTTTTTTCCCCTAAACAAACTAGTACTTTCAACCTTTTTCCTGTCCAAAAGTATATTTTACCTAAATGGAGAGAATCCAGTTCTGAAGGTTAAGCTGGAACCTGAGCCACTCATGTTTTTGGTTTCTGCAGGAAGCACATAAAGGATGGGAGGAATAAAGGAGCATTTGTAGTTTGGATGCAGGGTAAGGCAAAACAGGGAAAAAAAACTAGAGAGAGAGGAAACAAAGGCTTGAATTCATATGCCATCTCTGATTAGGGCATATTGCTATCAGTCATGCAAAACAGGCTTGCCTGAGTGACCAAGTGAGCAAGGTGACTTATTGGGCCAACATCTGTTGGCGAGAGACAAGTCTGAGCTTACACAGAACCATGACCTAAAGAATGCTTGAAAGCTTGTCTCTCTACAAACAGAAGCTGGCCCAAAAAAAGATGTTACCTCATCCCCTTTTTAAAAAAAAAAAATTGAACATGGCCTTACAAGTTGTTAACAGTCAATCTAGAGGTAAAAAGCCCACAAGAACAGTTACAATAGCCCTGTTCCTTAAGTTTATCACAGCAGAGAACATTCAGAAAGACCTCTGTGCCACACATAGCCCACAGAGGTCCCTAACCTCCACACAGGCCATCTGTGGCGTTCAAATAGGCTGCCAAAAGGATCATATACAGATGAAGTGATAGGGTCATGGATAGGCTACTACACAGCCTGAATGCTGTGGTAATCAGGCAGAAACGTACCAAAAAACACACAAGTGCTATGAAAGGAAGCCTGAAACATTTTAGAGCACCTAGGAAACAATCATTAAGAACTGGGAAGACATTATCCACCCTAAAAGTATTTAAGGCACTTTCATGCACCCACCTACAAGAGTTAAAATCATTAGAAAATCCTCTAATAGGTGGATCTTAATTTGCAAATCTGCATTATGTGAGCCAAGTTGTATTCAGATTACACAAGTATCTTGGGACATATTTGTGCTTCTCCTTTAATTTTTTGGGGGGCATATCCCTGGTGATAGATTTATTATAGCAGTACTAGTCCTGATGTCATCTGATTCACAATATAAGACTGACCTCTTTCTCCCCCCAACACACCAAGGAAATGATATATCTAGTCATGTGTCCAGTGAACCACAAATTGACACTTACTAAGCAACGTTAATTTGCAGTTTTTGAAGGTGCAACACAACATACTGTGTTAAATATTAGTACTAGACTAACATAGTTCACTAATGACAGGCCCAAGCATCCATAGCTCATCTGTAGCATATTTAGGATGCATGTCCTGATTAAATCCATTTCCCATATAAAGATAGATCTTATTAGTTAACTACATTAAATGCTGTCACAAGCTCAGTGTAGTCATCCAAACCTAAGTATTGTCCACCAATAGTCAGATGTTTAGTTAAAGCTAGATGTTGTGGACACCAAACCAGGCAAATGAAGAGTCATAGTTAATTCAGAAGAAAACAGTTGTTTGCAAGTTTGGAAGATCATATTGGGCTCCATTTCCTATTTTTCATTTATTAAAAGTTATACTGCTGAGACAGAAAGAGAATGAATTTGACTTTTCTTTGGTAGATAGAAACACTTTACAGTTTACTAACACAGATGTCACAGGAAGCCAGTGACAGTAATATGTCTTTATACAGTTTTTGTAATGTTTGTTCCCCACCCTAAGATAAGGGGGCTGGGTTTTCTAGGTACTATGGTGATACCAGTAATAATTAATACAACATGTTCCAGCCTGGAATAATGCTAGCTGTGAACACACTGTTTAAGGCTACTTAACAGCCAAGTGTCTGGCATCTCTGGTTACTGATATCCAGCTGATGTTTTGTTTGGTCAAAAGAAAATATAAAGCTAGAATTCTTAAGTATGCTTTACTGTGATAGGGTGTTCAACTCACTGTTGGATGGTGCCACCTCCTGGCAGTGCTGGCAGGATTAGCTCTTGCAGGTCCATGCCACTTCCAACGGTCTTACTCCATCACTTTCTCACAGAGCAGCCTCCCCCTTCTTGCTCTGGGAGAGAAGCTTTGCTCAGACCTCTGGCCAGTCACTCAGCAGGCACCTCTTCTGAGAGAGGAACAATCACAGTCTCTTTCCACAAGCAGCCCTTGTACTATGTCAGTCCACCAATCTCTGTGTGCACTGTCTTTAGCAATAACACTTGGCAGTGACTGGTAGGGTAACACAGACCACTCCACTATTCTGATTTCCAGTCCAGGACCCTGTAGGATGGTGAATGCTCAAGGTCTTATTGGTCTCTCCCCTGGAGCTCTATCTGCTATACCCTTTCTCCCCTGCCTTAGGGAGGAGGAGGAGGATTACAACTATCTTCCTCACTGTTATTAGCCTCCTGGCTTTATAAAAGCTCCACCAGTTTCTTCACATGTAACCTTCCTTCTCATTAGCTCACTACATGCAGCTTAGATCACCTGGCTTTATAGAAGCCCCACTTGTTCCATCTCAGGTGAGCATCCTTCTCATTAGCTCCCTGAACATAGCCTAGATCTCTTTGATTAGTTAGTTGATTGGGCCAACCTGGCCCAGTTCAGCTCTTGCAGGACCAGAGTGGGGAGTTCACCCCATCACAAATATTCATGCTCTCACACCCTGTAGGCATGTAAGCCACACTGATGGCTTTATTATATGTTCATGATATTCTAAACATTATAATTAGTGGAAGTTATTGCAGTGTTCCAGCAAACCAACAATTGTTCTTGCTGTTCACCATAGTAGAGACTTAATGGAGACTGTAGATCTTGCGTACATAAGCTTGGAAATGGGCCCATAATAGTTGCAGAGACTTTCAATGGGAGATCATGTTGGAAGTTTAGGGATATGAACAGAAACTATTGTCTTTGGTTCCTGATGACTAAAAAAAATTGGAAACTAAATAGTTACAGCTGAATTTAATTCAGGTAGCTGATTCACCACATATGATCAGTCCACTCAGCTTTTCCCTCAAATTTTTTTAACAGAGGATGGGGGAGATGACTCAGTGAGAGCCTCAGCACTTTACTTTTAATTATTTTGCCAAGTGAACAGTGCCCATTGGTTTTTATGTATTCTGATTTTTCTCTAATCAAAAGAACCACTTTGGCAAAAAGTTCCCCATTTGACAGTTCTTATTTAGATTATGATATGTGGTTTCTATATCCTTAATTAAATTGAGCAAGATGACAAAGCCACACTCTTGGATTTTTTTCAAACACAAATTGTAACAGTTTGAATCTGTTGGATGCTGAATGTGAATCTGAGGAAGGAAATGAGGGAGTAATTTTGTTGGAGAAAAATGAAAAAGTTATTTTGGCAGTTTGTTAAAGCCAATATCGCTGACATAACAAATTGAAGCATATTTATGTTAACTATGGTATTTGATAGTTTGCAGTATAAACATTTCAGAGATATTCATGAATTACAAACTTACTGACTACATTACTTATTAGCCAAAGTATGTTTTTCTTAACACACACAATTGTGCATTGGTAAATAAAATGATTTTGGAAATAATAAGAAAAGTTAGTAGGACTTGTAGAAATTATATAATCTACAGACCTTGCACATTACTAATGTTTCCAGAAATGTTTAAAATTAAATATAGTCTTTGTAGTTGACTGAGAAATATGCATTTTAAAACAACGAGCCTCTCAGCATTCTTGGGGAGAAAAACAGATCCCAGGCTATAGCCCTGATATGTTGATTGATGTGTCAGAGACAACACTTCTGAGCTGAGCGCTGAGATATCCTGGCAACATCAGGGCTGGTCCTTCCATAGAGGCAACCTAGGCAGTCGCCTAGGTCACCAACAATTAGGGTGCCCCAAGGGCTGGGCTGGGTCTGCTCGGCTCCCCGCCCATGGCTGGACCCCTGCCCGCAATGCCACTCCCTGTCTGAGGCTGGACCCCCCCACCCAGGGCCAGACCCCGGCTATGTTCCCTCTAAGTGTGCGCATGTACGCACGCACGCAGGTCATGAAACCTGCGCACACAACAAAATACAGCATGGACAAAAAAATTCAACAGTGCTAATATTTTTATACTACTTTAAGAAGGCGGATTCAAGTAGCATGTTTCGAATAAGGTTTCGTAATTTATAAAATCATTTCCATCACCATATAAAAATGAAATTTAGGTGTTATTTGCATCATGCACACTTGCTTTGTTGTGCTTACAAATCTGACCACACTCACTGGAGTGTGGACAAATTTGGGCACTGAGTCCGAAAATTTGCACAAAAGAAATTTTTTGTGCACACAGCCTGTGAAAAATTAGAGGGAACATTGGACCCTGGCAGTGGTGCCGCTCCCCATCCATGGCTGGATTCCCAGCTGGGGCCAGATCCTGGCAGTGGCAATGCCACTCCCTGCCTGCAGCCAGATCCCTGGCTGGGGTCAGATCCCAGCAGTGGTGCTGCTCCCTGCCTGCAGCCAGACCCTGGCGGTGGCACATCCTGCCAGCAGCCGAGTCAGGGGGGCACGCCAAAATCCCTGTTGCCCTATGATGGGAAAAATCCTTGGGCCAGTTCTGGGTACCATTAGCACATAACTAGGGCTGGTTACTCAGAAATATGAAAGTGTTTCCCAAAAGTGGGCAAGCACTATTATCCTTATGTTACAGTTGGGCAAACTGAGGCACACAGAAGGTGAACTTTCACAAGGCCAGCAATATATTATGGGGTGGGAATAGAACCCATGGGGTCATATCTTGGCCCCACTGAAGCCAAAGACAAAATTCCAATCAACTTCAAGTGGGACAGATTTTACTCCAGGTCTTTTCTTTCTTCATAAACAGGGCCTAGCTGCAGCTTCACACAGGCAAACAAACAATCAGCAGGGTTTAAGTAACAGAAGTGTACCAGAAATCTTGCCTCTTTTTATCTTATTTTTCTCAGCTTACTGCAGTGTCCTCCAATGCATACTGTATTTGCTCCCTCCAATACTTTTCAGCTAACCCTACATCATTGCACTCCATTTCCACCCATTCAGAGTTCTGTCAAACAGTGCAAGGGCTAAGTCTGTGCAGACTTTATGCTCAGCTGGGTCTGAAACTGTATGGAGAACTGTCCCTGGAAAATCTCCATAGAATTGCATGTTCTAAGAGATTTATTTTTTCTTAGTTCTTAAGATCAGAGGGGACAGTCATAATTATCTAGACCCAAGGCTGGATTAACCGTCCTGGGTGCCTTGGGTTGCACCCCCTCCATGGGAACCCCCAGGAGCCTGCACCTCCATAGTATGGCATCCTGTGGGTGGCTGTTGCTGGGGAGGGTCCCTGGGCCCAGACTCTATTCCCACCCCAGCCCTGCTCCAGCCAATCTGCCCCCGGGGAGGTGGGACTTGCTGTTGCATGGTGAAGCCTCCATTGCAGTCCCCAGGTCCATGGGCCCTGTAAGGACCTGTCAGAGTGAAGGCCAGGCTGCACCACACACCAGCTGGCTCTGTCCCTGGGTGAAGAAAACAGGTGCTGGCCCACCCCATCCTCATGGACAGATCAACAGGCCTGGGGAGGAGCAGGAGTGCAGAGCCTGGCCTCTGGCCCCAAATCCCTGATCTCCCCAGAGCCAGCAAGCAGGAGTGTGCTCAGTGCTCTTCTAAGCTCTGCTGGTGCTAAACAGGATAGAGGGAGGATCAGGGTCTTAAGGGCTAGAGCCTGGGACCCCCTTTCGGCCACTGCCTGGGGCTTCAGCCACTTTACTCGCTGCATTATGCTGGCCCTGTCTAGACTAGAGCATGTCTCTTAGAAAGACATCCCACCGTCATTAAAAGACTTGAAGTGATGGGAAAATATGCATCTATTGTTAATCTATGTCAGTGATAAGTGACTAGCGTTCCGTGAAACTAAAACTGTATACTTTATGCCACTTACTGAACGAATGATTCAGCTCGCTGCTGCTTCTTTTCTTCACAAGATGGGGAGGATCTTTGAGAGCATCACGTGGGCTCTTCGTCAGCTGGTTTCCAAGAATGCTGAGGTCTCTACTAATGTGTATATGTTACGAGGGAGCCATTATGGGAGTCAATATGTCTCATCACCAGTCGAACTTTGCCTGTTTTTAAAATCCTGCCTAGCTGTGCAGTCAGATCTCTTGTCTGAGCATCAGGAAAATGGTGTAGCATTCTGCTTCTCTTCTGAAATGTTCCATCTGCTCTTTTTATCATGGGCCCACAATAAGTATTGTCTTCTGCCTTTGAATGGTAGAAGATCTTCTCCTGTATGATTTACAGCCATTGAGAATACCTGTTCTGCTCTCTTCAGAGTTATTTTCCAAACAGTGCTCTTCCACTGGCTGATTCCTCATAGACATTCTCTGGCTGCCAAATTGAGGGCCTCATCTTGATCTGGTATTTCAAGTTGTTCAAGAAGCATCTTTGTTCTCTTTCCTCTAGGAATCACAAACTGCCAGCCAAGCTTTCTATTTTCTATCCTTTTCTGTTCCCCAACTGATTCCTCTTCTTGTGAATTGGTGGTGGGGATGCCTAAAATTGGTTGTCTGAGATATGTTTAGTTTCTCCATCACACAAGAGTGCCCTACATGTAAACAAGTAAATAATTAAGGTGCTAGTAGATGGCATTTGAGATCATTTAGTGTAATTCCTGGGTTTTGTAGGACCAACACCATTAATTGTTGTGAACCAAATTGGCTTCCTCTGGCCACTTGCCACATCAGCTCCCAACACTGCTGCAGAGGATAAATTGTTCTTCAGGCCTACAGACCTTTTCTTTTAACACGGCCACCAACTTACATCTTACACAAAAAGTTTCCTCTATGTTCAAGTCCAAGTGGAGCATGAATGGCACAACCACTACAGGTCACACGAGCTGGTCCCTCACTGGGCAGCATCATTACTGAGAGTGGATTATGACAAAAGGAGTGAGCACCCTTGCTCACATTGATTTTTCCACCCAAAGGCCTCTCTTAGTAGTTTGTGTAACTGATTAGTGCTAGGTCCCTATAAAGAGCCAGCATTAAAACTCTCAGTTATTGCCTACATGTGGCAATCAAAGGCTTTTGCCCTGGAGCAATCTGAATCATCACAAAAAGTCTGTATCAGGAATATGCAAACAGAGCACCTTTAGATCCATTTTCTGAATCACTGTGGCTGAATCTTTCCAGTGAGGGCTATAGTATTTTAACGTTCATGATTCAGAAGCTGTTCTGACACTTCATCCAAAACACTTAAAGACCTAATGATGTTTCATCGTCCCGTGAGGCCATTGAACCCATTAGACTAAGCTTAAGTAAGCAATATATGTAATGATTACTTTCTCTGGCATCTTTCTGGCTGTCGTTATGTCAGCAAAACATTAATCACTTGTATTTGTCATTGTCCTTGTTCTCCCTGGTCAAATTCCCTTTGATCCGTTCCTTTTTCTCTTGACTTATCACATTTAATTGATCGTTGGTAATAACATTCGGGTTTTTTTTTCCTGAGAACAAATGTCTTACACTTTTGATTGTCACTAAAACTGCTATAAATGTCAAATCTACTCTGCAAACATCTGGGAAAGGTTATGCCAAAAATCCAAGTTTTCCAGTAATCAGCAAGTCAGTCAAGTCTTTGATAATGTGGGTCAAGAACACATCCCTGTGTTGGTGTCAATAACAAACCAAAGAATGCATAACTAATAGGTTTGTACAGAGTAGTGCTGTAAAATTTTTGCAATTATTGATAGGATGACAGCAACTCAGTCTGCTTAGAAAGACTTTTTATTTCAGGGCCAGTGCTCCCTCTTCTGGGAAAAGTGAAACTTAAAAAAATTCTAGTATCAAATAAGAACTAGTGTGGGGATCAAGTGTTAATTAGGAAGTCAGATATTGGTAGACTTTCCTAATGTTTATCTAATATTCACACATACACACACCACTGAAAGTCAAAGACAAAAACGTTCAGATAATGTAGTATTGGTATATACACCAACCTCACTGAACATGCCTTAAATGAGATGAAATTTTATAATAAGAATAAATGTTTATGGATGGAAATGCTGTTCCCTACAATTGTCTACAAGGGATAGAATAACCTTAATCAATGAGGGTGAAATGCAGAAAATAAAGCTGTCATAAGTGATCAATACTGTTGACATTTTAGTATCTCCTATCTTGGGGATGATAAATCTGCAAGGTCCTGCTGTCCTGAGTTGTGTAGAATGTTAGAGAGACAAGCTGGGTGAGATAATATCATGTACTGGACCAACTTTTGCTAGTGAGCAAGACAAGCATTCAAGCCACACAAGGATATTCAGGTACTTGAAAGGAACAGCCAGCATCACAGCAATGTGCAAGGCGGAACAGATTGTTTAGCATAGCAGGTATTGTAAGGGACGATTCAAGGCAGACACCTTTGCTTTAGGGTTAACTAGGAGCTTCAGATTTTTTTTTTCTTATTACAAGAGGTGATTTGACCTTCATCTCCCTGTATATGATGTTCTCCGGTGTTTAAATCTAAACAACTGCTTTGACTTGCTGTTACAGTGTGACCTGATCCCATGACATGCACTTCCCTGCATTTATTTTCCTTCCATTCTGTAATTTCCCCATCTTCAAGTGTCTGATGAAGTGGGATATTCTCCCATGGCAGTTTATGTGATAAATAAATTTCTTAGTCTTTAAATGTGCCACAGGACTCCTTGCTTGTTTTGTTCAAGGTAGAGTGGCCCATTAACACCTTGGTAGACACAGGACAAAAGGAGGTGAGGGGGGGCGGCTATTATGGGTCCTTGTAATAAGCCATAAATTCTGGCTTTGTGCAGTCCATGATTTTTGGTTTCTAGCAGAGCAATGAATGAATTTAGCTCCCTGGGCTCTCCTTCCATTGCAGCAGTGATGGTTGGTTCCTTAGCAATCTGGCGACCATGAAGCAGTGTCCTGCGAGCCTTAAAGAAAAGATTCTGGGACAAACCCCTGTGCAAACAAAAGAGGTTCGACTTGGTGACCAAGGTGGGAAAGACACTGCGTCAATGCACACTGCAGCTTCCTCACCCTCTTGAAGCTGTGGTACCTGGGCTGACTTTGACCTGGCTAGCCTTAAAGTTAGTTCTGCGCTTTGTAAGTATGAATGCGGATTGGGGACAAATGTGTGGATGGAGAAATGTCTTATGCTGCATTCTCTGCTGGTGTTGCTTAGGCTTGTAAGTGTATGTGGAAAGGTCTCATCCCTCTGTATTAATATCATAGGCATAAATATACATGTGCCGAAATGTGTATGTGTCTCTGGGGCTTATAACAAAGATCCCAGGTGCTTAATTTGCGGCCCCCACTTCAGGGGCTATTGATATTCTCACAATTATTATACTCTCTCTCTCTGTCTGTATTTATCTTACCAAATAAAAGTTACATAAACAGTGATAAAATCTTAGGAGTGTGCAGAGTCTCTGTACTCCCCTTTTTCCCTTCCCACATAACAGCAGTTTGAGATGTTTGGTTGAAAGTCATATTTTTGGGTTGCAGTGATGGAATTAGATATTTTTGGCCTGGGGTAAGCAACCCGAAACACACCTTTCCCCAACCCAGAGCCTGCTCTGGCCCCAGCTGCTGCTGGTAGGCCGTGCAGAGCTGGATCCAGCCCCTGCTGCTGCCAGCAGGCAGCGCAGAAGCAGATCTGGCCTCAGCTGCTGTTGGCAGGCCGCGTCACCCTGTAAAATACAGTGCTTGGGGCTTTGCCCCAGTCACCCCACCCTAGTTACGGCCTTGTTGGGGTGTGTTAGATAGGTTACATCTGGAATCATAACACATTGATTAAAGAGTGGCACACTCTGTCTCCTGTTGGAAAAGCCTCCTGGAAAACTGTTCTAAAAGAGACCTCAAGTTCATTAGTTTCATGCCGTAGGCAGAGGGCCCAGGGGAATATATGGAGCTATCAGCTTTCCAAAAGCACATAAAGCTGGGCATTAGCACCAGATAGCTAGTCAGTCCCATTTAATGCAGATTTTTAAGTCTCCTTTAAAATTGATGTTGGAAATGGCAAAAGGAGAAAGCCTCTTTAATTTCATTAACTAAGATTTTAAACTCTTTGGGGCCGTAGCCTGTCTTTTCATAAAAATGGCATGAAGGATCCACGAAGGACATCTCTAGAAGCTACCACAACACAAACAATTCATATGATTTAGGAATACCCTAAAGTATGCCCATCTGGGGTGGTTTAACTGGATGGTACAGCTAGATTTGATACAGTTCTGTGACAATGGGAAACCTAAATCATATGAGTAAAAGGGTTTTCTATGAGAGCAACAGTGATTGCCAAAAACAAAGCCTAACTTCCTGGAAAAGACATTTCTCACTATAAATCACTGGTGCAATGTAGTTTTCAAATACATTGCATTCAGAAGTGTCTTATATTCTTGGACACATTCAACAACTCTTAGCAGAAAATCTGCAGCAGTAAAACTCACACACTGGGCCAGGCATTCCAATGCAGAGCATCTGCTCTGAACTACACTCCTGGTGCGATTTGGCTCCAACACCATTTTAAGTGGTCCAGGGAAGATTGTATGAGCTTATAAGAGCGAACTTTCTGGGTCTATGCCACCGAAGCATCAAATACCCCCTCTGTTCCTGCTCTTGGCACAGACTGGAAAAGAAAGGTGTGGCTGGAGGAAATGGGAGGGAATGGAACTCCCTGCATCTCTGGCTCTATTTTCAGTCCTTCGGGGCTGTTGGCTTCCGATGATGTAAGTTAGCAATCTATGGCATGGACTAGCCAGGCACAGAGCAGCAAGCTCAGAACAGTGCAAATAAACATTGTGAAGCACCTTTGTGCACAACCCCTGACCTGTACCCTGTGCAGATCAGTGATGCTGCAGCTCTAGCCCGCTATTTTTGTCTTGAAAATAATTCTCAAAAATAAAAATGAATTTAAAGGCCCCATGTAGCCAGCAATATCGTAAGGCATAGCCCTGTTTCCTTTAAATCTTAAAGACCCCCTTCCACACCCCCAATGCCTTTTCCCTCCTTGCATCTGCTGTGTCAAATCACATAGTCTGTGCAGTATGACCAGTCAGTGAGGGAAGGGAGGGGGATGTGTTTAGAAAAAGGTGGTATTACATGAGAGTTTTGCAAACTCTCAGGACTTTATCATGAACATATTATGGGCCCACTGCTTCAGGCAATCTTATAATATCATGTGACAAGTTCCAGCTGTGACATGGTTTTTGGGGCGGTAAGTAGTTGTCTGACTTTACAGTGACAGCAGCACTGTTGGCGCTGCCAGATTGATTCTGCAGGATCAATTGCGTAGCAGTGGAGACCTGCTCAATCGATCCAGAAGTCGACTGAATAAAGCCACCCCCTGCGAAAAGATTAATGCTACATCAATGTGAGGGCATTGCCCATCAGCGCAGCATAGAGGAGACGCCAGGGTAGGCACAAGTTAGGAAGTTAACAGGAGATACACAATCTATTCCATAGTTTGTGTATTTCTCATCAGCAGTGTAGATATCCCTGAGAACATGATGTAAATATTACTACAAGATGCAGTGGGGAGAGAACGCTAGTATCTAGCATAACAGAGCCAAGCCCTGGCCAATTTACCACAGTCACAAGGCATGCACCACATTAGGCACTTCTGTTAGCCACATTAATTCAGCGTGGCTCTTTAGTCTCTAGATACCTCATATACTATGCCTATACTGCCAAAGATATTGCAAAATAGTTATTTCAAAATAGCATTATTTTGAATTTATTATTTCAACATAGGAATCTTGTGAAGACTCTCTATTCCAAAATATGGTAGGAATTGTTATTTCGAAGTAGAGAGTCTTCACTAGACTCTCTATTTTGAAATAGGGGAAGGCAGGGAAAAGTATAGGGCCATTATTTTGAAAAGAAGCAAATCCCACAGCTTGGAATGTCTTTTTTTGAAATAATTATTTCAAAAGAATTGCTCTTTTAATATAAAAGCAGGGTTAGTTATTTCAAAATAATGCTTTTTTTTTGGAAATAAAGTGCTTATTTCAAAATATTTGTGTGGACAGGCAAAAAGTTTTTTTGCAATAAGCCTCCTCATTTCAAAAAAAAATTTTCAGTGTAGATGCCTTCATAGAGGCTTATGATGACAAAGCTGCATCTTATGATAAAAGAGCTGCGTTTTTTGGGTTTTGGGGTTTTTTTTTTTTTAGCTTAAGTGGTAGCGACTCATCTTTTTACATCTACAGGGACTTCATTCCTTACCTAGCTAAACATACTGACTATAACCACTAGAACATACTGTGCTCCCATGCTCTGGAACAGAAGTAATAGCCTGGTGACAGGGTGCCACAGCTATCTGTAAAAATACATGTGTACCCTACTAGCAAAATGCATGACTTTCCCTCTGTGGGCTAGTCCGTTAAGAGGGTCACAGCATGGTTTCACCCAATGTTTACCTCATAGCTGAGTCCATGCACTGGATCTGAAAACTGTGGTTTCTCAAACCTTGTTGACTCCTGCATATGAAAAATACATAAATACTTACAGAAGTTGATGTAAAGCCCCTGGACTGCTTGTTGTAACACCTTTATATTACAAGACACTGTATTTGGCTGTTGCATAAATATAGTTTACTGTAGCATTTTCAGTGTTTATGTTTTGGTTAATGGGAGCCCTCCCTTTAATGTGGGGTAGGGCTTTCATTATAGGGATTCTTAAAAGGAGAGAGACACATGGAAGAGAACTTGCCTGTGTGGCCTGAGAGTGGGAGACCTTGTCTGTGTAAGCACCAAAAAAAAATCAGATTGTAACATAAATAATTAACTTAGTCTCAAAAGCAAACTTCACGTTCAAAGGTGGAGCATTAGGAGTTATGGGGAACGACGTTCCACAGGGCACAGCTAATGAGCCACAGAGCCTTTTACCTGCAGGATACCCCTCTTTTTGAATCCTGCTTAGCTCAGCAGGCAGTGAAAGTTGTCCCTGGCTCATAGTTATTTGATTGGTTCCAGTTGCCGTGTCCCAATCAGCAGTGGGTCTTCCAGCTCAAGTTCCTGAACCAGAAGCCAATCTTGTATTACTCCTGATGAGTTAGTGGCAGCTGGCCATGCACTGTAACTGCTCCGTTAATTGGTGGAGGGCAGGGGAATTCAAATAGGCAGCTGGACTGAAAATCTGATTTCACCTTTAAAAAAAAAAACAAAACAAAAAAAACTTGCGATTTTCCACCAATATCATCTGACTCTTTTGGAGAATGATTCATTTTTTAAAAGCTTTTGGTGCTGGCAAGACTGGTTTTAATTAACCTCAAGCTCTTGTGTAAACCTGATGTGAGATCTGTTCCTGTGCTCTGCAATGCTTCAAAAACATCCCTAATTTTTGAGAGCAAACAGTGGCATTACAAGCAGAGACTTCCAGGTCATGTCACACTGGCACCACCCTAAAAGCAGGTATGGGAATGTAGAACTATATATTTAGGTGGCCTTTCCACGGAGGACAAATCATCAGCGTATTGTGCTTCCCAGCAGCAAACGCCCAACAAAGAATGAGACCTCCCATGATTCCTTGCTCAGTGATGGTTCCCCTGCAGTAAGGTCTGCCCTTCCTAGGCAACTCAGGGGCGACTATGGCAGAGTGTACAGTGGGAGAACTGGTAGCTGTGTGGAGTTAGTTAAATGCAGATTTCTTGGCCCTTCTGGTTTCCAGAGAGAATCATGGTGTGTTGAAAGGAGCACTTAATAAAGTAAGGACTTCTGGCTAGGAGGTCTTTTTTCCAGCTTTCTGTTGAAGCCCAAGCTGTCAGTTTCTGTTCTCTCTGCTTCTGCAAGATTGATAAGTAGCTAGCCCTACCAATTGATAACTCTAGCGGGAATCATGTGCAGAAAATTACCACAGGGCTCCTTGTTTGTTTTACTGAACTAGACTAACACAGCTGCCCCTTTGGAACTTCGAAAATTACCAGCATCTCAGTTCAGTTCAAGATCAGGGAATTAAAATTTAAAGTGATTCTCAATTGACCAAATTTCCCTCTAAAAAACTTAGGAGGCAAAAAACTACAGCAAGCAAGCAACTTGTCTCCATGTGCTTATCAGTAAGATAAGGCAGGAGTTTTTATTCACTATCACTACAATGTTAGTATGCTTCTATCTTTACCTGCTGGAAAGAAGAATCAGAGCCACTTCTCTGGAGTGGTACAGGACAAGGCTGGGGACCGCAGTAGTCATAGTTTTGTATAATCAACACAACTGTAACCTACTAAAGTAGCTACTTTGCCCTCTATAAACTATTATAGCATAAAACTATTATTCCAAGGGTTTATTGAACATTTTTATCAAATACTTTTACAGTGGAGAACAAATCCAGTAATTGTGATGGGAATATTACTGAAATGTATATGTTTTCAATTTAGAAAAGCAGAAGATTTATATTTCCTTAAGCTTTTAATCATTTATACATATGACCTCCATTCATACACCCAAAATGGCTCTTCCAGAATTCTACAATTTACTTCAGATGTTTCATTTGGGTGTTTTGCTTTACCTAGTGGCTGCCAAATTTGGGATTACTTACCAGTAGAATTAGAAATGTGGATTTGAGTATGAACCAAAATCCTGACAGGTGTTAACATAACTCATGTTGAATATTTTATTCTTTAAATAGTAAAATGTAAACCTGCATTTGTTTAGTTTTGCATCCCTGCCAAATATATCGAGTATCTTGAGTGAGTGACTAGAATCTCTGTTTTCTATACATGCACTTCTTGGCAGTTTCCAATGTCTGTTCCTAACTAGTGTTATGTTTATAATTCTAACAGATTTGTGTTCCTTAGAGAATTTCTAGCAAAATGTGTGGCACATCTCCTAAAGAGCTAGGACGTGAAGATCATTATGCAACAAGGGACAGATTTGTAGAAGTTTTTATGCCTGTAAAGATGCAGATAGGCTCCTGTGGGATTTTCCAAGGTGGCTAGTCACCTCGCTCAATTGGAGTTCGACATTCAGCCAATCCTATTAGGTTCCTATTTGGATCGTTAGGTACTAACATGCCTTTTAAATCTGGCCCTAAAGGCGTTAGAATTTTAAGATGTCACCTTGGATTCCATTCAGTGTACTCTATGGCAGTGGTTTTCAAACCTTTTTTCTTGGGCCCACTTGAAAAAAAATCATTTATGTCTGCGACCCAACAATTGCGTCTTTGAGCAATGCGTTTTGGTGGAAACGGCAGTGGGCACCGTGACCCAGTACTTAGGGTGTGAAACTCAGTAATGGGTCCTGACCCATGGATTAAAAGCCACTGTTCTAGGACAGCTTTTCTCAACCACTGTGTCACAGCATATTACTGTATTGCCACACAGTGGTAAGTGTTTCATGGACGGCCAGCAACCACCTCAATAGTTGGAGCATGGGGGCTGGTGTATCCTGTGGGTTGTGCATACAGCAAAACCTGTTGCGACTCATGAAAGGTTGAGAGCCACTGTTCTAGGGTTCCTGGGGACCTTTCTTGGTACCAATAGAATCTAATCTTGCTTCAGCAGGCACTTATGGAAAAAAATCCTTGAGTCTTGTGCATCGGCTGAGGAGCAGGCCCATGCACTGGATAAATGCAGTACGGAAAGGGGAGAAGAAATCCTCATTCTAGGCAATGAGAATTGGTCCACTGAGACTACTCAGGCCAAATGGTTGCATTAGCCTCTGCAGGCTCTTATAGCGCCTTCTTGCAGAGGATGGATTGTAGGCACTATGCAATGGTTGACTCGCAGACTTAACCCTCTTGCTACTTCATCAGCCAGACCATACCCTGTTCCTTCCCATCTCTTACGAATTGTTGCTCAGGCGATACAAATTCCCTGCACTCTCCCCTTATATCCAAATATACATCCCTCTATACCAGACAACTCTACCAGTTCCACTCCCGGGGCCCTCAAGGAAATGGGCTGGATTTGCAAGGAAGAGTAGGGAAGTCTTCTGTTTTGAAGACATTTGCCGGCATGCACTCAAATCTACCTGCAGATGGCCAGAAATTGAATAGTGCCCCTACTGGGATCTGAAGAGCTCCTGAGTGTGCTCAAGGGGTATTTTATTAATGTGAAACAAACAAGGAGTCCTTTAGCATTTTTAGGCTATGTCCACACGTACATCGTTATTTTGAAATAAGTTATTTCAGAATGAGTTATTTTGAAATAAAGTCCTTATTTCAAAATAAGTTAATTCGAATTAAGGGAAAAGCTCAAAGCGCAATAGCATCTCCAAACACAGGACTTGCTATTTCGCTTTAGGAGAGGAGCACCAGGGGAGGTGTGGCAACATGGCCCCCTCCCTGGGCCATGCCTCCACCCAATATAGGCTAAAAGGAAGGCACCCTGGGAAGGAGAAGGGCAAAAGTGTTATTTCAAAATAACACGTCCGAATAGCATTATGTCGACATAAACAGCCATTTCGATTTAAAGAAGATTTAAGCTATTTGAAAATGACAGCTCTTATTTTGAAATGATGCAGCCTGTCATTTTGAAATAAGAATGTCATATGGACCTAATCTCTTCTATTTCAAAACAACCAGCATTATTTCGAAATAAAAGAGACGTGTGGGCACACCCTTAAAGTCTAACAAATTCTTGGTAAATGGGGATGGAATATGTAAATAGCAGAAGGCTGGAAGTACTGTTTTCTTTTAAAGCAGTTATCTTGGGCTGGGTAAGGGGGAGGCAGTGCTGGCTGAGTGAGAGCTGTTGGCTTCAGCCAAAGATTCATGATGGCACAGAAGAATTATTCTACTTTTTGCTGGCAGGCCATCCTCTATTTAAAAACAAACAAAACACACACACATGCACACAAAACCAAAAACCTTCTACCAAGAGTATGGATGAACTCTTTTAATCTCAAACCAAGGCATGTAGACAGCTCAGGAGTGTCAGGGCTCCAGCTAGCCCAGTTAGCTCTACTTTTAAGAAAGATGGTTAAAGAAAAATGTCTATTTTGGTTTGACTAATTTTGTTGCCTTTGAGTAGCTGGACTGACCATGAAGATGTGACAAATGTGATGTGAAATCCTCTAAGCCTCTCATCTAAACAAGGAGCTGTGGCTCTCTTTTGCAAACTAGAGCCCTTTGACTTCAAAATAATTCTACAATGTTTGCACCCTGTTTTACTACCTTTAATCTAGCCCTTTGTATTTAAACTGTAATCTGTGGTCCAATACCACTGACTTCAGTAGAGCGTACCCTCGGGTTGAATTTGACCTATAGCTTTTTACCAGCATTAAAATTAAATGGAATACAGCTGTTGGCTCTCTGGGTGTTCTTCTATTGCTCTAATTCTTTTAATTATTAATAGAAATGTTATCATTGTATAACTGATTTTTGTTTCCATGGATTTTATTAAGTTGGTAACAATGAAATTTTATACTGTTCCTTACACAATTTAGATTAAAAGAATTTTACAATGGCTAATCATTTCCATATAGTTAGGCATCGTTTTTAAGAATAACCTAGTCATGGTTCTTTTTTCCCTTGATTGTGCTTGTAGAGTGGTCATCATTCCTTGCTAATATTTAGAAAACTAGTAAGTTATCTTTAACAGATTCTGTAATTCCTTGTTATTTATGGTAGTGACCTTAAATGTTAATTTACAGAATTCAAAGCACATCCTCAGAAGCTGGGTTAGTTGGTCTCCCTTCCTGAGAAATATAAAGCAAGGGATGTTTCTAAAGTTAGGCTTGGTAGGAGCTCAGAGACCATCTCCAGAAAGTCAGATTGAGGAGGAGCTAAACCTGGGAAAGGGACTAAGCCAGATGCCCAGGAGACCTGTGACAGTAGATGGAAAAGGGAGGCCCTTGAAGGGAAAGACTCCAAAGGAAGCTAGAATCAGACGTGAGGGGCTGGAGCCATGCTGAACTTCTCACTGGTTTCTCCAATGTCTCCCTCACATGTATGATGTTCCCTTCTCTACATACATTTTTTAGACTATAGCCTTAATTGCTCTTTTCCCATGGGGAGTTCCCCCTTCCTGCTATTTTCCTTCAACCTGCATGTTGTTTTGAGTCTCCATGCTGCTGTTGATTATATTTGGGGGAGGCTGGGGGAGAAAATGAGGATTGTTGGACCAGTCAGACGAGCAGAAAGTTGACTGAATCTAATATGGCTGAAGTGGTTACAAGAACTCTGATGAATGGTATCCTGTTCCATTGACAGCAGCTTAATCTTCCCCATGGTATATACTGCCCTAGAAATCACATTGATTAAATTTATATTTTAAGGCATGATATCTGATAAGATTTGTGCCATCCTTCATACATATCATCTAGGTCAGACCTGATTGACTGCTCTCCTGAATGTCTGTCTGAGCTTCCAGCATTACAATGATGGCAAACAGTTGTTTTGGTGTTCTGTGATGTACCCATCCATCTGCAAAGTTTCACATTTATCCCAATTTGCAAGCACATCTCCACCATATATTAAGAGAAGGACCATTTGTGTAGGTCTTGATGTATTACAGTTAATAAATGAGGGGAAAATTGGCTCCACGCAATAAGAATCTGGCTCAGATAAACAAAAATTGGAATGGACCTAATAGATCTGGTTTGGATCCATCACAAGACTGGCAATTTCACAAGAACTGCAGGTCTCATAGGATTTGTACCACTCAAGATGGTTAAACATGAAACCTGAATTCCCTTTCCTATGCTCAGCTAATCTGGATGTGAATGCTATTTCTTGGACATTCCTAATGTATATTGTACAGGCACATTTATAAAGAGAGCAACTGGGGGAAACCATTGCTCCTTTCTATAGCTATTTATTATTTAAATTGTGTTTCCTGGGTTGAAAAGATCATGGTTAATAAAACCACAATTTTCATTCCACATAACAATAGTTTTTTAGTATTCTAATGCTAGTTCCAGTCATTATATCGTCAGTATTAGTGGTTATAGTGCCACCAAGAGAAATCCGCCAAGGAGTAAGTGTCTGTAGGAAAATCATACATTAGACGCGTCACTGTTTAAATACAGTAAAGGAAAATAATGAAGTACAAAGGTAACTATGTTGTTTTACTGTCTAATAATTCTGTTACGGATAACTTCTCAGACCATACCATCACAAATTAGGAAATGTATATGTCTTTGAAACTGGTCTTTGAATTTACAGGAAACCTGAATCATACAGATTCTTGAATTAAATAATCACATGAGCTGCTATGCTTAAATTTGCCAGAACTTTATGAATCATTGTGTGGTTTCACATAAGCTGATTGGTGCGATGTAGGTTTTTAAATAATTGATAAAATATGTTTGGCTTTATGTGCATTGTATTTTTGACAGAGCTGTCTTTCAAAAAGGAACCTTTTTTCCCCTCAAATTAAAAGCAAACGGCATTTTATAAGTCACTATTCAAATACTGGCAGAGTATTTTCCTTCAATAGCTCCGTTGTTAGTTAGCACATGTTGTCTTGTTCCTTGTCCCTGCCTCCAGTATTAAAGTTTTATTAGACTTTGGATATGTTACTTTTCGGTCCTCCTGTGTTCTTATTTCAAAAGCTGTAGAACGTCTGATCATTTTACCTCATACAGGGGGTTGAGTTTAGACACTTATTTTATTACGACATAACACAATAGCAAAAGAAAACACAGATGGTTCAGCACACTGTGACATTAATTCTATCTGAGGTGGTAGAATAATGGTTTGCCACTATTGCCTTAAAGTCTTTGCCCTGGTTTATTTCTGGGTGCATCTTGCTGTGTGTCTACTGACCCTACATCACTTGCAGCTTGGGTGACGGCTGGTATTTAGCTCCTGGTTGCTCTGCTTCCTTTTCCTTCCGTTATGCTAGCAGGTAGGCACAAATAACTGTGCCAGATCTTCCTGCATTAATCATTGTAGAATGAATGCTACAGATCCACCTTCAAATTATGCATCTCATGAGTAACATTCCAGCAACACTGCTGGTGTCCCCTGCTCTGAACTAGAAAGCACCAGAAAAGGTCATCTTTGAACTGGAGAGACCCACTTAGCAAGCAAAACACTGGCTAAAAGAACCAGCCATCCTTTTGTCTCTTCTATTTTGTCTCATCAATTTTTCATCTGAGATCTAGATCTGGTTCCCTTGATAAACTCCTGTGTTTTATGATGGTTTACATTTATAGGACCCAGGGGAACCATTGTGTTGCATGCTGCAAAAAACCCATCCTAAGCCAGTCCTTACTCCAAACAGCATACACTTTAACTAGGGCTAAGAGATGACATCTAAATGTAGAACAATGGTGGGAGGAGAAGAGAAGGCTGACAGTGATAGGAAACAAGGCTGTGTGTATTAGCTATGTGTACAGTCTGGAAACTTCTATTTTAAAATAAAATAAGTGATTAGATTAATAATTCATACTGAATATTTGGGACAATAGTTAACATCTGCTGCAGATGGCTCTAAGCTTCGTACCCAAGCTGTTCATTTCCAAACAGGAAGCTCCTTGCTCTAAATCAAGGGTTTTTTTTAACCTTCACAACAAATGAAGCTCTGTTTTCTGTTTTACTGTTCAGATGGGTGCCATCCAGTACAGAGGACAATGGCTCACTAGTTGCTGTGAGATGATTATGTGTTTTTGGGGTGTGTGCGTAGTTCCTGTTCATCTCTGATGGCACGCTCACATTTAGTAATGGGCTCTTCAATCTAGCAGAGCCAGGTATAACATGATCCAATAGCTGGAAGCTGAAGCTAGACAAATTCAGGCTGGAGATCAGGTGTAAGTTTTTAATGGTGAAAGTAATTAACCGTTGAACTGATTTACTAAGGGTCATGCTGGATTCTTCACCACTGACAACTTTTAAGTCAAGATTGGATATCTTTCTAAAAGATCTACTCTAGACTTACCAGAATTATTTTGGAAGAAGTTTATGGTCTGCATTATACAGGAGGGCAGATGAAATAATCACAGTTGTCCATGCTGGCCTTGAAATTTATGACTTTACACTGCTGGGTGGTGGAGGAAGGAAATTTGCATGTGAAGCATTGAAAGGTCAAGTGCTAGTCAACATTAGAAATGTGGTCATGGAAGTGGTTCTTACTGCTGTCCTAACACAGGGCTGCTCTTGTTATTCGCTGGAATCTAGCTTTTGAGCAATGATGAGCCATAACCCTTTTTGCTGAAATGGTGGCCCTATAATGCCTCACAGGCAGCCTTCCTCAGTGGGCTTCAGAGAGCCCTGGCTTTATATTAAGGCTGCTTAACGCCCTGGTAGGAGCTCTGGGGAAAGAGAGTGGGTCTACAGATACTGCATATGGTCCCCTGGTTGTGCCTACTTTGGGATGAGTAATGGATACCTCATACCCATGAGGGTCTAACCAAACTCATTTGTCATTTAAGGCCTAAATCTTAAAAAGTGATGTGATTGTGAGTGGCTCATTTTTTAGTGCTCAACTGATCACCTTAAAGAGGTCTGATTTTCATGAAGTGCCAACCATCCACCCACTCTCTAAGATCAGCTTTAAGTATGCTCAGTCTGGGTACACAAAATCACCCACAACCATACTTGCAAAGCTACCCAAAGATGTGGAGCGGTGCATTGATTCTGATGGGCATTAAGTAGTTAACTTACTTGTGTGCCTCGTGGGACTCTCCCAAGGGCTTCACTACCTTTGAAAATCAGCCCGTAAGCATTTTAGAGAAAGTTGGCCTGAAGTGTTACTGTCAACTATTTATACTACATAGTCAACGAGCAGTTTTGTACTGGATGGCCTACATCTGAATAATGAAAAACTGAGAACAAAGGTTCACTTATTTGAAGTGTGTGTGTGTGTTTACTATGCTCTAAGAATATGCCATGCCTCAGATCCTCAAAGGTATTTAGGAGCCGAAATCAATAGGGATTAGGTGTTTAGAGCCCTTTGTGGATCTGAGGCCCAATATCTGGAAAGCTTTCACTGACAGGAGGAACATAAGAAAGTGATTGGCTAATTTTTACCCTGAGTATAGCTATGTTATCAAGAGATAATCATATTTATCAGTTCTTTTTATGTTCTCAGGAAAACAGAAACTAGATCCTGTTCCTTGACCTTACTGCTATCAGTTAGCTAGCATGGGAAAACAAAATTAACATGACTATATACATATATATGGTTTGTGGGTTCACGCACAAGGTGCATAGCTAATAGCTGTCTTAAACACACCTGAATCTTACCATAATGCTGGTTGAACAATTGGATAACACTTGATTACAGCACAATTGTGTTTTCCAGAGGAAGGATTTACAAGTCCATGATGCTGTGACAGCATGCAAGCATCCACTGTTGAGCTTGATCAGTAAGAGGACTAAAGACCTTCATTATTAGTTGCCTTTTTGGCCCTATCTCTGGCATTGTCATAGGATCCGCTACTCACCGCTGAAGCACCTCCTTCTAGCCACATTTGGGGATGAGCTCTGCCGAGCTGACATCCTTTTCTGCAGTTGCACTCTGTTTTGCTCACACAGTATTTGCCTTCTCTTAGGTCATAGCTTGGCCAGTTCACTGGGGCTTTCCCCTTCCAGGAATATCACATGCAGCAAAGTCTCTCAGACCCCACCCTCCAGCTGAGCTTCATCTCTAATTAGGCCTTGCTCTTTTTCCAGGTGCAGCCTAGGCAGTTATTTGGCCCACTCAGCCACTTTAATCCCATCAAACCACCACCGACACAATACCCACTGAATTTAGTGGAATTTTTAGTTGTGTTAGCAATGGATAAAAGCAGAGTTTGGCACCTAAAATACCATTACTCTGGATTGTATTTAGCTAGGAGGATATTGTCTTGGAGACCAGAAGAGTGGACTAAGACTATCACTGTTTCATTTAAAAGCTAGCACCACCCGCTAAGAGCTCCTTCTCTTGAAAATTACTTTCTTATGGTGAGGATGTAGGGCTGGTCTCAGGTGCCAGGATTTCAACAGTGGTTTGAATTTACTCAACTTTGTCACACTTTTAAATGTCCAGGGAAGCACTAAGCTCGGGGTATATTTTTTGACTCCCAAGTGTTAATATGATACAATATTTGCATTTTTTTTTCAAAGCTAACTTTAATCTTCTGACACATAAGCAGCAGCATGTGATAACTTTTCAGTCCACATGCCCTTGACAAAGTTCTGTTTGTAAAAGGTATAATGATGAACAAATGTTAGTATAAACCATTAACTTGTATGCTAGAACCATGTGAATTTTCATGACAAATGATCAGAGCCCAAAGAAACTAGCAGCTGTTTTTCCTTTCACACTGTATTGGAAACTCATAGTGGTGAGTCAGCTGTATTCATGATTGAGGCCTGGAAGGGAACTTAGTCACAGGCACCAGACCACTAATGATTATAAATATACATGAAGTTCTGCAAACTACTTGGTTTGGCCATAGAGCCATTATTACATCTGAAGTGGTGGAACAGAAGTTAGATTGCTTTATAGGCTGCATATTTGCTATTCCTAATCTCCTGGATGCTCCCCATGGTCAATATGTTGCAGGTCATCTTGGACTATTCACAGTTTAAGGAAGCTCAATGAACTTCCATTTGCTGGCTGAAAACATTGTATTCTGCTATCATCCCTACAGGGAGCTGCACTGTCACTCACTAGGCAGCGGCAGGGACATACACCAGAAAAGAAAGAAAATAGGTAAGATTTAGAAAGAATCTCAATACCTTCTCTGACTACATTTGGGAGCTGCGGCAGGGGAGATGCTAAGCACTTTGATGCAGTGTATACCCTTCCTGTGGCTCAATTGATAAGCCTGATTAAATACTGTACCATGCAATCTATAGGGGTGGTGGTGTATGTAGAAAATAGTATTTTACTGTGATTCTATGCAGCATGGGGCAGATGAAGCATTTATTTCTTCTAGCAAACATGAGCCAAAAGCTTGCATCAATAAGCATAGCATGGGAATCCTTACCTCCATTCACATAAATAAAATAACTCCTTTGTATTCCTTAGCTATTAAAAGCTCAGGACATAAAAATGCTGCTGTCTTGTTTGGTTAATAGCCACTGTGATGCTTGCAAGTTCATGTTCACTGTGTTTTGCAAGCAGGATAATGAATCTGTACATATTGTAATACAGAAACAGGCTTCTAGAGGGCATCAAGGGATCACAACTGCACTATTGCAATATTCTGGACAAGGGCACAATGTAGGCAGTACAGTTGCAGAAACCAGCTGTTAAGAGCCACTATCTTTTAAAAATAATACAGATCAGACACATATCAGGACATGGAGTTGCATAGGGTTTCTCCCCTAAAACTACAGTACAGCTTCAGTTATTAGGACTTCCATTAGCTTATGTTCTTTCTCCAAAACAAGCAAGGAGTCCTGTGGCACTTTTAAAAGACAAACACTAGTGTGGACAGCACTTCATGGGCAGAGACGTGCTGTTGCCTGCCTAGCTGCTGCCATTCATTTAGGTGGTTTTATGTCAGCAGGAAAGCACTCTCCCAACATAACGTAGATTCACACATGCTCTTGTAACAGCAAACTGTTTTGCTACAGCTGTGCTGTAGCCTAGCCCTTGGACCTCAGTGTTTCAAGAGCCAAAATTAGCATCAACATTACCTAAAAGTGCCACAGTAGCATGAATTCATCGTTTTGATGAGTGTATATATGCTCACAGCAAAATGACTGATCAGGTATTACTTTATTAATTACATTTAGGTACGAGCATAGTAAAAGCATCTCAACTGGTTAATAACAGACTGGTTAATAATTAAATCACACCATGTTTTAATATTGTGTGCTGCAAAGAGCCACAGAAGACACGTTAAAGAGCCTCTTGCAGCTCTCACACCTCAGTCTGAGTATTGCTGCATTGAGGAAATGGCACTGAATAACAATTAGAAGGAAAGAATTTAAGGAAATGAAGACAGGGCAGTCATGAGGGTAGGAGAAGTCCCTCCACTAGTTAGTTTTACAACATTCACTCAACACGTTATTTCCATTTGGTACAATGGCACCAGGGAGCAACAGATGAACCCTGCCATGCTCCACCTCATTCCCACAGGCAGCAAAATGACATGGAGAGGTGGTCAGGGATATGCTGGACTATAGGTGCTTGAGTGAAGAAGACAGAAGGGTGTACAGGGCCCCAAGAGGTGTATGTCACACCACAAGTGGGAGCCACACAGCCAAGGAACCAACAAGTGGTAGTCATTTCATCACCTCCCCCACACACTTGTAGCTCATCACTGAAAATAGTCATCAATGTAAAACTGGCCACTGGCTATTTTTGAAGCTAAGTTTCCTGCCTCAGAGCCCACAGGGCATGCATTGAGATGAATGGGGCACATAGGCCAGCATCCCTATGGTGGGTTACACTATGGTCACAGGGCTGAGGTTTCCTCTGCAGCCATGAGGTTAAATCAACATCATGCAGACCCTCTTCTGAATGAACCAGAAGCACAGTTCTGTGGCAGGGAATGATTTCTGAAGCCAAAGTATCTTGGAATGTGCATTAGCAACTTAGTCCCTAAGGATGGCGAGTACATGTAAACCCAGAAGTTTCAGTCACCCCAGCCACATAATGTGTTACATAGCCAGTATGTCATGTTCAGCTTTGCCAGAATGTGTTGCACAAAAAAAAAAAAAAAAAAAAGCCTTCCTTGTTTGTGACAGAAATGTTCCCAAAGTGTTTTGATTGTAACGTGAGGTCTTCCCAAGTCTGCCAACACCCTTACAGTAGCACTGAGGGGGCATATATGGCTGTACCACCCCACTGATCACAGCGTAACATCACTAAAGCTCAGTGATGGGCCTTTAATGTGAGCATTCACTGTGTCAGGGCTGATCAGTTGAACAGACACCATGGAGAAAGGAATGGGAGTGTAACCCATGGAGGGCAGAATTAGCAGTCATCTCAGAGAAGGTACAACCGTGGAAGGAAGAAAGGAGACAGAAGAAAAGGAGACATGGTGAAAGGAGGAGGATGACGGAAGGGCAACAAAAAAGAAGAATAACTATGGCCCTGAAAGGTTATCTAGTGAGTCACCAAGAGCTGCTGCCTGTGATGTCACACAGGCATCAAAAAGAGCAGGAGACCTAGTGCCAGTGGGCACATCAGATTTGGAGAACAACGCAACTGGCTACAGCAGGATGGAGAGAGAGGAGCCACACCTGTATAAGAGGCTACACACAATCATGCCTCATGACACACACCAGGTCTGGTAATGGTCACAGAGCTTGCATTTTGTCAATGGTTTCATATTTGTGTGACCTTGGGAAGATTGGATCAAAGTTTTGAGCCTGTTCAAAATATAAGTGCATATACATCACATTATTTATTTGTTCCATGGTAGTTAGCTCTGTAGACATATTCCACCCTCTTGTAAACTTACAGAAAGATAATCAGGTCTGTACTATACTATGAAGAACATTTAATATTTTATTGAACATTCCCTCATTTTCTAAACTTAATCAGTCACTGGAGAATAAAGACATTATTTTGGAGAAGAGCCAGAGGGGTAGCTGTGTTGATTTAGTTCAGCAAAACAAGCAAGGAGTTCTGTGGCACTTCTAAAGATTAACAAATTTATTTATTGCATGTGCTTTCATGGGAGAAAAGCACACTTGAATCAGATGCCTGATAATGTAAATGCCTCATCTTCAAACAGCTTATAAAGTGGGATTTTTTTCTCCCACCAAAGCTCATGCAATAAATAAATTTGTTAGTCTTTGAAAAGTGCCACAGGACTCCTTGCTTGTTTTGGAGAAAGAACATAAGCTAATGGAAGTCCTAATAACTGAAGCTGTACTGTAGTTTTAGGGAAGAAACCCTATGCAACTCCATGTCCTGATATGTGTCACAAAGCACGTCTGAGGAAGCCCTTCTATGCTGACAGGAGAGAGCGCCCGCATCAGAATAGGCAATCCACCTCCAAGAGAGGCAGTAGCTATGTCCGTGGGAGAAACTGTCCCACTGACATGGTGCTGTTTGCACTGGTGCTTAGGTCAGTGTAACTCATGTTGCTTGGCATTATTCACACCCTTGAGCAACATAAGTTTGACTGAAGTAAGCCGTGGTGTAGACCTGGCCTCAGTTAATGGATGAGTCTGGCACTTGATGCATTTCATTTGAATCTGGAGGAGAAACAGTCATTAGGGTAAGTTCCAAAGGGGTAGTCGTTTTAGTCTAGTTCAGTGTAGACAAGAGCTGAGTATCACTGCCATAAAGACTAAAAGAGCAAGGAGTCCTTTGGCACTTTAAGACTAACAAATTTATTTATCGCATGAGCTTTCGTGGGAGAAAATCCCACTTCCTCAGATGCTTTGAAGATGAGGGAATTTACAGAATACAATGTGTTTGATGAAGTGAGACTTTCTCCCACGAAAGCTCATGTGACAAATTTGTTAGTCTTTAAGTGAGCTCCTTAGTTTTTTTTGCTGAACTAGACTAAAACGACTACCCCTTTGGAACTTACTCTTCTTTGTCCTCTACGGAGGTGATGCTGAGATGACATCCTAATTTTCTAAAGGTGGTGGTTGACTTTAATTTAAACCTAACCATCAACCTCAGGCTGCACTTCAGCTCCAGGGAGACTGAGTTTTATACCTGTGATGCCTTCTTTATTAATTAGACAGGGCAAAGCCATTCCAGAAATTGCCCCATTTATCTGTGGGGCAGGGGTGTTCCCAAAGATTACGCCCTGGACTTGGTATCTAGATCAGATGCTGAAATTGGCAAAGCAGTTCTGCATTTTTTATTTAGCTAGCTGTAGAGCTCCTCAGATGCTCTTCCTATTAACATGGAAGCTGCTAGCTAGTGACCATAAGCAGGAAACACATGGACAGACTTGAGGACGAACAAACTGTTACTTACCTTGCAGTAACTGTGGTTCTTCAAGATGTTTTGTCTGTGTGAATCGCACAACATACCCTCTAGCTTCATTCTGTATGAATCCATTCCTTTAGGATTGGGGATCTGAGATGTGGTCAGGGACAATATGCCTGATATGTCCTGAATGAGAGAGGCCATGTGGGAAAGCAGGATGCAGGTGCAGGTTTTTGACACTGCTAGTCAAAGAGTTCTGATCTTGCAAACATGGGCATTTGTGCACCCTAAGTGGGCTCCATGGTGGACAGACATTTCAAAGGTCCACAGCTACTGTAAGTAATCATTATTTGCAATCTCTGAACTTAGTCCCATATTATCCCCATCCTATAACTTAGTGTTCATACCCGACTGGAATCAGTGCTTAAAATTACATATTTGAAAAGGGAAAATCAACTAAAAATACACTTAATTTGGCTCCAAACTCTGGCCTTCCTTCCACTTCTCTCACCACACAGACCAAATTCTTCTTTCATTTACACTGGAGTAAATCTGGAGCAGCACCACCACAGTAAAAAGAGCAGCATTTTGGCCCTCTATCTTCCAATACTCCAGCTCTTCAGTTTTGCATGGGCCTTGCTTGCCTAGACTCCACAGCTATCTAAGAGGTAAATATTAATATTAGTTAAATAATTGACCAGCTTTCTGGACTAGATCAGCATTTATCAGACTGAAGGTAAGAAACAACAGTATACTTGTATCCAGTTTTTAATGCTTTCTTGTAAAACTGAAAATATAAAACCAGCTAAACAAATTAAAGCTTTATATACATGAGGTCTGTGATTAAAAAAGTCCTTTAGTCAAGAAAATGTCCAATGAAGGAAACTAAAACTGATTAAAGGGCACAACAGTTTCAAATTAAAAACATACCTTTCTGAAAAAAATCTTTACAAGTTATTATATAACTTACATTTACATTCTTACTAAGAAATTATAAAACAAGCTGTTTCGAATGCTCCTCGTTCCCTTAAAGCATGAATTCCAAAGTGCCACAGCAAAGGAACAAGTTCCAATAGTTGTCTTATGCCATATATTCATTTATAAAATGGGTTGGTAAATGTGAGGTGTTTATTTAAATGAGCACATAGAGATACAGACTAAATAAAAGTACTGGAACAATATTTTTGTTAATATGTATACATTTATAGATATAACAAAGCAAACAAAGGCTAGAACTGTTCTTAGGTATCTGTATAGATGGAAGGAATGTGATTCAAACAATGATCAAAAGCACCATTTTGGAAAAATCCATTTTCTTCAGTTCCATTGATGATTGCTTCCTCAGACCCACATTGTGCTTCAGAAATTACATCATAGCCTGAAAAACAGGAAAAATACAGGCACATGATTTAGTACCATAGTGCACATGAGGCAGGAAACAACAAGTCTGAGTTCTAGAGATATGTAGTGAAGACTCACATTAATCAGACAGCAGTATTTACCATCAAAGCCTCCCCCAGACGATATGCAAACTAACCTCATAATTTGTGGCATTGGGTCCCCCTGTGTGAGTAAAATTTGTTAATAGTGAGGCTTCTGTGTGTGTGTGTGTGTGTGTGTGTGTGTGTGTGTGTGTGTGTGTGTG
>ML682035.1:11396282-11591568 GCA_007922195.1 Podocnemis expansa
GTGTGTGTGTGTGTGTGTGTGTGTGTGTGTGTGTGTGTGTGTGTGTGAGAGACAGAGAGAGAGTCCAAGTACACACCTCTAGAGGATTTACTGGCATTAGGACGTCACGTCAAGGAATGGAGAATGATCCAAGGTAACATTCTGAAAGTGCTGCTGTTCAGGTGTGTTGTGTATTTTTCTCTTTTAAAGGTGCTTTAAGGCAATGGAAATGTTTCACAGGTGTCCCATACATGCTTGAGATCCTGGAGGAATCTGGCAAATGCTCCTGCTGCTCCTGATGGATGTTCTCTGGAGTCAGCATCAAGCAGCAGGGACACAGGGTGTGTCTTTGGCTAAAGTGTTGTGGAGTATGTTGCCTGCAGGCCGCCTACGTCAACCAACATGGGTAGAGCAATGGACCCTCCATTAAGGTATCTTTTATTGCCCTCCTCATATCTATGGCCAAAGACATGCTCTCAACCAGGCATAACTCTCATTGACATGAGACACATTGCTCCACACTGCATGTCTGAAAGGCAACAGCATGCACTCCAGGTGCCTGATGGTGACTGAAGCAAGAATAATTATGAACACACATATCTAAGTTGATTTCAGTTTAGTCCAGTAGACTTGAATATTCTCCCTTGTGCAAAATGTTTACTTCAAATCTCATTCCTGGAAATGGCCCTGAGTGATAGTTGACTAAGATCTCCTCCCCACATCAGCCACTACTCCAAAACCTGCTCCTGCGTGCACTCCTGGGCTTGTCTCTTTGCGGACCCTTCTGCCTGCTGTATCCCAGGCCTTGACAAATCTGGTTTTGGTCACCATGGCAACCACTTTTAGTAGCCTGTTGCCCAACTCTACTATAGAAATATAATGGAGGACTGCCTTCTGGAGACCAAAAGTAAAATTGCTGGGGCTAGCTGTGAGTCAATTTATCCACCCCTGCTTTATCCCTCCAAAGTCCAACATTCTTCTTGGTGACCTGCAGAGCCCTGAGTAGCTTGCACCAGCCAAACACTTCCAAAAAACCCACCTATTGTGGGAAACATTGATGCTGTTGTGCTCGTACCCCGCACTGCATAGTCTGTGTTTGTCTCTGCCTTTGTATGTTCGTCAAAGCAAGGACAGATCAGTATTTCTTCACCACAGATAACCTGCTATAATGCATATGAAGAACAACTGCATTTCACTTATCGAGGCACTTGGAGCTGATTGAGTGACACAGGAAACCTGTTAATATTTACTGCAAAGCACATCCATGTTGACTGCAAACTTATGTGAGGAAGGATGCTCTTGTGGTTAATGCAGTGCAGTGGGACTATGATAATTTGGGGTTCAATTTTAGACTTTGCCACAGTCTCCCTGTGTGAGTTCTAGCAAATTACATAATTTCTCTGTGCCTCAGTTTCCCACTTAAAATAAGAAGAATATGGCCTTTCTCCCCTGTTTCCCTTTGTTTAGATTGTACATTCATCAGGATAGGGACTGTCTCTTACAGTGTTTTTTTTTTTTTTTAAATAGAGGAACAAGCACAATGGGAGCTCAGACTTCGTTCAGTCCTCTAGGCTCTACCATAATAAAATTAATAATGGCCCTGAACCTGTAGTCCTATGCAGGCAAATGCCCCAATGATGTCAGAAAGATTTGCCTTAAGTAGGACTGTAGAATCGTGTCCTTCAAGTGAATTAGGTGTGTGTTTTTCAATAGAGACCAAATTACGCACCTCCTTATATGCCTGCAACCCCTGATCACTTACACTAGTTTACCCTATTAAATTAACCGAGGCTTGGGTTAATCTGTGGATCAAATCCTGCTCTTTGATACACAGATTAAATATGAAGTAACTCAGACTAAAATTTACCTCAGTCGGCTTAGTCAGTGAGCTCTGTGTATATAGCCTAACTGAAGATCACAGTTATCTTTTAACTTCTGTAACGGTGCATATTATGTTAATTTTCTATCCGACAGAGCCCATGTATAAAGGGGCACACAATCACAAATGGACAAAATCCAAGATAAACATACACCCCAGTAATCACTATTAGATTCCAGATAGAATAAACCATCCAAAGCCCTGAACACAAAATAAAAAATTTATTGACTGTTAATGTGATTCATGGAACAGCTGTTTGCCAGTCACATTTGGCATTCCTGTGAGATGAGATCTCCATTAATATTAATGGTGCTATAAAACCCTGAAAAAAATTAAAGCACAACCTTGATGAATCGTGCAAACCTGAATGGTCTATTTTACCTGCAGAAAGATGAGATGAGATTTATATATTCCATAGATCTATTTATTTCAGACTCTTGGTATTTGTATACCTCAGTAACCATTCTAAAACCAACATTATTGCACAGAAACCATAATAGGGTAGCTTCAGACAAAAAACAGCAAATGCTGCTGTAGTTGGTGTTTTGCCACATTATTTTTTTGCTCCTACAATTTCTTTTGGAAAGTTTATTTAGTCTGTTCTCGAAATGTTGCAGTCTGTCAGTCTAAACATCACATTTCCACATTTTAAAACTATTTTTTTAATATCAAACGTATGAATAACACAAAAGAATTCAAATTCAAAGTTAAGGCTGAAACTCCCTCATTAAGTCTTCCCTTGTGCTAGTTATTGCTGCTCATACTTTTTAGTATGTAACATCAAAGAGAGAGAGAGAGAGAGAGAGAGACCTGAGATTCGTTTAACGCACAACAGGCAGGGATGACAGCTCTTATTTTGTAGTCCTAACTTGGACCCCAGTTCAGGAAGGCACTTAAGCACATGTTTTCACTAACGTCCTTTGCAGAAATGCTTTCCTGAATCAGGGCCACTGGTAAAACCATCTTTGAAATCAGTGAGTGTTGTCTAACTAAAGAGTGCAGGAATTGGTACTCTTTCCCTGATCCAGCATTGCTTAAAATACGCAGGTCTTTGGTACTTCCTTGATTTTTCTCTAGGGTTTTAAAAACAAAACAAAACAAAACCCCCCAGGCATGAATAGTTCTATGTGGGAACTCCTTCACTGGACCAGACTGTAACAATGCTCTATGTCTAAGCCCTTTAACATCACACAAATATGTGGCCAGAATACATATGTGCAGCAGCCATCTTTATTCCCACAGTCACTAGTTCACACGTGGCATATTTCAGTATGAATAGATAAAGCCTACTTTTTCTTCTTAACTTAACTAGAAGTCCCTGAAGCTAATAACATTTAACCAAATTCCATGGGACTATACAAATCCAGCTTCTAGACTTAGACCCTGACTTTGAACTTCAGCCTGAAATGACTTACACATACCTGGAGGTAGGACCTATAGTGTACTGTGGTGTATTGTGGTGACACAATCTGACAATAAGTGTCAAGAGGACAGAGCAAAATTGCCTTTTTTAGTGGGCTGCCTGAGAAGTGAAGAGACCCATGGAAGTCACTGGTTCTACCCACATAAGTAAGATGACAATTCGTCTGTTGGTGAAATACTGTAAGATAAAAGAAAACAAATCTACTTTCCTAATTTAATTTTTATAGATATAAATGAATTCCATGAATTGAGTTTAATGAAATGTTGCCTTTTATATAATAAGACAAAGAATGGGGCGAATGGGTATTTTTGTTTGTTTCTAAACAAAGAAAAAGCATAAGGATAACTCTTTGTAGCCAGAATAAATTACCTGTTGATGCTAAGGGTGCATTGAGTATTTGACACCCATTCTGTCTCAAAGGATTAAAACAATGAGATTCCCCTGTTAACACATCACCATTGACGGTCTGTTCCATTGTTCTGTAGCAGTCTCCGTAGTGGAAACAGTTTTGTATTGAGTGAAAGCTACCCTGGTAACCTGAAAACAGAAAACACATACACAGTTTTAATGCTTGAGGTTAGCTTCACTTCTGCCGCACTATATCATTATGACTGTGGGTTTTTCAGTTCCTTAGCATTTTAACAATGAAAGAATGATCAAGCCACAGCCTTTATTCTACCTACATCACTATATGTAATAATATAATGAAAAACTACGTTGGACCTGAGTCCACGAAGTGCTGAGACTGGTGGCCCTAATCCAGCAAAGCACAGAATGAGTTGCCTCACTGAAGTTAACGGGCTACTCCTGTGTTAAAGGTGAGCATGTTCTTTAGTGCTCTGCTGCAGCAGGACCTGGATGCTCAGCAGGTTGAGGGATTGAGCCTCTCCTGCTCACTGAATAATGCAGTGTTTTACTGACAGACCCTGTTTGATTTGTAACTGAATAAAGGACTTTTGCCATCCCTGTGAATTATTTATTGCTGGAGATAACACCATATTTACAAATATCTTTTAGCAGGCTTTAACCCTCTCCTTTATCAGAGTGCTCTCCTATTTCAAACACGATGTCACTAGTCACATAGCCAGCAAGAAGAGTTTGGCCCAGAGCTGTTAGCCTTCATTCTTGACTTGAAGACATTTATGCTGGGGGAGGACCTCGTTGGCTGGCAGCTCCCACCATTTAGCCTTCTGCCACTGGAAACTACAGAGGGGATGTTTAGAGTAGGCTCATTTCCTGGCTGCTGTAGTCATGTTTCCTCCTCAGTCAGCAAAACCCTCTTGGAGGCAGTGCTGGCTTCTGGTGTGCCCTCCCTCCCTATCACCCCCATCTCACCATGCTTTCTACCACCATGGGCCTTGTGCTGGCTTATACCAGCAAAAACTCACAGGTAAATCCTGCCTCGTGCAGAAAGGCACTTAGAAATACAGAGAATACTATGTATTTTTCACTGGAGAGTGGAATTTTACTCCTTACAGGTTTGTGCCGTTGTCCTGAAAAAACAAGGTGGTGTTCGGTCTCATCAACCTGAGCTTGGAGCACTTGGCAAAGCTGCTCATTAAACATGGACGATTTCTTTTCAATCTTGCTAAGGGGTTCCCAGGGCATCCCTCATACTAATCACACAGTTAAAGTTACTTATTTTCTAATCTGAATCCTTACCTTTAATAGCCAGTCTAAACTGATTCATTTTCTCTCTCTCTCTCTCTCTCTCTCTCTCTCTCTTCATTTAGCAGAAAGCGTCATAGGAATTTTTTCATGCTTCCCATGAAAGGGAAAATGCCACCTTTCCTTATATTTCTCCCCCCACCTCCCATACTTAGTTAGGCAGAATGAAACTTTTCCTTGGGGAAAGTCACATGACTTCTCTCCAGTTTTCTCAAAAGGCGAAGTCCGGCCAGATCTGCAGCTGTCATAAACCTCAGCGCCCCACTGACCAGCTGAAGAACGGGCCCGTTGCTTCAACCATGAAGTTAATTCATACATTTAAAAAATAACCCTAGTGCTTAGCACCAAAGCACCTGGCTGGCTTACACTCATTCAAATAAACCAATTACCAATCCATGGAACGTAACAGATGCCTCCCTGTTCACAGACCTTCCCCTCCCCTGCTCACTTTGATTACAAGCCATGGAAATGCCAACCGTACGCTCTGTTGGGCTGATTCTGCCAGGCTAATGGGCACAATCTTTTCATGATGATGCAGCAAAGCTTGCCAGGGTGAAAGGCTGCAATTTATCTGGAAGTCTGACAATTTTACATGGTTTGGGGCTGAACTCACAAGCCCCATGTGTCCTGTTTTTTGAGAACTATGGCTCTTCCAGCAGAAAAACCAGGCTTTGATAGTGCACGATTGAAGTGCTAAGGGAGGGTTCTTCCAGAGTAAGATACCAAGCCCATTTTATCAATGGCACCAGTATTGTGCAGTGAACAAGACCACCTAGAAATCTGGAATGTTGAATATTAAATGATGGTCGTCCTTCCCTGGCACAAGTAAACAGCCACCTCTATTTGACAATGGGAGAGTTTGGATCAAAGAGTTCTCATGAAAGGCCACTGAGCTGTTTTGCGATGATGCTTCAGGTACAGTAGCTTACTGAGTGGATGGTAACAGTGATCTTGATTTTTATATTTACAAAATGTGAAATCCTCTCTGGACACCTTCTAACATCACTCTTTACTTCAGGGGTAAGCAATGAAAACATTAGACACTTGGCTTCAGATGAGGCATTACTGGCTCAAATGAGCACTTTATGAACTTGCAGCAATCACACTTTCCAGACTGCCTGCTGTACAGGCACAGTGTGTATTATCTCTGTCCCTACAACCACTGGGTCTCTCGTCATGCTCAGCAAGAATGCCTTATTAAATCAATTAAATATCTTTATGATTCCCAAGGCTAAGACACTGTGGTTTAGAAAATCAGGCAGCAACCCAGCATGACACAAATGGATTAAAACTCATTTTGAACAAGTTTTTAAAAAGGCACTGGACCCACCACTGCTTTTTAAGATCGATGGATAAGGTTGTCTTTTGAACTGCTTAAGGTTGTACTCTGTAATAGAACAGAGAAGAGAAAGAGTATTTGCTCTGTAAAACTAGGGATGCTAAAAATAGCTACCAAAAGTAGTCCAGATATGTTTTGTCCCAAGCTGGGTGTACACCAGTGAGTGAGACAGGCAGCCTGATATGGCGCTGGTGAGATGGCGGCAGCTTGAGAAATCTAGGGAGAGGCAGTGTCATGAAAATATTTGAATATTTGATTATCAGATTTTAGTGTTTGCCAAGTGTTTGCCAGGACCAATACAAGGAAAAAAGACATGATCACTTCTCCAAATGGTTTGTATACATAATGTGACTGGTTGGTGTAGAAAACTGCCGATGGGGTGGAATGAAGAAGAACAAATACAGCGATATTATCATGCGGTTACTCAGGTTAGGAATATGCCAAGATTGGTGACTAAAGTAGGAGCTTTCATCCTTTTAAAATGAGTAAGGTACTCAGGAATGTTTACTCACTTGAGGGCACTGTGGAAGAAATGAGTCTTCCAGAGGGGCTTGAAAAAACAAAGAGTTAGTGAGCTGAGGGGTAAGAAGAGAAGATATTGCAGGTCTAGGAGGCAACATGGAAAAAGATATTGAGATAGTTGTGGGAGAAAGTGACAGACAGGACATCAAGTCTACGCATCTGATTCCTTAAGGCTGAAAAGGAAAAAGGGTAAAGCAGCTCCAGAGTGTGCCTTGGTTGGCAGAATCCCAATAATTTTTTCAGCTAGCAAAACTTAGGGAGATACCTTTTATTACCAAAAGGGACACCCAAGATAGTTCTGTCCAGAAAGACAGCTGATCAGACAATGCCTTCTGGGCCCCTCATGGACTGATTTTTTGTACAACATGTTATTGCTCAGTTTGGGACGTACAGCTAAGAAGCAGCACTACTACTTATTGGTGTGTTTATTATATGAGTCATCATCTTTGGAATAACATCACAAATGACTCATTGTGTGACTTTTTTACTGAGAATGAACAGATAAGCAAAGGGACTTCATTCTAGCCTCTAAACCTGTAAGCTGTAACATTTGTAGCTAATGCACTCGATTTGCATGTACACAATTCAATTCATGTGAAAAAAAGTCAGATTTTCCTTGCACTTAAATCAGGGTGTGATCAACTGCATAAGCAAAATTTTGGTCAGCAAACTTGTCTCTGCAATTTTAGAAGCTGTTTATAAAAATGTGGGCAGATAAATTTCAACAGAAAAGAGTATCCGTAGCTGAAGTTTTCTTACCCAATAAATGGTATATGATGCAGGACAGCAAAATGAATTTTATGTCTATACACAAGGGAGACTGACAGGCTTTTTCTCTAAATGTGTGATTGACCTTACTGAGAAGGGGCTCTGAGCGCATGTGGGGAGATATGAGAAAACCAAAAGACATTGTAATAATCCTTCTCTCTCTTTATCAGCTCAGCCAAACCATTTGCAGTAACATCCATAGGATGTGTGCCCACAAGTACATGCACAGATTCTTCTGGGAATTAGGAGATTTGGAAGGCATTGCCATGATGATGGCCCTTTCTCACCTGAGAACATTCCTGTGCCCCCAGTAGTGGGTTTTGCGATATGCTGGGGCCACTTGCTGCCAAGGAGCTCTGGAAACCTCTGATACAGAGGCAGAACTCTATATCTTGTTTTGGTAGGAAGTGGGTTGGCTTTTGCAGCAAATCATCCTTCTCTTGGGGGCTGTGTTACCATTAGCAACCTGGCATTGTTCAGATGGCCAACAAATAATCTGAGGGGCTCAAACCCTTTTCATGCTGATAAAAAAAATCACCCACTTCGGTGAATGTTAAGTACTGCTGAAAACCAATCATCAGATCACAAATGAAAACAAAACTGGTTTACAAGGAAATCTGCTAATCCATGAGTTGGTTTCAGTAGCACCACAACTGGGACAATATGAGTGTTTAACTTACATTTGTAGCAAAGAACTCTCTGTAACAACGTGTGCTCCAGCCAAATCAGATGTGTCATAGATTAATGAGAATTTGAATGAGACCATCTTAGGCAACCTCAGAAAATGAAGTTTGCTGTTTACAGGCACTATAATTTAACTACTTAAGCAGTACACTAAGCCAGGACCTTCATGTGGCATATAATTTACTTTTTCTTCATAAGAAAGGTTCTTTGGTTCATTCTATTTTATTTTGGTTCCTTTAAGTTCTAAGGCAAGCTTTGCTTCTACATGGACCTGTCTCTCAACATACAATGTAGAGTAGTATTAGGTGCTAAGATGAGGCTTAAATCCTATAACTAATGATTCAATTAACTACCAAAGATGGCTCAACAAAAATCTGATGTAGTAGTTTGGAGCCCATGAAAGTTTGTGCCCAAAGAAATCTACTAGTCTTTAAGATGCCATAGGACTCTTGTTGTTTTAACATTTTTAAAGATTCTCAAGAAAATCTCTTAAGCATCTAAAATAAGAAGTGCACAAGTTTTTGTTTTTGGTTTTTTTTTTTGTCCCTGTGTAGAAATATTCATGATCTTTCTAAGAGTGTAGAGGGCAACAGGAGCTCTGCTGATATTTTTCCAAATGGTTTTCCTTCTATTTGTCCAATTTAAATCAAATTTTCTGAGGTTAAATTCCAGTTGAAGAATTTACCAAATACCTGTCAGTTTAAATGATCATGGTTAAATGTTTTATGTATAGTAAATGTAGAAGTATAACAGTTAATAAAAGAATAAACTGCATTCCAAACATAACATTTAGCTCCAGTTTTGCTTTGAAATCATTTGAGACAAAATAGCAGAAGTTAACCAACTCCAAAAACCACACTGCTTACCTCTATTTCCCCAAGCCATAACCTAAAAACCTGAAGCACTTTCAAATGAATGATGTAATGAGCAGATGACTGGAATATGTCTATTAAACTCCAACTCATATACATCATGTCATTTAAATGTATGTGCAAATAAATCCAACCTCTTCAAAATCCATAAAATCTCTGACAAGAAATCATGTCAGATATAAATAAATGCAGTATGCTGTTTGCTTGCCAAATTCTTCCAGTGTATAATAATTTCCATGTGATTTTACTGTAACTAGCTAAAGACACAAATATTGTGGTTTATCATTTTTTTGATTATTGACAACCCATAGCAATTCTCAACATGAATGTGCATCTATAAGGACTGACTGGATTTATAGATTAAGTTATTTAGAATTTCCCTTTCACAGTACAAATGTAACACACTTGACTAAAAGATTCCCATTTAAAAGTCATTAAAGAAATGAAACAAAGATTTCAAGTAAGTTTCACCCAAGTATGAGTTACAGATGAATTGGTTTCAAAGGCTATTACTCAAAATTGATTTTTGAACTTTTTCATAATGAAATTATAATAATAATTCAACATTTGGTTAAAGTGGAAAATTATTGCCTTTTTCAAAACCACACAACACAACAGTTAGAAAGCAACAGTTTGCTCAAAAGGGAAATGTGGTTTTCTCTAAGGAATAAAGTCAATTTATTTAAGTGGTTCAAAACTCGTTCTGTCTATGCATTTGTTTCTGCCATTATAATGAGCTGCTAATCTTTCCTCTTGTGGTTTGTAGTTATTTAGCTCATTATAGTAACATAATCATATATGATTATATGCTATCATAAATCTGCCACTTTTCCCCTCTCAGAGTTAGTCATTTTTAAATTGAATAATCTGTTGAGCATCAGGTTGAGTTAGTTTTTTCTTTGGCAAAAATCATTTAATACAACATGTTTTTGCCTTTCAAATGAAATCCAATTACACAGCAAAAACTAAGCAAGCAATTTTAGAGAATGCATGGGCCTTGACCCAATCTAGTGGTTAAAACACTCCCTCGCAAATATTTAGGTATTAGATGTATAGGTGTTCTATCAGAATCCTGTTTTTTCAAACTTTATGAAAACTTGGCCTTAAAATACCTCCCAAGAATAGCAAGCAGGTCATTTTGCCCACTTGATATATTTATCATACACAAAACTGCATTTCTGAAAAATGTTGGGGTTTTTTTTTGTTTGTTTGTTTGTTTGTTTTTTCAAACAATGGTGTGGTTGGGAACTGAGTTGCAATGCTGGTTATCTGCCTGCATATATTTAGAGGCTTCGTTATACTTGCAACCAACATGTCCAGCACACCATTAATCTGATAAATATTTACTATATGTAAGCAGTATACTGTCTGGATTATATAAAATGTTACCTGAATATTCAAGATCTAATTCCTACAGTAATCTGTGATAATATTAAGTGTTAAGGTATATCTGTAAGGACACTAATCCTTTACAGAACAACTTTGGGGTAGGAAAATAAGTATTTTAAAACCTGAGACACTCAAAAGGCAGAGGAGAAATACAAGATAATGACAGAGTTAGGGTTAGCACTCGACACCTCCTGTTTTTGTAGTACTTACACCATATTTAATGGGTGTAAGGCTGGAAAATGGCATTATCGTATCAAATCTGCTTGAACTAAATATTACAATCTTATAGAATAAACAGTGTCAGTTCCAAGGGTGATTTCAGGTTAAATATTTTACTTTGTCTTTAAAATTAGAGGTATTTTGGAATGTCATTAAGATGTGCTTGTGAAATACCTGGAAATCCTCTAACAAAAGATAACACATAAATGCACAGCTTGGTTATTACTAATTATAATTTGTCCCTGTTATAAATAAGTAATCCATGTTCTGATCTGAGTGATGAAAACCACACTCTTGTGGGACTTAAAACATCTAAAATATAGCAGCCTCCATGGAAATGCTGTCAGACTGTGTGAACAGATACAGCAATAATTAAAACTAATACAGCAGGTGGGAAAACTCAAAATACAGTTACCTTGCAGTCCCTGTTGCAAAGACTGGTTTTGAAAATGACCATATGGTTTATTCGGTATTCCTGAAAACTGTTGCCCATTTGGAGAATGGCTGTGTGGTGATGATGAGCCATGCTTCTGTAACAGGGAGGGTGGAACTAGTGTTTTCAGGGGACTGACAAGAGGTGAAAGAATATTTGGAGCAAGCCTAGAACATGAAAAGAGAAAAAACTTAGCATATTAAATATGAGCAAATCAAATACTTTGAAGTCCCTAAATACTACTTTCACAGTTGCTTTAATATATAGAATTGTATTTACAATTTTTGCTGACATCAATGATATTTTTAAAAAATAAACAAGGAACTTTCAGGTGTACATTAGTAGTAAAGCAAATTAAAAACTACTTTACAATCTTTTACACTGGCCTCCCATACTATTCATGCCATTAGGTCACAAGAGACCCCTTCAGTCAGCAAGCTGACTGAGTCTGGAGTTAGATACAAAGTCAATTTTAATTAAAAACTTTATTAACTGACAAAATATCTGAAAATATAGGCAGAGACTAATTTAAAATTTAATGTTAATAGGAATCCCTTGATTAAAGTGCCATGTGTTACAATGAAAAGGAATCTCTTAGGGTCTCATTCTGAATTCTGTTACACCACTGAAGTGAATAGGTCTGTCTAGGCATAAAATAATAGCAGAATTTTGCACTTAATGATTATCTTTAATTCATAGAAAACGTCGTGAATCCCTTTAGTTCCCCCTTCTTGTTCTATTTGTGCAAAAAATAAAGGTGAGAGAAAACTTTCTTTAATTATGTGATTCTTTAGCATGTCTCAGAATCCTTGCAAATCACTGCATTACTATACAAAATATAAAATTATTGTCCTCAGCATCAGAGGTCTTGTACACTATAACAGCAGTGCTTAGAAAACCAGCAGACATCATACCATCCGTGCTTAGAAGTTTCAGGCTTCAGTTTATTTCAGTCAAAGCTTCCCAAAAGACTCCTCTTTCAAGGCATAAGGAACTGAAATGCATGTCAGTTTTGAGTATCTTATTCTAATACTGAATTTACCTCTCTCTAAAATATGAGGTGTGCCTTTCACTCCAGGACTTTGTCTAATAAGTCAGAATTGTCTAAAGGCACTAGTTGCTAAAACAGGGCAAAACATCCATGCCCAAAGGTTCGGCCAAGTCGGGGATACATATGCTTGATTTCAGTTGTTTCTAATCTAAACAATATAGCTTTAAGCAGAGAGGTCTAGAGTGTCCTTTAAAAACACAACCCTGGGTAAGCATGTGTATGCTACTGCAGTGCCACAGAGGAAGGCTAGGAAGTGATTTTTAACTCAGGTGTAAAACCTCTTCCCACTGGGGACCTGCAGCCAGGTCACGGGTAGGCGTGTGGATGCAGGACTCCCCATGGGCCATGGATCTCATCAGGCCAATGTGGGGCAGGTGGCCAGGGATCAGGCCCACCTGGGCCTTTTGTCAGGCCAGTGGCTAGGCTGGGGGGTCCAGAGGGCTGGGGATCCAGGACTCTCCCTGGGCCCCAAGTCACATTGGGCTAGTGGGGCAGGTAGATCAGGGGTTTTGCCCCTCTAGGCTCCAGGTCATGCTGCTGGCCAGGCAGGCCAGACCCAGGACTGACCCTCCTCATCCCCCCCGGCCAGGTGGTGAGGCTGGAGGGCAGGCTGGGCCAAGGCTCCCCCCAGCCCAGGCTGCGAGGCCAGGGGTCAGGCTGGGCCAGGGGCCGTCTCCACCTAGCCCAGGCAGCAAGGCTGGGGGGGCAGCAGGCAGGCTGGGCCATGCCTCGCCTTCCCCAAGCCCAGGTGGTGAGGCTGGGTGGGCAGGCCAGGCCAGGGGTCTTCCCCCCCATGAGCCCAGGCAATGAGGCTGGGGGGAGACTTGGCCAGTGGTCAAACCTAGGTGATGAGGCTGGGGAGCCAGCAGGCAGGCTGGGCCGTTGGTCATTTCCCCTAAGCCCAGGTGGTGAGGGCAGGGCCAGGGTTACCCCCTTCTCCCCTATGCTCAGGTGGTGAGCCCCAGGGGCAGACCCGAGCAGTGGTCATTCCCGTCTAAAGCCACTCTGTCCTCCCTTGCTCCCCACTCCCTTGCTGCCACTCAGAAGGGGAAGGCAAGCATCACAGCAAAGTTCATGGGAGGGGTGGGATCTATTTCAAAATCTTGGGAACCACAGCAGATGTGTCTGGTATGGGGCAGCAGGGTGGCATCTCACAGCTGGGCACGGAGCCATGTGCCTGCTGCGCACCCAGATGCCATCAACTTCCCTAGTGCCAGGGGAACCTATGCAAGTTGGCTGGAAGTCCCAGGGACAGTATGATCCATCACCCTCCCTCCTACTCCTATTTGCAGAGCTTCTTGGCTCCTCATATTCAGCAACAGGAACCTGGAGGGGTTAGGGAATGATTTGCCTTGTCAGACACTCCCCTGGGCCAGCTGGCCCTGCCCCCCAGTGCTGGGGGGTGTGGGGGCCCCACCGAGGGTGCTTCGCCCAGGGCCCCGCACCCCCCTAGGGATGGCCCTGCCTGGAATAGCTAGCTCCAAAGCCCACATGAGGTGAGACTGTTTTTGACTTAGTCCTAAGTAACACATAGGAGCTAGTTCAAGAAGTAAATATAGCTAAACTGTTAGTAATAGTGATTAGATATAACTAAATTCAACATTCTAGGCAGAGTTCAGGCACCAAGAAGTACTGTGGCGACACTCAATTTCAGAAAGATAATTAGGAAAAAAAAGTCAGCCAAAAATCAGCCAATCAGAAAGACACGAACATGAAAAAACAAGGAAATTAAGCGTACAGCAGGGTCACAGAAATCATGCATATTCCTAAGCAAACCAGGGAGGCAAGAAATAAAGCGATACGGTTAAATGACATGGGTCAAGATGCTTTTCAAGCCAAATGTTTTGTCTTAAAGGAATACAGAAAATCTGGAGGCCCACAGTTGTTCTTACCGCTTTCTTTTTCTACGCATGTTCACAAAACCCATTCTACATTTTAATGTGCAGAAGGAATTTCATTGTATTTTTAACCAATGCTTAACTTTTTTTTGTTTCTGTGAGTGAATACAATAGTTGGATACTCAATGGTAGACACTGAAATCCTCTGCTTATCAACTGTGAGTGAAATTCACCCATTGCAGGGCAGAGACTAAGTGGTGACTCACCACCACGCTTTAACCCCTGCATACAGACCTTTTGGAGAAAGCCTAGCTGAGCAGCCAACCAAGGCCATCTGCTCACTACAGCCCTTGGTTTGTTCCACAAGGGGCAAGGCAGGGGAGGGATGCAACATCTGTGGATGCCGTCCTCTGGTCTTACTAACCTGTATAACTGGAGCCTGAGCTAAATCCCATGAAAGCTCTGTGTGGTGGGGTGGGATTCAATTTCCCTAGCTGGTCTGCGATCACCTCCCTAAGACCCATGTTACATGTGGGTGATGTGGATTTCATCCTAGCCAAACAGCTAGTGCAGTGTACTCACAACTCAGCACAGTGCCAAATCATTCTCCTCTACTGTAAGACAGCAAATACGCTCATGTTCATTTGACATGAGCATCTACTTAACAGAGACCCCCTGCCTCCTCCAGTTAAGTTTCCTTCTGCCAAGGAATAGCTTTTATTCACTAAGATTAGCATTAAGTTCCAACAAGTAACCCACAGGTGAATTTGTTTTCTTAAAATATTAATTTCAGGGCCCCAGAACTCAAGATCAACCCTGAAGTACAATCTTGTGTATGTGTGTGTGTGTGATGGAGGAAGAAGTTAATTTTTTCATGGGTATAGTGTTCAGTTTCAAGCTTCCAGTGTCCATTTAATTCTCTCTAGGGTATTTGTCTTTTAAACATGTTGCCTTGGCTCACCTGCTATTACTGGATAGGTGAAATCTTACCAAATACAGATTAAATAAATTATGCATTAACTACAGGAAACAGTTTTAAAGAGATGTCTTCTGTATAGAAGAAGAAACACTAAGTAAACAAAGAAGGACTTCAAGCTGGACAGTTGTTTGCATCAAAATCTCCCAAGCAGTAGCTCACACATCTGTTTCAATAGCTAATAGTATGGAGTTTCCTGTTAACCTGGTACTACAGCTACAGTTTGTTTTGGTCTGGATTTTAATTATAAATATATGCCCCATTTTTAACCTTCATTTTTGCTTGTGTAGTTCTGTAAATGTGCGTCTTTTGGTTTTCTAATATATATATTTTAATGTAGATAGTAAATAAGACCCAGATCCTTCCTGATTCACTAAAATTGGTTCCCATGACTATACTGAATACTTATATTCAGAGAGGGTGAAATCATTTGCCCATCCCTCCTCCTCTCATGGGCAAAGAGACCAGTGTCCAAGAACCACTGTGGATCTGTCACAATTTTGGGGTAGCCTGAGACGACATGCGAAAGGACTATGCATCCATTTTTTCTTCTGTCTTCTGCAACACGAAGAGCGGCTCTGAGGATGGGCAGAAGCCAGACCAGCAAATCCATCCCAAGGCTACATAGATCCCCTGCCCTCATTCCCACAGACTCTCACCCATGTGAGGCACAGGAGCCCTGAACTCTCCTACAGCTTATGGTCTGTAGCAGTAATTACACAGCCGCTCACAACCTCCCCCTGCATTTGGAGGGAGAGGTGCCTTCTTCCCAGTCCCTAATGGATCCATTATGTTTTAAAAAGCCCAGCTTGCTTTGGCTTGCCACATAAAGAGACTGTATATCATAACAGGGAAGAGTGAAATCAGATGTTGCAGATATAATCAGCAAATTCACCAGATATTAATAGAGAGAAAAATGCACTAATCTGCCCACTGCCTTTTCTCTACAACATCTCTGCTTTGCTGTCTTATTGCTCAGGTTTTATCCCAGCCTTCTGCCTCCCTATTCCCTTTTTATCCATTCCCTGCTCTTCTCTTCATGCCTTCTTCTGTGCTGACCTCTGAATTTCCCCGTGATCCCTGGTGTACCAGTCTACTGCCCACTCTTCATTCAAGTTCTTACTTACAATCCCTCCTCCTAAAGCCTAGTGTTTCTATTCTAGTTTGGTTTTTATACTCAGGGCTGGATTAAGGCCCCTGGGGGCTGCAGGCTACCCACTCTTGTGGGCTCCCTTCCCCCCATATTGGCACCCAGCCTGGGGATGGGGTGGTGTTCAGCACTTATGGGTCTGGGGAAGGGCTGGTGGGGCCCGCAGACTGACTAGCCACAAAGCCAGTGGTCGGTGCTGAGGGGGGAGGATGGGACTGGGGCTCTCGTCCCATACTCGGGCAGGCTGGTCTGCCGCAGCAGGTCCAGGGTGCTCCAGGGGCAGGGGTGGGGCCGGCTGGTGCATGGTGCGGCCTCTGTTGGTAGAGCACCAGGGCCAGGAATGCTATAGGACCATCGCACCAGGACCCCTGGGGATCTGGCAGAAGGGACCAACCAGGACAGCTCGAGCCGCAGGGGAGCTCAGCTGGCGTGGTGGCCCAACAGCATTCCCGGACCTGGAAAGACACTGCCAGGGACAGCGCTTTGTGCCAGCCAGCATCATCCCTGCCCCTGGAGCACAGCTGCCACATGCCAGGCCACCCCGCTGCCTGGGGCAGACCAGCAAGTCCAGGGGCAGGGTGGGAGCTCCATGTACTGTGACCTTTGGCTCCAGCCCCCCAGCACCTCCCAGACCTGTCTGGTGTTTTGCCAGCCTGAGTGAGGTTGGGTCTTTGCAGGGCAGCCAGACCCCCACCCCCACTTTTGCCCAGCGTTCCTGTCCTGAAAGCCCCTGTCTTGATCTGGCCCTGCTTATCCTCAGTCATCACTGTAATAGCTGAGCATCTGTGGTAACCCACCTCGATCAGAAGTTTTCCTACACATATTTTTTTTAAAGCCAGAATAAACAACCCTGGAACACTTTATGATAACCTCCCTCTAGTCATCCTGTAACTCTGGTCTATATTTTATTCTCTCTTCACTGAAACAAGTGAGTTTCATGGGATTGGAACCGTATTTTCATTGCTTTGTGCAGCCCTGAGAAGTGCTTACTTAACAAATGCAACAAGAAAAGTCATCTGCCCGTGCCATTTAGTACACTTATGAATGATTCAGAGGAAGAAGTGAATAATTAGTTTGCTGATTGCACTTAAGTTACTCTACTCAGTCCAAACCCATAGAGGACTGCAAGAAACTGACTGCATGTGAATGTACTGGGAGATTGGACAACATGATGACAAACTAAATTGAACTTGGATAAGTGTAAGGTGCTTAGCAAAAAACACACTAAATTTCTTACATATGCTGCTAGGTTCTGAACTTGTATGACCTTTTATGGGGACTGGGAAGGGGTGGTGGCAGTAAAAAGTTTTGTAGGAGTTGTGAATGACTCATTGAAGTGGCAAGTGGAAAAGAAAATTGCATACTTGGAAGTGTTAAGCATCCAGGGCACGTACTTTACGTGGGAGGGGGGGCCATCATAATACTATTAACATACTGCTGTCACTTGTGTTTTTATATGGAGCTCACTTCCCTCCTTCTGCAGGTCTCCTCCCAAGGGGGCTGCCCTGCAGGACCTAAGAAACTTCCCAGAGCTGGGTTCCTCCCGCCCCAGACACAAACACCAAATGTACAAACACTTTCACAAATTAACAAAGTGAGTCTGAGTGGCGTGAATCTATCTGTGCGCTTAGCAGACCCCTTATCTGTCCTGAACTGAGCAGGCTCGTTACACAGCACTTTTCAGTTGCCACCTTTATATGCTCTTGGCCCGGCAGCCGAAGAGAGCAGATGTGTGAGCAAGCTGGGTCAAAACAGCACTTCCCTGCTGCTCCCCTTAAACACCCCTGCACTCCGCTAGCTGGACAGAACAGCACTTTCCAGCTGCCACCCTTATATGCCACAGGGTTAGCACTTTGCTATCTGCACTGTCACACTACAAAACAAACAAGAAGTCCTGTTTTGCTGAATTAGACTAACACGGCTACCCCTTTGAAACGTGTCACTCTACAGGTAACCCCATGATAAGCAAACCTCACAGGACTTTTGGGCATTACAGAGATCTCTGGCTTAGGTAGAAGAAGCATGGCTTCAGAACAAGATAGGGAAGCCAAATATAAAAGAGCACAAAAGAGTAAATGAAGTTTGGAGAGAGTCTGGCAACCATCTTGATTATAGAAGTTATTTTATTGCCAGATACACTTAACGTATGATACTAGTAGGACTAACCACCCAAGAAGAGAAAAACACCCAAACCGTTACAGTATTGCATGATTTCAGCTGGAGGACTGGGAAAATCTAGCCCAAGTTTGATGATAAAGGTCGGGTTTAGAAAGTTATACCTGGACTGAAAGAGAGAGAGAAAATTAAGTCTAAGAGGAAAAAGTGCACTTCATGAGGGGTGGGGGGGAGAATTGGGGATCTCAGCACTCAGCGCAGCTTGCACCAGTCAAAGGTTCCCGGGAGAAAGGCTGTCAGCTTAGGGCCCAGCGTGCTGGAGACAGGCAGAGGCCCAACACGTTCAGTCAGGAAAAGGTGGCGTCCCAGCGAAACTGATGCAGCTTTTGGATCCAGGCATCAGAACAGAGTTTTGAACTTGGGTCAGGCTTTTTGTAGGGAAGAAACAATGGTTCAAGGCAGGACACTAGGTTTGTTTGTTTATGGGTAAATAATGACTTAAGGGAGTATACCAGAATTATTTTGTTTAGGCTGGACAGTAAGAACTGATCATTCCCAGCTATGCACTGTGTTTCTTCAAGGGAGCTCACAATGCAATCCGGCAGATTCAGTATTTTGGATGCCAAAAAAGGATCTATGACTAGAAATGGTCCAATAACTGCTGAACTGGGTGTGTGCAGCCATGGGTTCATTAACCTTAGGAGCAGAGATTCCCCATCAAGCAGTGCTTCACTGCTTTGCTGATCCCAAAGTTCAGCATGGTTCCTGCCTTGGCTCTTGGTTCTTCGTTCATTGTGCTAATTCTTTTTCCATCTTTGATGCAAATGAGATTCTCTGCTGTCCATTTGGTGTGCTAATGGAGATGACTCTTCCCATCTTTGCTGTAAATTAGGCAAGGGCTATCACCCTTGTTTAGAGGAGTTTATGTGCTTCTCCCATGGCCTTTCCATCATTTCTGGTTTCTGATTCAAGCAGAGACTTGGGCTGGGAGGTGTTTCAGGAGAGTCAGAGAGGCTGGTACTATGCCCTGGCTCCCCAAGACCACAGAGCTGACATGTAACAAGTAAGGATGTTTTATCAACGCATGATAAAATTCCAAGTAGTAGTTCATTCAGGTTTGGTTGCCTTAATGTAAAGAGAGAGTGGAGCATGAAAACATCTGGAGAAGAGCCACAGAGCATGGCTTTCTCATGAAGAAACACTACAAAAACTAGGCTTATGTATCTTTGAAAGAAGAAAAGGATTTATGTGCACAATTTAAGATATGAATCGTACCGTAAAGAAGCCAGTACCTTCCTTTCACACTGTTCCACTTAATGAGAACGACTCATTTAGCAAAACAATGAGTCACTTAGCAAGGTAAATTAAAAAACAAAATGAACTATTTGTCATACAGTATGGAGTCAACCTGTGGAATTCATAACAGCAGGAGGTCAATAACATAGGCAGATTTTAAAAAGGGGTTAAACACTTTTATGGCCAAAAATAGCATTTGCTGCTCGCTTGCTAAACAATGGGTAATCAAATCTTGTGCTTCAAGATGCTAACTGATTTTCTCAAGAGCTCCTGAAGGAATTCCTCCCATTCCTATCCCCAGCAGGATATCTCACAATTGACCAGGTATGAGATTCCCCCTTGCTCCTTAAGCATCATGTATAAGTTACAGGCGTAGAGACAATACTGGATTTGATGGATCAGTGATGTGATTTGACACTGCACGTTTAATGTGTTCCTCATAAAAAGATGCATCAGCCAGCAATAAACACATTAGAGATGCATTATAAGAGCCTACATTTTATTGTACCACTCTTCATTCCAAATTTACATATTTGACTACCTGATTATGTATATGTTTGGCCCCCTCACCTGTCATGAAAGGAACAAAATGCAACAGAAATACCATCATTCTGATGTATATGATGGGGACAGAGGGAAGAAAGGGCTTGGCGGTAGAGTCTGTGCATGGAGGTGAGGTCTGCAAACTGCAGAGCTGAGAAGGACCATTGAGAGGCTTGTGAGCAGGCCACACAAACAACAGTGAAACCATGACAGAAACAAAAGACCCTATTTCCATGGCAAAGTACCATGACCTAAACAGTAAAACTTTCTTACTTCCATCTCAGTCAAAATCCAGCTAATCAGTCATCCACAATGGAGCCCAGAGCAAGCAGGAGCTGAAGCTCTTTGAAGATGACAACAAGCCATAGATTTCATTATAGAGATTCAGCCAGTAGGCAAGATGAAAACTACGTAAGTAAACAACTTGAGCCATTGGAAACATGAGAAAAGGGTGAAAGACCTAAGTGAAGAGAGTTTGAACCAGGGATGTTAAGGAGGCTGAAACTGGGTGAAAGAGAGCAAAGATGAGGACTGGAGTCCAGGCAACAGGAGCTCAAAGAAAATGATAGTTTCTAATCTTTTATTTTTAATAATCCAGAGGCAGATCAAGTACCAACAGAAAACATTTTTAGGGGAAAAACCCACCACAGAGTTTAACTCATAGCTGAAAACTGAGGGTTGTGATGACTAAGTCACTGTTAAGGTGGGGACACTTTTTCTTGTTATATACATTTTGTATAAAATACCAATTTTCTCCCTTTCTTTGTGGGAGTTCTCTTCACATGTCTGTCTTTTCTTATAAAGCAAGTTCCAAAGGGGCAGCTGTGTAAATCTATTCCAGCAAAACCAAAACAAAGAAGATGTTCCATGGCACTTTTAAAGACTAACAAATTTATTTATTGCATGAGCTTTTGTGGGTAAAAAGAAAAAAAGCTTTTGTGAATTTTACGCATCTGATGCAGTGGGATTTTTACCCATGAAAGCTCATATGATAAATAAATGTGTTAGTTTTTGAAAGGGCCACAGAACACCTTCTTTGTTTTGTTTTTTCTTATGCATCAGTTAAACTAAAAACCCAAATTTCTATCAGTGTGCTGAGCTATATGTTTATTTAGTTGACTGTACAGGAAAGCTGTATCCTGGAAGTTCTAAGGGACAGGACAGCCAGTTGTGTCTCAAAAGAGATAATATTTAAGGCACAACTGTACACTATCCCAATGAAGGAAAGACAGGAAGACAAGAAAGAGGCAAATATGGCTTCAATAGGAGCTCTTCAATGACATGAAAATCAAAAAGGAATCCTACAAAAAGTGAAAATAGACTAATTGCTAAGGAGGGGTACAACAGCATAGCACAAACATATAGTGACAAAATCACACAGCCTAACTCACAAAATGACTTACACAGGGACATGCAAAGCAATAAGAACTTCTAGAAATATATGGGGAGCAAGAGAAAGACAAAGGAAAGTATAAGTCCTCTACTTAGCAAGGAAGGAGAGCTAATAACAGATCACAGGAAGAAGGCAGAGATATTCAATACCTATGTTGCCTCAGTATAACTGTAGCCTGATGCTCAATACAATTAACAACAAGAGGGAAGAAGCACACACCAGAACAGGGAAACAACAGGTTAAAGTCAGAAGCGCAAGATGAAATTCACTCCAAGATACTTAAGAATTAGCTGAAGCAATCTCAAAACCATTCAGTCTAACTCTGAAACCCAGAAAGATACTAAAACAAATTATTAGACAATCAATTTGTAAGTGCCTCCTAGAACATTAAGTAACAGCCAACATGGATTTGTCAAGAACAAATCATACCAGACTAATCTCATTTTTTTCTTTGAGCAAGTTATTGGCCTAATGGATAAGAGAAGCTGTAGATATGCTCTATCTTGATTTTGTAAGACCTTTGCACATTCCCATATGACTGTCTCATAAAGCAAACTAGGAAAATTTTGTCTAAGTTAGATTGCTATAAGATGGGTATACAACTGGTTGAAAGACTGTGCTTCAAGAGTAGTTATCAATAGTTTGACATCAAACTTGGTTTTTAAATTACAGCAAGGGAGGTTTAGATTGGACATTAGGAAAAATTCCTAATTGTCAGGGTGATTAGCCACTGGAATAAGCTGCCTAGGCAGGTTGTGGAATCTCCATCATTGGAAGTTTTTAAGCACATGTTAGACAAACACCTATAAGGGATGGTTTAAGAGAGTATTTGGTCCTGCCATGAGTGCAGAGGACTGGACTCAATGACCTCTCATGGTTCCTTCTAGTTTCTATGATTCAATGAAACTAGAAGGGCATATCAGGGGAAGACCCAAAAAGTCAGTCTTGGGTGCAGTACTAGTCAATATTTTCTGTAATTCCTGTGATAATGGAATGGATAATATGCTAATAAAATCTGCAGATGACACCAAGATGGGTGGGATTGCAAGCACTTTAGAGGTCAGAATTAGAATTCCAGGTGACCTTGAAAAACTGAAGAATTGGCCTGAAAACAACAAGCCAAAATTCAGTAAAGATACATGCAAAGTACTACACATGGGAAGGAAAAAACAAATGCACAAATAAATATGAGGAATAGCTAGATAGGAGCTGAGCACAGCAATGGCCGATTGTCTTTTAGCAGCAGAGTCTAACCCAGATTTATTTAATTGTGAATAAAAGTATTGGGCTCATCTCTGTGTGGGTCCTAGGATCACGTGCACCTAGCCAATGCATTATATAAGGACCAAGCACTCAGGCTGCACATACAGTGTACTTCGTGAAGAGACATTCTAGAACACTAGAAATTCATGTCTACCTAAAAGGAAAATTAACCAATTAATTCCTTTCTTTAAGCTTCAAAATTCATAAAGTGTCTTACCATCCCTCCTCATTATAGGCAATATGATAGCCCTTCTATTATGTAAAGTTAAATGCACCCGTGAATGTCTAACGAAAAACCAAACACTCGTTAAAATGCTGCAGAGCTTTCAATTAAATTTCTTTTCAAAGAATACCTTTTTGATTGTTGTAAAACAAGGTTCCAGTTAATCAATGAGATACACTTTAGTGAAGTGTCGAGGTGAAGCCTGCAGTGGTACTGGGATCCTGCTGGTCCTTTAGGATCTGATGCCATAACAGTGGGAGCAGGATAAAAATTTAATAAACAAATCAGGAGAAGGCAGGAATGGGTCCTGCAGGGAGGGACAAAAGCAGGCCTAAAAAATAGTCATGCACAGGGCTCTGTGACAATGTACCTCATTGGTTAACAGACATCTCTTTACTAGACACTTTATATGCAACAAATATGACATTCAGCATATTTTCATTATTTGTTCTGTCTTTAATCTACCCCATTTGGCTAACAAGTGGTGCATATACAATTTCATATTATTCTCACAAATTACACTAAACTTTCTAGTCTTGGTGTTATTACATAAGAGTTTCTCTAGAACCTACTAAACTGTAAAGAACCAAGAATAAATATACAGCCAGACTGATTTTTCAAAACCTTCTGACAAGCTGGGGATATTTTTTTCCCGTTTTTATTTATTTTGTTGTAGCCTGAAGAAGAAATGTCCTTTATAGTTTGCTTTTGCCACACACTGTTAAAAAAAACCAAACCAAACTCTCTCATTTGACAAATTCTACAAAATAGCAGATAATAAAGCCACAATTTTAGTCATTTTAAGATAAGTTTCTTCACAGTCCATTACTCAGTTAATCTTTTTAATTTGTTCCTGAGTACTGAAAATACAACACAACAGGCTTAATTGGAACCTACTTACAGGGAACTGAAAAATAATGAAATTCACTTCAACCTAAGATGCCTTTTGAATAATAACTGAAGACAAAATGTAACCCCAGCACAGAAATATCAAAGGCATGGATGTTTTCAGTATGAAAAAGTGGCTCACTGTTGGGTTCTGATAGAAAGTCTTGACTGGCAGATTTCTCTGCTAGACAATAGTTCCCAATCCTCTGCATAGTGGGCACAGGATCAGATCCAGATTAAAATACATCTGTACTTTATCTCAGATAAATTCTTTTGTATCTTGTGGTATCAGACCCTATTTCAAGTTGCCTCTCATGTCCGGTCTACTACCATGCTGCAAAATATGGGACTGGGGAATCATATCTAATATGTACCAGCATGAAGGAAAGATTCTACAGAGTGCTACGGTTAGAGGCACAATGCTACAAAAGTGGATATATTTCAGTCAGCGCAGGCGCTATCATAAAATTCCTCATGCCAACTCTTTCATTCATAAAATTTTGCCTCCTCAACAGTAGACTTATATTAGGAGACTGTATGATTCAGTTCCAGAATCAGGAGATTATATTTTTGGGAGGGAAAAAAGGGGCGGGGGGAGTTAACACTGATTTTCATCTCTTCCTACATATTAAAAATGACGTGTAAAGCTCTGCTAATCTGGTCTTTGGACAGCGCCCAATCTCTTGCCACGTGTTTCTGTTCTGGGTCTTGTCCTATGGGAACTTCTGTCAGCACATGCTCAGGAAACAGTTATACCATTTTAAAACAAAAAAAGAAAAAAACCCAGACAATCTGAAGTTTGGTGAACCTTGCACTAATCATAGCCAGGTGCCTTTGGCTAGTTCTCTGGAATGCAAGGAATCTTTTTCCAACTCTGTAATAAATCCGTCATCGTAGCTCACCTTGCTGTGCATCACTGCCTTTTAGTATCCTTTCCTACATATGACGAGAAAACGAATTACTGGCTTATTACGTGCTGCACATCTTACATAGACTGAGGCTCTGCTCTGTAACTGCAAGTCTGTTTCTCTTTTCTTGTTGGGACAGGGTGGTTGTAGTGACAGTGGCATATTGGAAGTCGGAAGCCCTGATTCTGTCATGATCATTCTGTGTGACCTTGCATAGGTAATTTAACCTCTATGACAGATCTTTAAAATGGAGCTAAAGAATACTAATCATGGTGGGCTTTTGAAAACCCAGCAGGCACCTAAATATCTTTAAAATCCATCCATTAGTTGCTCAGCATAGATGTTGGACTGGATAACCTCTTAAGGTCCCTTCCAGCCCTGCACTGAGATGACTGTATGATTTTTCATATCAGGACAAGCTGTCATGCCTTCTCTGTATTTGTCTTACTTTTAAACCACTAAACTCACTAAAATGCTACAAGAATATCACATTTAAAGATACTGTTCCTCTGACTATTGCAGAAAACATTAACTAGTGGTTGCAGCTCATGACTGGGAGTCGGAAGCCTTGGGTTGTAATCAAAGCTCAGTCAAAAGCTTCCTGAAAGATTCTTTATTCCTTGGAGCATTATTAGTTTTAAATTTGAGATTGCATCCCTTATGCCATTTCTCTGAAGTGGGTACCTTTATTTGTTAGTGCTCGCTTTGAAATGCTTGGATGGAGGACACAGTTAAAGTGACATCAAAAATGTCGATCCCCCCATTCAGTAAAATCTAATGTTAAATAAGTGTCCACCTACGTTCAGGTACAGTCAGGAAAACATCAATGCTCTCTCAGCAACCAGATGCTACATTTTTCTTAGCCAAATATTGCAGAAGTGAGGCCACTTTAATGCTAATTTTACTAAAAAAAGGATAGGTCTGTCTGGATATGATTATAAATGAACTCTGATCACATTTTCTAGAATGAGATAAATGACTTGAGATTTGGATCCAGGTGCTTTTAATCAATGTTTTTCTTTGTTACATAAACCTCAGTCCCGCACCTGTACATTGTTCTTCCTTTGGATAGACGTACTGATGCCCCTTTTGCGTGCTCAGATCCATAACATTGAGATAAATTATGATGGGTTCTTGGCTTCTTCCACTGAAAATGTTTTCAGCTTTCAGAGATATCTGTTTCTTGTTATTGGGTTTTAGTGCTTTTAAAAAAGAATAAAACACGGACTTGTGTATTCTATTATAAATGAGGCATATTCCCAGTGGAATCCATAAACAATGAATGATATATTTTTCTGTTCCTAGCAACTATTATAAAAACTGTGTCAGTATTTAGCTCCGTCCTTGAAATAGTAGAGGTTTTTTTTTTTTTTGTTTCCCACCACTGTTCTTTAATGGGCCAAATCTTACTTGCCTTACTCATGCGATCTCACTGACTTCGACAGGGTTTGGCCCTTAAACTGCAAAAAAGAAATAGTTTTTAAGATAAAAATAACCTGCAGTAATTTCTTAAAGAATTACCCTTTTCTATTGTGTTTTTGAGCCAATTTCTTAAATTCTATCAGACACAATAATCACACTCCAGAAACAAGCCCAAATAGTGAAATCCTTAAAGTCACTGCATATTATCTGATTCCATCTCACGTGACACAACCCACCAAACCCTTCTAATCGTCATTCACAAAATAATCCCCAGTCTCATCTTACCTCCTCGCCACAGAGCCAGGATAATAATAAAAAATTCGACACAGGAGAGCCCTGTCTAGCCATCTCACTCACTCTCCTGTAAGGCTTTAACCACTACAGACATGGACTTTATCTTCCCGTGATGCATGAACACAATTTTGCTTTACAAAAAGATGAACCTTCTACTCCAAACCCCATGCAAACACCTGAACCTCAGAGTGAGGGGAAAAACAGGGCCCCTTTGGTATCTCAGGAGGGGCATCTTAGCTGGTAGAGGGTAGACCAGATTTGTTTGTGCTCCCACTCCCACTGCTGTTTTTGAGGGAGGAAACCTTTTGGATCTCATTCTTGTTTACACTATATCCACTTCACATCACTTTGGCAATGTGAAGAGGCCTTAGTGTGGGAAACTCCTTTATGGCCCCAGAATGGCATAAGATGGCCACCACAACATCAATAAGAATTCAGGGCCGATGGATCTTCTCCTGCACATACCACCTTGAAAACATGGAATGTCAAGTCTGGTCTTCTGAGGTTAAATAGCTGTTAGCATGCAAACATAAATGTTTTAAATGGGCTAGCTAAAAATAGCTCCTCTCATTTGCTAGCATTAAGTCTTTTGTTTCTTATGTCGTCATAATCTCATTCATTCTTCAGTTATCATAGATTTTACATGGCAGATGTGACCTACGCTGCTAACAATTAGCATCCCAACCCTCTCTCAGGGATGCATCATCCTTACTGGTAGAATTGTCATTATTTGTTAGTAGCCCTTGGCGTCCCCTGGGAATGCACGCGCTGTTTCCTATGTGTAATGCATGTGAGTGAGTTGATGTCACAGTCATATGCAAAATGACTGGGTCTAAATACTTCAATAGGACCTTGGCTCCAGCTCCATATCCTGAGAGGAAACTCAGTTTTGCTGATCCATGGGCAAAAAATACAATGGATCCTGAGCAGGAGTGCCAATGTCTCATGTCCTTCTGTTAGCAAGGCTTACACTTACTTGATAATTGATGGTGTTAGATGGCTAATGCATGCAGAACTACAAGATTATTTACTTTCCTTTTTAAAACCACATCATAAAGCTGTGAAGGTTCCACGGCATGGGTGGTGTTCATTATCTGCAGGGTGAACAAGATCTTGCAACAGTTTAACCCATTGCTCATGAAGTCAGAATGACTACTACTCTACAGTATTTTAGTTATCTGAAAATAAAAACATTCAGAATTATATTTCATAAATCACCCTGTTCTCTAGTAATTCATAAACAAGACTCTTTTTTTAAATATATCTGTGTGCATATTCTACAAAAACCACGAGAGGGGATATGTACAGCAAAATAGATTCCTTGCCTATATTCGAAAAGTCCACCAGTTTAACTAAATCAATATATCCATTATCCAGTTAAATTGGTATAAACTCCTGATGGAACCCACTCAGACTGATTTAAACTTTGCTCATCAGTAGGTACCTAAATTGGTAGGGTAGACCAGTTCAAATGGGTCTACATTTGGGTGTTCACAAATTTAACTAGATGGATTTTCAAAACTGGGTTAGTTATATTCATGCAAATATTATAGTTTAGACAAGGCCAGGAATATCATCAATAAAGTGAAGCCAAAAGATTAATATGAGTTGTTTTTCTATCTGCAGGTTGCAACATATAAGTTTGCTATCTTTGCAAATGGTGAAGTTAAATAATTTTGACATTACTTACAGCATTTGCCATAAATAACGTTTAAGTAATATTTCACTACCTGAAATTAAAAAACAAACAAAAACAACCTGGATCATAACAAGACCTACATTCTACATGCCAAAATATTCTTAAACTACACACTTCTACTTTAGTTAATATTAAGTATAAATTAATGTAAAATTATTTGATCCAGCAAGCTATACACTCATGCCAGAATTTAAAAAAAATACCACACATATCACATAAAGCCAGTGTAAATACATTTGGTAATGAAGTCAGATTCTGTTAGAACATTTTCAAGTGAATTAGATAATTTTGTCAAACTATTTAAATGTCTTAGCAAACCATTTGGGAAAACTGAGTGCTACATTTGGTATTGACTTTGGCAAAGGATGGCGTAACATAGTGTTTTGTTTTGATTTTTTTTTAAAAAGCCTTTAAATCAAATTCTGAATCTTCTGTCAGCTTTGAGTAGACTATTTGTACTCTGCCCCATGTAACTTTTGGCATCTCATATATTTGATGACTTGGTAATTACACTTTTTGATAGTAATCATTCTGGTCCATTCCAAAGATTTAAACTTGGGAATCCAAACTTGTCATGACATTGATTCACAATTTAAAAATTCTTTATATGTACTTGGGGGATGCTGAGATAGGTGATGAATGAGGAAAAACACTGAATGTTTGTCAAATGTGTAAAGCAGTTCATATAAAGAAAGGTTGATTTTAAACATTTCTCTCTGTATAGTATATGTTTTTATCTGAATAAAGATACAGAACAATTAACTGTCAAACACAGACCCAAATATTACAGCAGCCCCAAGCATCACATTATGAAGTGTTTCTGTTGATTAACTTGATGAACATTTTTACTTAACATATTTCTGGGTAAAATGTAAGACTATGATTAATTCAGACTATTTTCTATCTTAAGTAAATGCTATTAAAAGATGGTCTTTATTTCAATATCTAGTGAAAATGCAAACAAAATATGGCCAAAGTATTTTATGAGCTAGCTAATACAATGGCTAAATTAAATAACAGGTTATTCTGAATGTAGTCAATGTTATTTTATATATTGAAACATCCCAGGTCATTCTGTAACAAACAAGAGGCTTTGTTTTAAAATAAATGCTCAAAGAACATGTTCCATTCTTAGTTTCCTGATGGCTGGTTCATAGTTAGAACCTTGTTATTGTATTGGCCTTATTTATGTCATAGGAAATTAGCTATAGTGTTTCTGTGACCACTTTGCATGTCTTAAGTACATAAGCACTCGAAGACAAAAAATCCACACACTCTGCTCACATCAGAAAGAATGATTATTCAGCAAAAATTGAAAACCATTTCAGTAACTTAGACTGTGACCAAAGCAAAGGAATAGTCGTTCATTCCTGGCGTTCATTAAGCAATCAAAACATGTGTAGGAGGTCCAAATTAAAACCCAAACTGGCAGCATTTTTTTTTTTTTACTGAAAGAGAACTGATTTTCTTTGAATGAAGACAACTCACAAGCACCAATGAAAGAGAATTCATGCAGAGCACTCAGCTGAAGAATCTACCGCCATGTACCCCTGCACAGCGGCCAGCCAAAACGTGGCTGAGGGACACAGGCTCTATGCGAAAACACTTCTCCCAGTCTCTGCCCAAAAGGAGAAGAGGAAGGTCAGAAGATCTGGCTGGATGCAGAGAGGGAGTCCAGGACTACTGTGGTGTGCACTCCCCAAAGACTCCAAGAGGGATTCCTCCTTGGGAACCTAGTCCCCTGCCCCATGCCACTATTGTACGACTGCTCTACAGGGCACAATTAAGTTCATAATCTCCGTGGGTTTCAGTTTCTTCAGCTACATACTAGGCTTGAGGGGGGAGTGTGACAGCATTGGAATGAGACTGAAAAAAATCTATATTAAATGCCAGGCACTGCTTAAGATCATGGGCAAGCCTTTGTTCCCCATCTGGAAAAAGGGGAAAGTGCTCTTGTCTCAGACTGTGGGACAAAAATTCATTAGTATGCAAGGTGTTCAGAGATAATCGAGAGGGACACCAGACAGAAAGTGAGGCTGAGACACAGAACCCCTGGATTTAGAGGAGTGTTAGGAAGCTTACAGCATTTTCTTAATTTTGTAAACAGCTTTGAGGGCCCTGGATAGATGGTGTAGGATACAAGAAAACGCTAATTATTAATACACCATATAATGAATGGCTGAGCGTGTATTTCACTGAGATGGATCCCGTTCCTCAACAATCCAAAACAGCAGTTACGAGCCACAGACACGAGTTCCAAAGAGGCAGCCGTGTTAGTCTAGTAAAGCAAAAAAAGCAAGGAGCCTTGTGGCACTTAAAGACTAACAGATTTATTTATCGCATGAGTTTTATGGGAGAATATCCCACTTTGTGAGATGCTTTGAAGAGGGAGAACTTACAGAATTGGATGAAAATAAATGCAGGGGAGTGTAAGACATGGTCATACGGCAACAGCAAATCAGAGCATTTGTAAGGATTCAGACTCTAGGAAACAGCACACAGAAGGAGGGTGAAGTCAAATTACCTGTTATAATGTGAAAAGAATCCATTGTCACGATTCAGCCCTGCTTTCACACAATCTAATCTGCATATTATTTGAATTTTGGCTGTTTCTCTTTGAAGTCTTGATGTCCCATTGATTTTCTTGACAGAGAGAGTGCCTACAATCCTTAAATAGCTCTCATTCTGGCAACCACTACCTTCCAATTCTCTACATCAGTGGCTTTCAAACTGTCTTCCTGAACCCAGTTGAAAATAATCATTTATGCCCATGACCCAACAATTACATCTTTCAGCAATGCACTCCAATCTTTTGGCAGTGGCAGCAAAGGGCACCACCACCCAGTACCTGAGGGTCTGCTACCCAGTACTGGGTCCTGACCATAAGTCTGACAACCACAACTCTAGGTCGTACTTTGACTTCTGACATGGAGGTAGGTTTTTCACTGAAGTCAATAGGAGCCCTGTGCACACAGCCAAAGCTATCAAATATCATCAAGGAAAAGGTTTTAAAAATAAAGTTGTTATAAAATCTCAATGCCCACCACAAGAATAATCATCTAAAATTCTTTTTAAAACAAATGACATTGCCCAGTCAAGATCAGTTCTTAGTATTCATCCTGTACTCAGTAAAATAGACAAGGAGTCCTGTGGCGCTTTGCTTGTTCTACTGAACTAGACTAACACGGCTGGCCCTTTGGAATTGGATACAATAGTCAGTCATCTTATCAATACATTTAAGAGAGTTTAATGTAAACCCCATGACATGGATTGAAGGGCATCTTCACTGAGCACTGGCGTGCTTGTTTGGAGTACATACCCTTCCCTGGCACTCTCCAAAGGTAACAGATGAGGGTGTGGACTGGCAAGGGTTGATTCCACTGGATGGTGTCTTGAAGGTATGTCATGAATAGGTGGCAGGAGATCAGGTGATGATCCATTTGGGTTAGTGCTGGAACCAGTGTACATGCCTGTGAGGAAAACAAATGTAATTTTGCAAACTAAAATGAACATCCTGAAGCAGAATGAAGGTTTATTTAAACATCTTATTAGATTAGATGTCTACAACTGAAAAATAACCTCTTTTATATTGGAAAAAAATTGTTTACCAAAGCAACCTTTATCTTAATTTAGACCAACAAAAAGCCCTTGACTGAAGTTAATAGAGTACCTCTTTTATTCTTCTAAATCAGAATATAATCAGCTGTGTTTCCTATGACAGATCATTTAAAATCATGTGTTAAAATCATAATTTTCCTTTAGCTACCATCACTGTACATATAAAGTAACTCCACTGATGCCCACAGTATAAACGTGATATGAGAACATTGTCCCAAGTCTGCATGTGGATGAAGACAGGCAGATCCTTGATCTACAGTTCTGATTTTTGGGAGATGAGAACAGGGCAGAAGGGCTTTTGATTACTCTAGAGAAGGAAATTACCCAAAGGTTTCCTGGCAGTGGTTCCCCTGCAGCCCGCCATTATCAGAAGTGGAAATAAGGGTTGATTCCTCATGGTAAAGGCTTCAGGGCATGCCACTAAATCTGGCAGAGCCCCTGGGAGCTGTGTGAAGTACAGGCTATCTGTGTAGAGCCCACATACACCTGTTTAAACTCTGGCATCCCAGCAGTGCCCTCCTCACTCTCTGCTAATGGGACTATGCTACCACAGATGCCTTCAGGCTGTGGTTTCTCTAGAGTCTCTCATGGGAAGGTACCTGTGGCAAAGTTCAGACTTTGGGATCTATTTAACTTTTTCATATTTTCATGCAAGTTTCCAGGAGCATGAAGTGGGGTCAGCAGGGGGAAGATGCATATTTTCCTGGCCTGCTCTGTCTCCAGTCTTTTTTCCATAGACCCTGGACTGTGGAAATCTGGCTCCATAGGGCCACGGGAAGACCCGGTGCTCCAGAGATATGAGTGCCTCTACTGTCTAGAGAAGGGGAGAGAAGCATATGATGGACCCCATCAGGTGGAAAGATCTGGACCAAGGCCAGTTCCCAATCCAAGTGTCTGAACCTGCAACCTCTTACTCATGTGACTAGAACTCCTTTCCCAAATGGTTCAACTGACTGAAATGGGACTACTCTCCTGGGAACAACTTGCAGGATCGGTAAGCAGGTGCTAATTAAAACACATAATTCCTTCATAACTCCACATCACTCCACACCATCTAAGTCCCAGAACCCAAAGCATTTTCTCTGCTGCACCAAAAATGTTGGAGTTCTTGTATTTCATTTAGAAATCACTTCAACTTGGAAATAAAACAACTAACTTCCTAGGAAAGTTCAAGGGGGTGACATACTGAACCAATTTTAAAATAATTCATCTGGAAGTAAATGAATTAAATTAAAAATGGAATGAGGATAGCTGTAGGAGAAATTGCACCCCCAAAAATGAGGAAATTATGCAGCAGGGCTGTCAGCCTGCCTTGCGTGATGAGGCATATCAATAAGAACAATTGCACGACAACTTGCAAGTTACCAAGGAAACAAAGTGATGTTCTCTTTGAAGTCATGACGAGTTTCTGTGACACATTTGGAGATCCTACTAAACGGAATGCCGCAAAATGTACCAAGCAAGTTTGCCACCTTCCTGTTACAAAGACAGGTCCAGATCCTCTGAACACATGCACACAGTCCTCACTGAAGTCAATGACAACCTTTCCTTGACTTCAGATAAGGACCATAAGCAGCCCCACTGAGGACTACACATATGCCTGCTTGTAACAAGACGACTTGTCAGCAAAGCCATTTGACTTATACCATACCATGTAAGTTATGATGTGACAGGGACCATAGGAATACATGGAAGTGTACTTCCATTTGTGAAGAAAAGACTCTTCGTATCAACTCTCAGTTATTCTTGGTTTAAACAAATGCTCCTTCTGCTCGGATGACTCTGTTATTTGTTACTGTATCCGATGTTTATATGCTCAAGAGGGCATTTTGTTGATTAAAATTTTTTTTATCAAGCTAAGTCATCCACATGCAGATGATCAACCTATATTTAAATCACAGACATTATTTTATTACATTTAATTACACCACTATTTTTTAAAAATGTCATTCACAAACTTCTTCTTCCTGGTGCCTAGTTTCATGCTGCAGTAGCACATAGACTTTGTACGACTGAGCAATTGGTTCATTTTATTGACGGCTGACAGGAAAAATACTAGCAAACTCAGGCCACAATACTGTAAAGCAGTGGTTCTCACACACTATGTCAGGACACACTACTGTGTCGCGACTCGGTGGTAAGTGTGTCACGGAGAGCTGGGGAGATGGCTGGATTTGGCCTGGAGGGAGTGGGCTAGTATGTCCTGTAGAGCTGTGATATGCTGCCAATTGTGTCACGACCAGAGCCATAACTAAAGAATCCGGCATTTGGGATGCGTTCCAATCAGAACGTGCCCTTTCAATAGCCAGCGCCTGGAGCGATCGGTGGGGATGGGAATGCGCCCTTTAATGGAGCAGCTCAGTGGAGCTGCTCCGGTGTGCCTGGAGCAAAGCCCTGCTCGCCCCACCATAGTGATGGCTCTAGTCACGACCCCCAAAAGATTGAGAACCACTGCTGTAAAGACTCACTGACACGGTCATGAGAAAACTCAGATCCTTACACATCAGCAAGTGCAGGCTTGGGGTTCTTTGTAACATTTCTTCTCATGATTTGGAAAGTGATTTGATTGAATTGAAATCTTAAATATAAACGGAAATAAATAATTATCTGGGTTTGTTTTAGTTTCATTACAGTGACTGTATCCATATGCACTTCTTAGTTTTAAACTAATATTGGATTACCTCTGTCTATTTTAACTAAAGAGTTGCATATATTTTTTCTTTTAATAAAATTTTGAAAACCATGTTCTTGTATGCATCTCCCAGGTTGCTAGCAAAATTAACTTCCTAATGTCAGTAAACTGATTTCAATTTCGATTTTTGTAAGACTGATATAACAACTACCACCTTTCTGTTTCTAAAAAGAAAATCTGTTTGAAGTGTTACATAGCACCTTGAAAATACGAAATAAAAAATCAAAGCCAAAATCAAACATGAAAGAATGACATTTTTAAAAAATAGCAACAGAAATATTGAGACGTGAAAAGCAGCTATTGCACATACACAAAGTGGGATTCTCTCTCATGAAAGCGCATGAAAAAAAATGTGTTAGTCTTTAAGCACCACAGGACTCCTTGTCTGCTTGTTTTACTGAACTAGACTAACATGGCTTGCCCCTCTGGATCATGATAGTCATTGTTCACAACAATTTAACTTTTCTTTTGTCACCAGGAATCCATAATACACTAATTTCTGAGGCAGCTCCCACTGACTTCAATGGGAATTTTGCCTTCCAATAAGTGAAATCATTTCTAAGGTTATGAATTTTCACTATATTCCTCCTGTTGAAGTCAGTGGTAAAGCTCCATTGACTTCAGTGAGAGCCGAGTTAGACTGATGCTGAGCACATCTTAAAATCCCTCCATCCCCCAATAAATGTGTACTGTTAAATATCTACTTTGGTTTATTATTTCTGACAGCACCCACAAGTGCACTAAATCCCATACAGGCAGAACAGAAACATGATTCCTACCTTGAAGCGCTGACAAGCTAATAACAGACATGATGATGAAGTAAGGGGGGAATAACCAGACAGCAGGGTGGACTGAGTCCTTTCCCTTCCTACTCTTTTAGGTCTCCATCACCCACCAAGCACACCATCCAGTTAGGCTGAGCATGACTGTGTATTGATTGTACCAACACCTAAACTCTCCCACTGGTGTTACGCAGATGTAGAAACGGTAAGTGAGAAGTTCGATCCATATGGAGTCTACGAACAAGCACTCCTGGCAGATGAGCAACAGCTCAACATACACAACTGTTTGCTTCTCTTAGATTAAAGCGAAGAACCATAAAGCAAGATTCCTTCCACCCTTTCAAGGGTCTGCGGATGAATCAAAATCCTCATGAATAAGTGTCAAAAACAGACCTCAATGAATAATCTTGGATTTGTAATCTTAGCCCATTGCTAGAAGGAAATGATCAACCAAGCTAAGGAAACCAGCTCTGTCTCAGTGCCTAAAACCAGACTAAAAAGGTCTGGAAGGTTCAGATGCTTCTAGACAATGCTAGAGCAGACTTGTTACTGTCTCAGTAACTGGTTTTTCAATAAAAATGGTGAATGGCAAAAAGATTGTCACTGTCCTAATGATGGTTTCAGATCCCCTCCCTTTATCACAGACTGGTATTTACACTGCAAAAGTCTTCCTATGAGTTTATACATATGTTGGCAGCCACAAGCTATGCCAAAATGTTCCTTAGATGTGGACTTGGAGCCAGAAGAACACACCTAGATGTGCTGCTTACAACTCATGTATCAGGTAAACTGGGAAGGATGGTGAAGAGAGAAGTGCAGCACCCATTCTGTGAACAAACACAGAGGCTCCCCCTCTGCAGCTGCAGGACTGGCTCCTTTCACTGCCAATAATTCACTTAAAATTAAAAAACAAATGAATTATAACTATCTGCATAACAGCTGGTGAACATGCATGAATATTCTACATTCTTGAACTGAACTTGGCTTAATGGCTTTCTCATGGGCCATCTTATTAGTACTGCAGCACATTTTCGAAAAAAGTTTTTTCAAAAGAATTATTTCAAAATAAATTTGAAATAATTATTTTAAATTAAGCTTTTTTTTTTTTTTTTTTTTTTTTTTGCAAAATGCTAGTTCAGAAATAGAGTCCAAGGAGGACTCTTTGTCCCCCAAAAAGGCAGTACCTCCCCTGCCCCCCCAAAAAAAAGAAGAAAAGAAAAAAGCCAATGGAAAAAGATAGGCAGGCTTTTTTGAAAAAAAAAAAAACAACAACCCTATTTTTCCAAAAAGAAACCAGATCTGGCACTTTCAAAAAAGTGTTCCGGTATTTCAAAATACCAGAGCATTTTTCCCTGAAAAAGCTTTTTTGGAAAAAAAGGCTCTTTTTTGAAAAACAATTACGTATAACTTTTTCAAAAAAGCGTTCTGGTGTTTTGAAATACCAGAGCGCTTTTTTTGAAACACGAAAATGGTTCCCCAGACATGGAAAAGGCTTTTCGGGATAAGGCTCCTTATCCCAATAAACCTTTGCAGTGTAGACGTACCCATTGTGTCAGCTAGTGACTTCAATTTCAGCTCTTTGCTGGGTCTGGTTTGAGGAAGGATAACTTCCTTCCTTACTGGCTGTGCAGCAATAAAGGACCTGAGCCTAAGATGTGTGGTCTGGCCTCAGATCTTATTCAATTAAAAGCCAAGGAGCTAGAAGGATGCTCTGCATCTTTTGGGATTGGAGCCAGAGTAATTAAGAACAAATCATGAACTTTTAAGTGCCCCCACGGAGGAGAGGAACATAAAATACACACCCCCTTACTGCCCCAGGTGGTCTAATGAACAGAACGTACTCCGCTGGGTAACTAGTCTGTCACTGGTATGAACAAGAACAGATGACTTCCCACTGAGGCACTGCGCCCATCCTTCTCACCATGCAAGGTCACTATCTAGTCGCCAGGATGATTCTTCGGTAGCTAAGGAAAAACAGGGATGTAAGGATTAAATGTGCTTAAAGGTTGGAAGGTTTCCCTGGAACTGTGCACATTCATTGAACTCATAATGCAGGAAACAGAAACTTGATTTGCTTGATTTCTTGAACTGTGCAGAGCTTGGGCGTAGCAAGAAAGCTGAAAGAGAGAGAAATATTTGACACTACTGTTCACTTCTCTAGCATACTGTTTCTGCCTATAATTAGGAGTACTTTTAGAGCCACATGACATACACAATGCAACAGATGAGTTACTAGTAGACTCCACATTAGGCTGCACCAAGAAATTAATCATTTCTGCTGAGTCACTATGAAGCAAACTTCTACTTAGAGTTAATATGTTCTTATTTATTTTGTTACTGCAGAAGAAAGCCACTGAAAGAACACTAACTTTATTTCCTTTGCAGCCTTAGGTGTTATTCTGAAATACCAGCATTGCTCAATAGAATTCATTTGTAACCACTGGGTGCTTTGAGCTGTACTTTTTCACTTGTTTCAAGACATGCTGGAAGTTTAGATTTGCTGTAGTTTTGATACCTCGATTGCTTCCACAGGGAGACCTCCCAACCATGCTATTGGACGTTCTGCCTCTGCGAAGCCTGCAAGAGGAAGCCCTGCGCTTTTTGGGCTAGTCAGAACATTTTAGGCAGCAAACTGTCAGGGAAGAATGCAAATGTACAGTATTGCATGGTGAAGCACTGGCTATCTGCTTATAGAGTGGGGTACGGCCAGAGGGAAACTCTCACATCTCTTGTGCACTAAGGGTGGAGGATCCACATAACCTGAAAATACCGACTGTCAGTTGCTATTCTGGACCTGGCTATTCCAACTGGGATAGTACAGCTTGAACAGCCTGGAGACCTGAACTCCAGGCTCCAAGAGAAGCTGGTTTATTATGCAAGAAGTGGGGAAGCAAGCTCTCTGGGGTAGGGATTGTGTCTTCCAATAGGTGTGGACAGCACTCAGTAAACTGACGATAATGACACTAATAAACAGATATCAATCTCCAGGGATAACAGCGGACTATTTATGGCCATATCCTGCTTCCTCTGAGGTCAATGGAATTTCTGATGGAAACAGACATAGATTCGCATTCTGCACAACTTCGTTGTCTCTTTTAGAAAATCTCTCTGTATGAAAAACTCTCTGTGACCTGGGAAAATCTCCCAAAAGGCTGAGATTTTGTCTTTTCTCAGTGTAGCTAAAATTTTTCTTCCAGTTTCACTTTTTTGGGGGGATGGGGGTGGGGGAACTGTGCATCTCAGGCCTCTTAACACATTAACCACTTCAATTTATAAATACCTGTCATCAATCAAAATTTTAAACGGTTTAACCTTTAGCCTTAACATCTGTTCCCAAAACAGTGCTCCGAGCATCTGTGATTAGTGCCTTTTCACAATGTGTGCCAAGTAAGAGCAAAAATCTATAATAAAATCACAAGCCCAGATAGGACTTGGATGGAGATAGAAGCAACTCATGACCCTCTTCTTGCCGTAGACAATGCTCTCTCTCTAGCCACAGTGCAATTTCTTCAACAATCTCTGGGGCATATTTGAGGTTTAAATTAGGCAATAATGAAGCAATCCAGCAATAGAAATGAAAAGAAACGAGGTCTGAGCATCTGCGTACTATGGATTCCTCTTTATGCCACAGAGCATTCTTTCCCTGTACTATCTGCCACTGGCCTAAGCACAAGCCTGCTTTGAAGTTGGACACAGGGGATGGGAACTTTTTAAACATTTCATTTCTGCATTGTTGGCTTTCATCTCTGACATACTTAAAATATGCTGCAGCTTTAACTTGGAAAAAAAAATAAAAGTCCACGGTAATTCAAGTAATCCCAGAGGCCCTGGGCTCTGCACATTAATATTGTGGTTTCTTTGAAAAAATACATGAGCATTTTCAAGTGGAATGAAAGGGACATTATATATTTGTCCATGTGGTACACGATATACCATGCTGTAACCCATTTAATCTGAAATAGTACTGTTGCTTATTTGAAAGAGTGAACATATCACAAACTATAGGCAACTGTGTGAATATCCTTTTGCTTTGACTCTGTAGCATTCAGCATTATATAATATAACTCAAAATAATGATGGAACATGCTTGAAATGGGATTGGTGGGGCAAGTAACATGAGGTAACTTCTGTTGCACTGTAAAACAGTCTTTCCACCTTGATTTATTTCCTCTGTCTCTTTTTCATCTGGATGGGGAGGTGGGTCTGACATGAAGTCATGTGACCTGGTGGAATTTATAGGACAGGCGTCTCAAACATGTGGCCCCTAAAGCTATTTCCTGTGGCCTGCAACGACACTATTGTTACCGATATTTTCAATGTTGTTGTATGAAAAGGTTTCAGTGGTGTGGCCCTTGGGCTAATGTAACACTCCTCATGCAGCCCTGTACTAGTCCTCACGTGGCCCTTTTGGTGATTTGAGTTTGAGACCCCTGTTACAGGAGGAGATTTAATAAAACTAGATTTTCAAAACACCCCAGTGACAGATTAGTTATTGTCATCCAAGAAATTGGTTTGGGGACAGATTGGCCATTCTTAAGAACCACAGGATATTCATGAATGAGAGTAATTTCACCTCTAAGGCTGCGACTCAGAGCCACATAAAGCCAAATTTCCAAAGGAACCGGAACCACGCCCACGCCCTAAGACAATCTGGCACTGGGAGAGCCTTCTTTCCCAGGAGAGGACTCACAGGTCACCAGCAGCACCCTTCTGACGGATCAGACACCAGCTCTGATCTGAAGTGCTGTGTATCAGGGAGAAAGGGATGAGGTTCTCACAAGGTGGAGAAACACAAGCATCCGATCTTTCTTCCGTGACTTCAGAAGGGGTAGAACCAAGCTGGGCAAGGTTTGGGGGGTCTCAAGCTTTAGGGTCAGAACTAAGTCTGGTTTTTGTACTATTTATGTGTGAGTTCAGTTTTCTCCCTGTTTTTAGTACTTTTTGTTTTAGTAAAGATCTTTGGGATTTTAGACTGATGTTGGGCCTATTCACTTCCATCTGTCCTGAGGAGACGTAAATGGTCCTTCCGTTTATGAAGAGAAGAGTTGAAGTAGTTTGGGAAATCCACACCAGACTCTCAGTTCATGGCACAGACTGAGATGCCAATGTTGCACGTGCTGTGCTAATAAGTTTGAAGGGCCCACGTGATAAAATTAAAATGACTTCCCCATAGCCTTACAGTTCTTGCATCTTCCTGCCACGCTGAATGAAGGAACGTAATAATCCTGTAGAACAGTCTGTGTGTCATCACAGAAATTCCAGTAATATCATGAGCACAAAGGGTCACTATCCATTCCAATTGCATCTTATTCTCAGTGAATTATAATCCAACCATTTGAATCTACAATAGGCTAAAAGTGGGTGTGTAAGATGATCTAGGATCCCACATTTCTGAAACTCTGGATGGGTAGAAATCTGGAGATCTTTTGTAAATCAGATGCACCACAGAGTTCCTGTACTATAACAAGCATGTGATACAAAAGGACACTAGGAACCCACGTGATGTGTGATGGACTCAGGAGCAGCAACTCTTGAATTGTAACCCCAGTTCACCATAGACTCAAAGTCATTTAGGGTTTAACTATACTAAAATAATTTGCACCATTGTAATTAAACCAATTGAAAAATTGATCAATGAGGCCAGTGCAAACCTCTGACCTAGATGCACTTAAACTGATTTACATTTCACTTGAATCAGCTTGCTTCACGTGACTTAAATTAATGTATTAATCTACACTGGTTTAAATTTACCTATGTTAAGGATTCCTCCCATGTAGCTAAATGGATTTTAACATCAGTGCAAGTTTTGTGATACAGACCAAGTTTTAGACTCTCATTTCCAGAAATGGCCGCCTCTATTTTTGGGTGGCTCAATATTAGGAGCTCAGCTTGAGAAACTCACAATCTCCCTCCCATCAATAACTGGATTGCTAACAGGCCTCAGCTCTCATGCCTGGAGTCCGCCCCCATCTCTCTGAGCAGGCCTACAAGGACCATAGGCAATCTAACTCTAACTGGTATTTACATGGATAGCTATTTAAGCTAACACATGATGGAACAGCCAATTAATGTCTATTACATCTCTGGAGACTTTATCCAGACAGTACAAGGGGATGGATGCAAAATGATGCAACATTTCTTCTATTTCTAATGTGCATCTGCAGTGGAAAAAGCAAACAAGATGCTTAGATGCATAAGGAACAGATGGAGAATAATATGGAAAATATTGTAATACCATTATATAAATCAATGGGGCAACCTCATCTGTCATGCTCTGTGAAGTACTGGTCACCCCATCTCAAGACAAGGATGCCCAGGGGATTCAGAGACAAGTGACCAGAGTGATTATGAGCCTGGAGAAATTCTTGAAGAAAAATTGGCTCTGTTCACTTTAGAAAAGAGAAAAATACAAGAGGACCTGGTAACACTATATAAACGCAGATGCTTTTGTTCTCACCTTCTTGTAACAGAAAAAAGAGCATTTAGTGAAACTGAATGTTGGCAATTTCAAAATTGATAAAAGGAAACACTTTTTCACAAAACACAGACTGTGGAACTCAGTGCCACAGGATGATGTTGAGGCCAAGGATTTAAGATTCCAGGAGAGACTAGACATTGATATGGACAAGAGAAACATCCAGAATTATAATAAATGTTAACAAAAACTTTGGAGGAGAGAAAAATCTTCATTGTTCAGTTTTAAATCAAATCAAATCAAATCAAATCATAGGGCTGGAAGGGACCTCATGAGATCATCGAGTCCAACCCCCTGGGAATTGAACCCAGGACCTTCTGCATGTTAAGCAGGTCCATCTCTAATTCTATCAGATTATTAATATTATCTATATTGACACAGGAGCCTCTGGACCAGGCCCCTATTGTGCAAGATACTGTACAGCACAGAACAAAAAGACTGTCCTGGCCCCAAAAAGCTTACAAACTAAGTAGGATGGGGGAAGATTATTCTACATTTGCCTGTTGCATGGTGTCTTGCACTTTTCCTCTGAGGCATTTAGTGTTGGCCACTGAGGGAGACAGATTATTAGACTAGATGGAGCATAGATCTGAGCCAATCTGGCAAATCCTATATTACTATCTGCCACGTTTTTAAACTCTATTATGACAGTATCAGAAGAAGAATGGTGTCAGTTCCATGGATAATGTATCACAGCCACAGTAATTATCACCATCATACCAAATAAAGACACAAGAATCCAATACAAGATCAGTGAAAGTAACAGTCCATTAGCCAGGGACCCACATCAACTGGATGTGGAGGGGAACGTAGAAGTGTCAGTTTCCATCGTTTTTAAAAAAGAGTAAGAACTAGTTCCACAAAGGGATTAAGATGGCTAAATGTCATTCTAGGGCAGTGGTGGTTAACCACTGTGTCACAACACAAAAGTGTGTCGCAGCACAGTGGCAAGAGTGTTGCAGGCTAAGCTCCCACATGGCTGCTGAGCTGTTGCAGCATCAGGGAGCTGCTGCTGTCTGGATGATTCAGGCCGTCTGCTGACTAATCCAGCATGCCAGCTGCTGGGGTCGGGGCATCTTTAAACCAGAGCAGGGGGGTTGATGAGTGTGGGGCTGGGGACACAGCTGGGGCCAGATCCAGGGCCAGTGGACAGTGGTGCTGGGGGTGGAAACAAACTTGGGGTTTGGAGGCTGCCACGGGGAAAAGGAGGTGGGGGAAAACTTACTCAGTGGCTGCTGGGGTGGAAATGGTGTGGGAGGAAAGAGACTCAGAGGTTGCCAGGGTGGGGGAGAGAATTGACTTGAAGGCAAAGAGACATGTGGCTGTTGGGGGAGAAAGGGGTGAGGGAGAAAGAGACCCAGAGGCTGCTGGGGTGGGGAAGAGATGGGGCTGCCCAACGGGGTGCTGCCAGGGGAGCCTCTGTGTGTCACTCATGGCTGGGATTCCCAGCCATGTTGCAACCCTAAAAAGGTTGAGAATCTCTGCTCAAGCAGACTAAATCCAAAATTTAGATTCCCCAAAACCTCTGCTCAGACAAGCCCTGTAGATACCTACATTTCCATTGGTGAAGAGCCCTACAAGTCTAAATTTCTACGGCTGGGCAAGCGCAAAGCCATATTCTCAAAACCTCTGTCAGCTCAGCCGTGAAAAGGCAACAGGGATGCACTCAGCTAACAGGTACATGCCACTACAAGGTCATAGGGGAGATTTTACAGAAGGGCTTTTTGTGTGTGCATGCCGCGCGCGTGTGTGTGTAGTGGGAGGGAGGTGCTACCATTAAAAACATAACAAAAGTCAAATTCAAGAAAATGTCATTAGAACAAGTTCCAAAGGGGCAGCTGCGTTAGTCTTGTTCAGTAAAACAAACAAAGAGTCCTGTGGCAATTAAAGACTAACAAATTTATTTACTGCATGAGCTTTTGTGGGAGAAAAATCCCACTTCATCAGATGCTTTGAAGAGGGGGGAACTTGCAGAATGCGAGGAAATAAATGCAGGGATGTGGGTGAGCATTTTGATCTTCCTGATCACTCCACTGATGATTTTCTATCTGCAGTGCTCCAACAAATGAATACCAGAATCAAGGTTTCAAAGAGAAGTTGCAGAGCTCAAATTTATTTGTAAATTGGACTGCGTTGCTTCAGGTCTCAATAGGGACTTTGGATTTTATTCTCATTACAGCAGTCGATTTGATCTCATCTTCCTCTATGTGCTGTTCCCCAGTGTTTGAACCTGAACAACCGCTTTGATTTGCTGTTACACTGTGACCTGATCATATGACTTACGCTTCCCTGCACCTATTTTCTCCCATTCTGTAGTTCCCCCATCTTCGAAGCGTCTGATGAAGTGGGATTTTGTTTTATCATTAGAACAATGTATCTAAAATCAGCAAAAACAATGAAATTTAGAATAATGGCTATGGCTTTATTCATATATGGCCATGTCATCCCTAACTGCAGCACATCGTCTTCTCTGCCAAAAAAAGGAACGTGTTTATCGTGGAATACCTGTTTATGAGCAGAACCGTGGCTTTGTCTTTTAATTCCTCTCTGTTAGAAGTCCTGCTGTGTTTTAACATCGATTGCACATTTGTCTATGACTGAGACCAACACAGACTAAAGGCCACTGAGCATTTAGGCCTGATTTTTGAAAATGCTAACAGCTACAACTTCAGATAAAATTAAGAGACAAAATTTATAACCTACAGGATTATTTTGTTCTGTTTTTCTACAATCTTAAACATAATGGGCTGATTTTCCACAGTGGCCCTAAATCTTTAATAATTCTTACTTAAAATGACAACAGTATTTATTGGAATTATTCTTACCTGCTATTAGGTCATGGTGACCTATTGATCTACCACATTTCCCATCCAAAATGTGTTGTGAAGATGTGTGGAGTTGCTGTATAGCTAAGCATTCACTTAGTACATCTTGTTCAATATCAGTACATGAATGTAGCTGCAAGAGGAGGATAAAACAAAGAGATCTTATTTCAAAGTAAACCAAACTGTAGTTAATTGAATTCATGTGTCAGCTTGGTTAGAGCCTACATGCAGAAGGAAGGAACAAAATGTCATTCTTAGGAACTCAAGTGTAATCGAGGATATACCTGGTGTGAAGTACTTCTAATTGGAGATCATTGGGTTTTCTTAAGAACACAAGTTAAGTGCTAATCTTAAATCAACAGCATTTTAGCTCCGAAACAATGTGCCCTGGGTTTCTTCAAATTTTATGGCACAATTTATCTACATATTTCTCTCCCTCTGTAGTGAGATGGTAGTAGTGAGTTCTTTGGTAAAAACATTGCATCATTTTTGTAACCGGGACACCTGGAAAGACTTTTGATAAGGAAAGAGAAGTGTTTGTGCTTATCAGATTAGAACTGGTGAAATAATGGACTGTGTGTCAGTAATGTGTAAGAGGTATCACCGCTATGTCAGCTGGTTTCCATGTAAATTAGTTCTCTGGCAAAACTGTTTGAAGCATGCTCTGAAAACCACAATGTCGACCACATTAAAAACAGCAGGAGAGGAAAATTAAGAAAGAAAAGCCATTCTAATTCTCTTTCAAACATGCTTGTGTTGCCAAGCGTTTGTCATAGTACAGAGCTCAGGTTACACAAACAGCCATCATATTCCGTGGCCATTAATAAATAGTTATTGTTTTGAAGTTTACAGTTTTGCATACCAGTCTCTCTTGGGATTAGTTATTCTAAATGCAAGGCCCAGGCAAACCTATTCAGAGCTCTGCTATCCAGGCATTTGTTTGTTTAAGATAAATATCTATCATTTTGGGTAACAATCTCCAGCTGACGCCAATAAAACTTGAACAAGTACTAAATTAACTATTAGCATCCCAGATTTTGTTCTCCTGTAAAAATCTAACAATCCTCCACTAAGGTATGGACCATGTTCAGAGATCCTTTCATGTAAATTTCTGATCAGAGCACTTCTTAAAAATCAAAGATTGTGCATATTGGGGAGATGTCTCAAACACGTAGGCAGAGGAGCCTGTTAATTTTCCTTTTTTGGCTAAGTCTGCTTAGAACTATGAGGGTCAGCTCTGCCTTTGCTAAGTCACAATTGCTAATGATGAAGCAAAGTAAAAATAGCTCTTTCCTCATTCTTCCTGTTTCGGACTGGAGATGGGAAGTCTTAAAGTGCCACATGACTCCTTGTCAATTTTAGAGACATACGTTCAGATTTATATTTTCCCTGTCCAATATGTTTGTGTGACATATTTATTTTGCTTATTACTTTGTGACAATAACTGTTTTGCTTCATTTTCATAGACACCTGATGAAAAGACCATTTTAAATCTGCTGCTATTTTAAAAGCCTTTTTAATAAAGGCTCTGAATGGCTCCAAGATCTGTATGAACATAACTCCCTATCTGACAAACTCCCACCTGTGCACTTGGAGTCAACAGGACTGCACCCATACCTAGACTGATGGACATGCATAAGTGCTTGCAGGATTTGGGCCCTGTGGCCTAATCATGAAAATCACCTTCTCTGTGGAGAAAATCCAAAGAGGTGATTGAGTAGTACCTTTGGGCTCTCAAACCTCTTCATACTCTAGTTAGGAGCTAATAGGTCCCAGGTGATCTGGCTGCCAGAGTAAATCAGCTGATATAACCACATCTCTCTTCAGGGTCCCGATATCATGTAACATCATCATGGGTCAGCAGAAGAGCTCTGAAACTATTCATGGACCTAGAACCTGATGCACTGTTAACAGGTCTCAGCAAAAAATGGTGTGCATAAAGCACTATAGAGGAGCTAGGGGCAAATCTACAGAAATGCAGGTGAAGAGGAAAGACTAAACGTGAGACTCATTCCACAAGGACCCAATATGTTATGGGAACCCCTCCAGGAGCCAACTTCAGCTCACCCGTGGGAGAAAAAGGTTTATAGCAAGAGGCTGTTTCTGTGCTGCAAATGCTTGAGAGGGTCAGGAAGTATAATGTCACAGAAAGTCATCATCCACTCGGCTCTACTGTCTTCATTTCTTCTTCACCCCTTACACCACAATCCTGGAACTGCAGACCTGAAACCCTATCTAAGGAGCTACTGGCGGTGTCATCGGTTGAGGAATGCTGCTGCTGTCACTTCATCTCCTGCCCCTGCTTCATTTACCTCTTGTTATGATTGGGCTGTTCCCAGACTTTCCATGGGAGGGAGATCAGATCAGTTGGGCATCAGTTTGAATTCAGAACTCTGCACATTTTACCAGATTAGGACACCTGATCACTGGGGCCCATAACCTTGGAGTCATTCCTGACTCTGGCCTCTCCTAGGAATGTGAACCTAGCCCATCTCCAAAGCTTCTACCTCTTCTTCCTCCATGCCTTGACCAAATCTGACTCTTTCTGTCCACACCATGAAAATTCATCTGGGCCCCTGTAATCTCCTGTCCTGACTATTGCAGCTGCTTTCCCCCTGGCCTTCTTGACAACCATCTTGCTTCTCCTGGTTCTGTTCAAAATTCTGCTGCTAAAATAACCTCTACTATGATACTGTCATCTCTCTCTCTGAGTCCCTCCATTGGCTCCTGCGTGCCACTCACTCTATTAAATACAAGCTCCTGTGAAGCTCTTCACCGCTAGCTGCTCCTTACCTGTATCCACTCTTATGTCTTGTTATGCTGTCACCTCCCATCCACTCCACCCATCCTTAAACCTCACCTTGCTGTGATTCTTTAAAATCCTTAACAACGTGCGAGCAACTGGGGTGCCATGATTGCTGCTCATGACACACATCTCCTCATCTGTCATATCCACATGTTATATCCTTAGACTATAAGCTCTTTGGGGCAGCAGCCATCCTGTCATTAACCAGAGTATAGCACCTTACTACAGTTAGGCCTTGGTCCTTGACTGGAATTTTTAGGTGCTACTCCAACAACAAGAACAATGAATTCAGGATCGAACGCATAGAAACCCATGGGTTTTCACAAAATACATGGCTGGAAGGAATGCTAGTACCTACACAATGAGCAGTGTGGGTTTGAAACACTCTATAAAAGCATTCAAAACACAACTCCAATGATTCATAGAGGGTATTTTTTCTAACCTACTAAAACAGCATCTTTCCTGACATTTGCAAATTATTTAGGTAAGGGATTAACCCATATTATGAGTGAGCTGCTGAACTAAGTAACCCATTTGATTTCATACAGTTTGGGTGTGAATGACAGCAGAATTTGGACTCCTATATTTGAAGGATATACGGTGGGGTGGGATTTGAAAGAAGTTCAATAATGCAGAGTAAACCACTCTTCGAGAGGAAAAAATAGCATTAAAAAAAATCTATGCAACAAGAAAATGGGGGTCTGACTGGCAACAGTGATTAAAAACCATCAGGAAACTGAACTGAAGGTCAATTTTCTCCTGGCAACAACACAGTGACATCCTGATTTAAAATATATAAATCACTGAACAATTAAAAATAAACATATTGATGAAATTTCAGTAAATGTTCATTTGTGCACACCACAGTTTTGATTGATGGCCTTACCTTCTTACGCACCTGTTGTTCTTTGGCAGAATGAGCTTTCACATGTTTGCGCAGGGAACTTGGATCCGTGTAGCGCTTGGAGCACCCGGGAATCTGACAGGCATATGGTTTCTGTAAATGTGTGGAACAGAAAAAGAAAGGGAAAGATTTCAGCATTTATAAGCACCTACGTTTATCATACAACGCCCAAGTTCTACAATTAGAATACAAAATAGCTAGGGACTATAATTTATGTGAAAACATACTGTAAAACCCCAAGCTGTGTGCTCAGCTTGCAACCCCTAGTTTTGCAAATACTTCTGTCTATAACAAGTCTGGCTGGGAGCCAGCCGTGGTACACACAGAACAGCCGTGTCAGCTCAGATTCTGAACACAGTCCAAATACTGAGAGCACTTAACACATCTGTACTTTTACACTTTCAGGGATTGATTACTGAACTGAATTAAATCATAATGAAAAATAAGTGGCTGGATTTTGAAAACAGCACTGTACTTCCACTTTTTAAAGTGCAAAATTGGTACCTTTTGGCTCTTTGGAGGGTATCTGTTTTTCATGCAATTCACTCACTTTGTGACACACTACTGCAAAGATCTTTATGTACAAGTCAGAAAAAAGGAAAAACTTGGTTCTCGATTCTGATTTCCTACTGGTTTTACACAAACAGTGCCACGTATGCCACAAAGCAAAAACTAAAGACATTAACACTGGGGTGATTTTATACATTCTTCCTGGTCCTGTTTTAAAGAACACAAATGCTTTGTTTATGCAATTTATACCCACATGGACAAGCAACACTAAATACTACCATTACATGGAATCAACATATACAGAAAGACCCAGTACTGTTGACCTTCCCAGGGAAAGACCTGTCCAGCAGTGACTAGTTTCTGCCAAGTGTCGCCTACAACATGAAGATCTTCCAATGGCAAGAACAGATGAGCAGTTCCAATGATTATTTTCATTTCTCTGACCAGTGGAAAGAGACTGCTCTGTAGCTGGGGAGCATCAAAACTCCTTCCTGTTAGAACAGAACAAGGGCAGAACCCTTATGGTAAAGTCTCCACTAATGCAACCAAACCAGATTCCTCCTTTGACTGTGTCACCATCAGCAGCCTGACGAACAACAAGCAACCTTCAGCTGTTGGGTAAATTCTAAATCAATGTGTCATTCTCAAGGTCAAATAAGCGGACCTTGGATATTTGGTCACAATCAGGTGGCAATAAAGGATCACCTCATGCCTAGCCTCACAAAGTTTCTAACCTAACCTAATTTTGTCGGGCTTCTTGGAGTTGGCTTGCCTGCCCACCCACCCTGCCACTCCATTATGCCAGAAGTGTCTCAGCACACAGGCCAGCCAGTTCTTTTAGTGCAGAGGTCTCAAACACACAGCCTGTTGGACTGCACGCGTCCCCTAAAGCCATTCCCTGTGGCCTGCAATGACACTATCATTACTGATATTTGCAATATTGTTGTATGAAAAGGTTTCAGCGATGCAGCCCTTGGGCTAACGTACTGGTCCTCATGCAGCCTTCATGATGATCTGAGTTTGAGACCCCTGTTTTAGTGCCTTCTCACAAGATTTGGTCTGGCCTCTCATAGCCTGGTGCTCTGACCACCTTGGAGGGCTGGCATCCAGGACCTCAGAGTCACACGACAGAACCTCTTCGCGATTCATAAAAAGCATTCAGAAACTACTTTCACCTGTGCAAAGACCATCTGCACTGCTCAAGTCTCATGTAACGGGGTGATTGGGGCTGTCAGCAGAATCACTAGCCAGAGGTGACATTTGCACCCTTTGTTTGCACAGAAGGGACCAGGTGCAGAGGAAAGCAAAGGAGGCATGATTCTGTGTCCCAACACACAGTGTAAACAGCAAAGGGGGCTGCAAGTCCGTAGTCTGCAGCTACCTTCCCAGGCTGTGGTTCTGGCTTAGATCAAACCCTACATTTCATTTGGAAAGGCACCAGTTACTCCATCTTGGCAGAGATAAAATGAATTTCCCCAGCATTGGAGGAGTGTTGACACCCCTTTCTATTTCCAGCACAGATAACTTCCTTAATTCGACTTTCACTGTGGGAGTAAATCCCTCTTACCATATGACCTAGTAATTTCAGTTATTTGATCAAACCAGCCCAATCTAGCAGGTCACTGTAATTTTTTTTTTTTTTACACATTCTCCCTTCTGAGAAGATAAACGATGGATTGACCTACATGCAGAGTTTTAAATCAATACCAAATGCGCTCCATAAGAAATAGGCATCCCTATAAATCCCTTCTCTTTCTAGGCGCCTCCAGAGGATAAGTAGCTCTGTTCCTTACAGCAGCAGGAAATTTCCAGAGGAATAATAGAATCATTCACCCACTCAAAGCTTTAAAGGCTAACACAAAACCTACCCAGGAACTGGCATAGGAAAGTTAGATTTATTGAGAGTGTCTGGAATACACAGACAACTGAGGAAGGTCTATGGAAACCTTTAACCAATTCCTTAGTAGAAGAACCAGATGGGTATTTTCCTAGCAATGCTAACACTATTAGTGATGAGGAAACTAGATCAGAAAAATGTCTTTCCTTAACAGCCCAAGCCTTCTTGCTTGGACATTCACATACTTCTCTGATATGTAGTCAGTTTAGAAAAGGGTCTTTGGGTCCTCTGGGCTAATATACATTCCTTCTTTACAATAACACCATCTATGTATCATTAGTTGTTTACACTGACATTCTGAAACAGGCAACACATTAAATAAAAGCCAAAGGTCTTAAATGAAGCAGGCAAATGAATGCTAGCTGCAGCAGAATGTATATAGTGAGAATATCAAAGAATCTTATGGCAGGGAAGTATGAATAACACTTTGGAAAGTTGGTTAAAAATGATTACTGTACCTTTGCGCTGATGTACAAGCATTTCAGAGATTAAAGAAACAGAAAAGAAGAAGAAAAGAGAGAGCTAAGTTAAGAGATTTCTTTGCAACAACACGTAGATCAACAGATACGAGAACACAGGGTTATTTCTTTGGGTATACTTTATAATTGTACAAAACTGCTGGTAAATGATATTCCACTTGCAAGTCAAACTTATAAAACTTTAAATACATATATTAACGTCAAGCACTTACACTTCAAAAATTTGTGTCCCGTACAGTATATTCAGTTTCAAAAGACACATTTTAGAACTAATTACAAATTCAAATATTTCAGGTTGACTTTCAAATAAATAAAACATTGTTATTGTAAGTGCGCTTGGATTTGGAAAATGTGACTGACTCACTTTTCTTACTTGTTTGTTTTTGCAAGGCATAATGTACATTACACATTCCTTAATGCTGCACCGTCTGAAATATGTGCTGCTTAAAAAGTAAATATCAATTAAACTCAAAAGTTCGGCCCCATAAACACTCATTCAGATGTTAAAACATATTCACCTCTTTGAAAAAGACAAAGGAATGACTCTTGCTGTTATTCTTCTTCACTTGCTCTAAGCTGGAGACTTAACTGGCCTATGATGTTGTCTGCTTGCTTCCTTTGCCTTAAAATGGCTGAATCAATCATATCAGGGTCTAGTGCAACTTCAGCATACATGAAATATTTTAGAATGGCTACTTAAAAAAAATGAAGAAAGGATAATAGGTCAGAAACCCAAACATCCTTGACAGAAGCCAGCTAACATGGCCTTTTATTATGCAACATGGAGAAAGGCACATTTTGTGTCTTCTTCCACATTAACTCGTTGCAAATATACTTAGGTAAAACTTCACTGTTGAGAATCGCACTTCAGATCTTGACTGGGATTTTCTGCTCTCCATGTATGCTCTCCAAGGGAAGCCCATCACTGAACTCAATGGAAAGACTCCCATTGACATCAGTACGCTTTGGGACAGGCCCCAGGTTCTCTGCATGCAAGAAGAGTGGAACATGAGAGCTGACGTCACCTAAGGATAAGTGTGAGGAGAACCTGGCTGGTCTGGTTCATTTTTAGTGCAGTTAACCCTTAGCATTAATACGATCACACATGGTTGAGGCATTCTTGCCTTTTGGGGTAGGGTGTGACAAAATTATGTCCATTAATTGATTTTCTCCTAAGGTGTTTGCCTTGTTCCAAAGGTCATTTAGATCAGACTCTCTCAAAACAAGAAAGAAAACTACTGAACTTCTTACAGCGACAATTTTTCAAGCCCTGATTCTGCCACCTTCACTTACACAGAGGAGTACCTTACTCTACAAGCAATTGCTCATGGTGAGCAAAGTTTACTCCATGGGTATTCCCAGAGTAAATTATTCCTCAGTTTGAGTAAGGGTAACAGAATTTGGTCCTCAAGGGAATAAGGAGCAATCCCCCCCCCCTTTTTTTTTTTTAAGGAGGGGAAAAAAAAAATACAAGCAGCTAAAAATCAGAGCACCTCTTACTGAGACATTTTCATGAAATGGAAGCTGCCCTATGCCTGTTTCAATGCAGATCCTGTACAGAGCCCGTTTAAACTCTCCGTGCAAGTCATAATATGAAGTAAGGTAACGCTTACAGTGTCCAGGTGTGTGCGCTGGTGCTTTGCCCGATCGCTGGAGTTACTGAAAGCTTTCTGGCAGCCAGGATGCTGACATAGATAAGGTTTCTCTCCTGTATGACTTCGCAGGTGAATCTTTAGGTTTTCAAGCCTAGAGAACGCCTTGTTGCACCCTTCAAACTGCAATAAAGCCATAAAACATCTCTGTAAAGCTTTATTAAATAAACCACGGGCAGTCACAATGAGTGCAGTGTAAAACCCAAGCTAGACATGTAATAAATCAACCAAAGCTCAAACATCTGCTGAAATTTATGGGCGAAACACAACATTTTGTGCTGTTAATTTCATCTATCACAAGAAAAGCCTAGTGTGTGGATAGATAATACTCTATTATTATAAATATCTCACACATGCAGTGTGCTGTCCTGAACCTTAAAGACATGGTTTCACCATGGAACCTGAAAGGAAGAATGAGTGTTCTCTTAAACAGTGTTTTTAACATGAATGGGCACAAGTACCTATAACAATCAGCTGCCTCACACACAGGTCTGACAGAATTGGTGTGGCATGGAAGAACCTCTTTTTAGAGAGCTTACATGGTGCACAGTATAAAATGGCTACAAAAGATTTAATCCGCTTCCTCATCCACTCAAACAAACTCTCCTGTTACCATACAGCCTTTTCTTCTGGCCCCTCCAGTACCTGCATCCCAATTGCTTGCTCTGTTCCCAATATTTTTAATGCCAGTTACCTGAGCAAAATGTTTTCATTAAGAAAAGTTAAAATGGTAGTAACAGTGCTGTGCAGCATTCATAACAAATCATATAGGTTAAGAGCCAATACAGATGAAGATAAGCACAATTAAGAACTATGTAAAACTACTACTGTTCATGAGTTCCTATATGTCGGCCTTGCATAATCATCATGAAAACTTGCCAGTTCACATACTCACTTCCACTGGAGAGTGGGCAAGTAACATGTTGCAAGAGAGAGAGAGCGCGTGTGTGCATGTGTACTTCTGTATATGCAGACAAACAGGTATGCACGCAGATCGTGTAGACAAATGGACAACAAAAATTATCATTATTATGCTTCCTGTTTTACTAGTATAAAAGTGTAAGAGCTGACAGAGAAAAAGAATGTGATGGTACAAATAATACGGGACTACTGATTTTGCAGGGTACTGAGCGTTTCTTAGTAGCTGCTGGGTGCCTTCAACTCCTATGGCCAAAGCTGAGGGTAGCGAGGGCCTGAAATAACTGAGGTTAATTGAAAGGACTGTTAGATAATAGATTCCTACAAGTATCTAATTGGAATTGACATTACCAAAATGACACCTTTTCTAGTTGGTTTCGTTTCTTTAAAACTACAAGGGTCTGAGGTTGATTTCTAAAATGTATGTTATGAATATGAACTAGTGTATTTGGGATCCTATATATAATTTCTTTTCCCTTTTAACATTGACCCCTCTCTGAGAACTGAAATGCAGATAGTTTGGTTGCAAAGAAATACACAACCTAGTTAAGAATTAAACAAAAGTATTATAAACTCTGTTCCTGCTCCACTACAAAACTAAGTAGCTAGAATGGGTTTTTTTTTATCTGTTTCTCACATGGATACTAATCTGTAGTTTGAAGTATGTGATGATAGAATTTGTTGATATCTGATACATGTTAGGAAAGGCTGAGTTAGCCAGTTGGCCTTAATGAATTTTCTAACAGGTCATCAGCTTGTTTCTTGCCATAAAAATCAGTATAATTGAATAAAACGTGTTGAATACAATATTTATCTTTTTGTCAAAATGCAAAAAAATTTAGCACACTGACCCAGATGGCCCTCCCAAGACATTTGGTTAGAATCAACCAAATGTCCCCTGGTACCTTGTATTTTTTGCAGCATTACCCATTGCTCTCTTGGAAGTACATAATCACACTTTTGAAATAAGTTCCTCCATTTCGCTTTGCTTAAAGACAAGACTGCAGCTGTTTTTTAAAAGCCTGTTACATTTCGTGCTTCCAGATGTTTTGCCTGGTCCCTATTTTACACAACAAAAACCAGAAGGAACTCCCCTTCTTGTAGTAAATAAAATGATAGATGCCAAATATCTGATTTGGCATGGCAAACTATGGGCCAGAATCTCAGTGGGTGAAAAGTGGTATAGCTCCCTACACTTCAGAGTCGTCACACAGATTTACCCCAGCTGAGGATGTGGTTCGTGTTCCTGTAAGTGATATTGCCAAGTAGTAAAATGAGACTGCCAAGGATATATTAGACCTGCTTGCTGCATTTTGCACTAAAGTGTAAGTTCATCCAAGGTTGTACTAACTGGAACTGTACTTTTTCCATAGCTCATGGATGCCATACATTTATTGTGTGACTTTCCACATAGAACGTACTGCAACACAAGCAAGAGCATGCTCTTGTGACGTGCTCACTGAAGACAAAGATACCTACACCCCTCAGCATCAGGCCTTATGGTATTTCAGACGATCACATGGGCTAATAAGATCTACTTGTCAGAACCCTAAAATCCTGACATAAATCAATAATTAGGCACTGATTTTTCACTGTTTATTGGAGCTGACTGAAAATGATCTCTCGAAAGATTTTTCAAACGAAAACTGAGTTTTCAATAAATGCAAATGTTTGCAAAAGGCATCAGCTTTTTATGGAAAACTTTGGCTTTTCATTGAAAAACTGAACACCCCAAAACTGAAAAAAAATTCAGCTTGGCAATGTTGCGGCAGTGCCTCATGGGAGTTGTGGATCAGGTGCCCCTCTCCCTTCTACAAGCCCGGTTCTTACATCATCCCTCTCCCATGATGCACTGCAGACAGTGAATTCGATGGGATAGATGGTGTGGTTATGGTGCATCATTGGATACATAGACTGGAAGCCTGGCTTACAGAGGAGAATGAGTACATGAAATATCAGCATTAAAATTCCTTTGAAGCACCAGGGCAGCAGTTTTGAATAGAAATGTTTGATTTTCAGACCAAATTTTTCAGCCAACATTGTTCAGTTCATAGCTGAAATTTTTCAATATTTGATTTTTTTCCTGAAAAACTGAAATTTGCTGCACGGAATGTCTTTTTCAACCACCACTGCTGTTTCCCTAGATGTTTTCAGTTAAATCAGAATAAATAAATAATGAGCATAACCATCTTTCATTCCATGATATACGTGGATGGATTTTCTACACTGCATTCAGACGAGTTCTAGCGATACAGACCCTGGGCAGAAATAGCGATAATGCTACTTTCACATGTGGGTTGGTGGTACTAAATCAGTGGCTGCCCCTGCCCCATCGCCACATCCTGCCCAGTTTACTTTCCATTATAATTCTACTGAGATTTTCCATGGGCCATGAATACTAGACCTGTTCTAGGAGGACAGGTGAGCAAAGCAGTTGCCCTTGGTGCAAGCTTCCAAAGAGCAACATGCTATTGTGCCACCTGGCTCCCCCTCCTTCTCCTCCACACCCTGCATTGCCTGGGAGGCTGTGAAGTTTTGGGGTATGGTGTGGAACACATTTTCTCGCTGACTGGACCCTGACAAAATGGAAAGGGCTGCTCCCACCTGCAACTCACAGGAGTTGCCTCCTCAACCATTTGGAATCTTAAAACCGGACCTCAACAAATCTGTTTCTGGACACCATGGTGACCAGTTTTAGTAGCTCGTCATCTAGCTCCACTGCAGAAAATAATGGAGGAGTGCCCTTTGGTGACCAAAAGTAAAATAACTGGCACCTCACTGTGAGCCAATTTTGTCCACCCCCTGCTTAAAACAGTTACGCTGAAAAAGATAGTCATATCACCTTTAACTTGGCTTTAAGGAGGAGTTTGTAAAGGTTAGGTGCATTTTAAAATGACCACCCACAGAGATGATAGTTCTGATGTAACACTAGTTTACTAAAAGCTTTCACGAAAGATATCAAAGACAGGGAAGAGGGTGAAATCCTCACTCGGGTGAAATCCTCACTCTGCTGAAATCCATGGAAGAAATCTCATTGGATCAGAATTTCACCTAGAGAGTTTACATTAGTTATTCAAGTGCATCCAGCCAAACTTTAGCAAATACACACCCTTCAGATTCTTCTGCAGACTTCCAATGAGCAGCAAGGGATGTGGTTATAACAAACAGAATTTTATTTCTGACCTGACTTCCTGCTCAAGTCAACAGCAAAGCTCTCAGTCACTTCAGTGGAAGCAGGGATGGGCTGATGGTCACTACTGCTCAGGTGTCAAATAAAGCACAGGATTTCCCTTATTCACTGTCTAAATGGGTCGGAAAGTAATTCCTGACTAGCAAATGATCACAGCTCATACCAGAAACCATCTAGATATGCAGATGTTCCAGCATCTGCCTGGCTATTTTAAATACTACTGTGTCATACATGAAATGATTACATAAAATAGTGCTTTGAACTGCTGACCCAGCAGCTGCTTTCAGCGTCAACAGTGCTGGCTTGCCTGTGCTCCAGAAAGTACTGCAAATTGGAGGGCTGCAGGCACAAAAGAAAGAAAACAGTAGCCTGAGCTCAGAGGACTGGTAATGGGATATGGAGCTCTTCACCTCTAGGTCACCACTGGAGTCTCGCCTGAGGTAGCTGAGATCAGCAATGACCTGACATCTTCACAATGCGATGGTGGTCACAGTCTAGTACCTGCGAAAAAAATTCTACCTGAGTGGGCCCTACTCATGGGACCAGTATGATGTGGTACAGCTGATGAAAGAACTGATCTAGCATTGTTCTGCTGGCATTGGAGTATGTGACAGGGAAGACACCCTTCCTTCTATTACTATTGGAACATGGTAAAGCCTTGTCTTCATTTGTGATGTCTGACTCTGTGATTCTGCACAATAAAGGAAAACGCTGGATTTCAATATCCACAAATGAAGTTATACAGAAGAGAGAAAGAGTCTATTTACACTCAAATATCCTGGTAATCAGCAATGACAGGAAAGCAAACAGAGAAAAAAGTACATGACAGTTTAATGAAGCCTGGGTAAAATATTAGGGGGAAAATTCAGAGCTGGCAGAAACCAGTCACTCTATTGAAGCCAAATGGAGTTGTGCCTACTGATGCCAGCTCTGAATTTAGTCCTGTATTTTTTTTTCAAAATTGGCCAAGAGGAACAGTGGCCTCCCAGTTTCTTAAGATGACAGTCTAGCTACTGCCAGAGAAAGGGTCACCCAAACAGACACAGACTGATGACGGCTGAACTGACACGGCAGACAAGTGACCTTTCATCTTGTGGACAGTATTTTGTGCTTGGATGCACAAACCACTCTGCAAACCACAAACACACACAAAACACATACACCGAAGCCCAGACCCAGCTGCAAAGATTTTGCCGTTCTAGACAAACCATAAAGCTTCTGCCTTTCCCTATTCTCCTACCCTAAGCAGTTGCTTATTGTGTCTAAATGGCAGACCTGGCCCTACACAGACACAGATCAGATGATATAGATCAGTGGTTCCCAAACTTTCTGGCTTGAGGGCCACAGGTACTTTTGTAACCCGGAGGGCCACACAGTCCTTCACCCAGGGCCGGCTCAAGGCGCTGTGGCGCTCCGAGCCAGCTTTTGCTTTTGCACCCTCCGCCCTCCACGGGAGGCGAAACCCGGCCCCAGGGCAGGGAACAGCTGGCTCAGGGGTGGAGCAGGCCACCCCATGGGGCAGACTCCACTCTCCCGCCCCTCCCTTGGGCCAGCTGTTTTGCCCTAGGGGTGGGGAGGACCAACCCAGAGACTGGCCCACTCTGCCCCCAAGCGGAGTGGCTGGCTTGGGGAGGGGTGGTAGTGCAGGGTCTGGTTACTGGGCCAGCCCGTCGTCCTCCTGGAGTGGCGCTGCAGCACCCTAGGCTAGGAGTGCCCCAAGTCGGTCCTGCCCTTACCCTACTGCAGCTGGAAAGACAGAGTTCAGCAAGGAGGCTGCTTCCTCACTGATTTCCCATCTCCCTGGCTGCAGCAGGGAAACCACAATAGCCCTAGAGCCCTGTGTCCTCCACCTGGTTCAGTAGCAGGTGGCTCCCTTCTGCATTCAGGGAGAATGGAAAATCAGTGCTCCCCTCCCTCTGGCACCGGCATGGAGCCCAGAGCACCCAGGCACAGAGCTTTGCTGTGCTCCCCGCTACGCTCTTCTTAAAGGCAATATTCTGAAAATGCAGTTAACGACTAGAGTCCCCATGAACATATCCTTCCACTCATCCCTCAAGCTACATCTACACAGGGATACTTAGACAAATCAGCTAAACCTATGCAGTCAAAGCACATCTGTGAAAGCATATTAAGCCCCTGCATGTGCATTACAGATAACTAAAACCATTTAACTCCGAATGAGAACATCAGTCGTTGTAGGATCTTGATCTACCATGTGATATCTAGAGCATTGCCAGTTAGCTCCACTCTCTATGGCTAAATGTAAAGTGCAAACAAATTCTGAATAATCCAGACACGTGAAGGGGCCAGTCCTGCCCCTACTGATGTTGGTGGCAAAATTTCCACCAGCCAGTGTTCCAGTCGAGCTAAACCCTTAAGCACCTGCATAACGTATGACAAGTCCCATTGACTTTGGTGGGACTATCCACATGCTGGTTGTTACAGAGATGCATACATCAATGAACCAAGCTCCGACGAGGGAACAGGACCACGTGCCACTCTAAAAGATCAAAGCTCTAGCAACTGCCAGAGGAAGGGTCACCCAAACAGACGCAGACTGATGACGGCTGAACTGATGCAGTGGACAAGTGACCTTACATTTCGTGGACAGTACTGATGCACAAGCCACTCTGCAAACTACAAATTAACACAAACACACACACAAGCCCAGGGCCAGCAGCAAACAAATATGGATTTTTCTCTCTCTTTTTAGTCTGTCCAAAGCTTCTATTTTTAGTCCCCATTGACACAAACTGATAAAACATTGCATCATCAGTAGAGAGGCGTCCATTTCACTACCCATATCTGTAGTGTATTCCATCAGTTTTAACTATTGATACGGGACTATCTTAAATTTAGCAAAGTTAGCTATTTCCTTGAACCCTTCCTGCTGCCAGACAACACCTCTGCCCCATCTTGTTACCATGCAATGTACCTTCTACTGGAGAAAACCGAGCATCCATGCCTTACTCCAAATATCAGCCAATAAGAACTATCAGTTGTGCCTAACAGAGCCCAAGATCCAGCTACGAGGAATTAAAGTCTAGTTCCCAAAGAACACTGGGATCATAGGAACTACTTGATCAACTCAGCAGGCTGCTTATTGTATTTCTCAGCCATCTGGTATCAATCTGTCAGTTCTTAATCCTACTACCTTATACATTTTTCTTGTGATCTGATGCCGGGGATAACTAACAAATGCTCTATAATCCTTTGTTTCTGCAAAAGCCACCTAAGCCCTTACACAAGTTTATAAATAACAATAATAATTATACTTTTGAAAACCACTTTTGGTTTAGATCCCTAACGTGTGCTTTAGAAGCCAGCATTCTACATATACGGAGACAGGAACACACAGGATGGCACTGGGGTACAAGGAATAAAATGGTGCAATTAATTTGTTTATAATGCTCTACAGGAACATGAAGCTTTGCCCAGAAACAAGTAAGCTGTACTATTATTAGATCAACAAGTTTGTCCATCAGCAGTCATTTTCCCCATATAAATATTAAAATAGTCTATATAATGCTATAACTCACACAATTACAGTAATTGCTGAAATGTAATCAATTTAAAATGTGTATTTCTGAAAATACCAAATTATGTCACAGTGCCCCAAGCATATCACAATTTTACTTAAAAAGACAATTTAACATAATAACAGTAATTGCTTAAAATCTGTCTCTCTGCTTCCATGTTACATCTTAAATGCACCTGAAACCACCACCGTGCAGAGTAACAGTGTGTTCCCAATAGGGTTTATATTATTGAACTTTTACCATTTACATAAGTATATTTAATCACAGCCATGTCTAGAATGTCTGTCAGTGGCACAGATCAGAAGAAACAAACTATAAACTAAATAGCTCAGACCATAAGGTGAAGCGAAAACTGACATTTTAATCGGAAATGAGTTATGACTGAAAAAGAGAAGACTTCACAGTTGTAGGGCTAAATAGGTCCAGTGTGTCATTAGAAAAAAGCTCATTAATATACACCTCTGCTCTCCACTGCAAGATCAGTTAAACAAGCTGCCTTTTATTTATAGACCTAAAAGGGAAAAAGCAGGTCATATTGGTTGCTGACATCTCAGACAGCCTACGGGTGGAAAACCCAAAACATTTCATTCCAAAGCATCAATAGGAATCTTGTGTCTCATCAAAAATGTCCAAGGTCCTTCTCAATATCATGAAATGCTCTTTCTTCCCAATTGATTACCAAGTATCAAAACATGAATATTTACTGAAATATGTTTTGGGAAAAAAATACATTAAGTATGCGTATTCCATCCAGATGGAGGAAAAACATTTATGCAAGCCCTTACAAGCATTCAAGTTTTTAAAAAATTGAGCTTCATGTCATACACAAGGCCCCCAATCCTGCAAACCCTTACGCATGTTAATAACGTTATGCATGAGAGCTGTCCTATCGAACTCAGTGGGGTTTCTTGCTTGCCTGCTTGCAGGACAATGGCCGAGTCTGTGACAAAGTACTCCAGACGTTCTCCTTTTAAAACTGTTTTTCCTAACTCTTGATCAGAATAATTTAAATTCTCTAGGGGAGCTACAGTTTAAGGACCCAAGCTTGAAAATACACAAAATGACATTATTCATGCAAGGAATCTAATTTTAATCTCAGCAAAGAGACTCACATGCATCAAGTGCCTGTAGAATGGGACTCTCAACTTCCCCTAAGAAGCCAGCTTCACAAACTACTTTATAGTTTTAAATGGCAGAGGGTTTTTTTTTCCTTTATAGCAGCTTAATGATGGGAAATATTTGTTATAGATGAAGGGTTGCCAATTTTTATTTGTTTCTGTGAAGCTTTGAACAACTGATACCCGCAAAATAAACCCTCTATGTGATATTTCATTTGTGCCTTGAGAAGCCTTACTTATTCTCATTTTATTAAGTGCAAAAAGTTTGCAAAAACAGCGCTAAGGCTCTTGCCAACAGTTCCCGCACCACTGTTGGTACCCATGAGAAGGAGGTTAAAGGGTCCAGGAAAGGAAGACTGAAATTCCCTTGTAAAAAATATTGATTTAGCCCTCAATTAAAACATAAATTATAAAAATAAGATGGTGGTAAATGCAATATGATCTTTAATTCTGCCTGGTTTTAGAGTAACCATAGTCACTCGCTTGCTTACACCACAGACTGTTACTGTATTTTGCTTTGCTTCATACAGTTAGAGAGTTTAGACTTGTTACATTTAATGTTGGGTAGGTCTTACTTTGAAAATACACCATAGGTCCTGCTAACCTGCCTCGCGAACATATTTCAAGTTAAACAAGGGTTTGTATTCTACCCCTTGTATTTCATTTTTGTAAACTTTATAAGCCCCCATTGTGCATTTCTAAAAGCCCCACAGACACGCTGGGTGCAGGAATGCAGAACTGCCCTGACAGAGGCATAACAACGCAGTAATTTAAGTCACAGAGCTGCTAACTGATCCTGCAAACACTGACACCCCGTGAGTTACTTTATTGACATGAGTAAATCTCATTGACTTCAGAATTCAGCGGCTCCTCTACTAAAAACCACAGATAACTTGGAGCACACCAGCTCACTGCTCTATACTCTGCTCTCTATCCCCACTGACTGCCAAGTCTAATTCAATGTCACTGTCCCGATATTCAAATCCCTCCATGGGACTAACCCTAACTACCTAGAAGGCTGCTTCAAAAAGTACAACTACTTGCTGGAAAGGAAGAGACAAAAGAATACTCTCTTTTGTTTGTTTGTTTGTTTTGTTACTCCTTTTAAAATTCTTGCGAGGCACTCACACAGCGCAATGAGAGGTACTTAATCAATAACCTTAATATCCAGAGAGATTCTGCTCTTAATAAAGTCAACAGGAGGCAGATTGGGCTGAAACCTCTTCTGACCTTCACAAAACTTTTGTTTTAACCAATTTACAAAATATTGAAATATAAACATCTAAATATATAATGCATAACAACTGATCAGAACATCTGTCGTCCATGCAGACACAAATCCAGCTGTTGAACAAACTTCTAAATGAGTTCAGTTTTAAAAGGATAAGCAATGTAAATTTGAAGATGACCTCTCTCTCTCTCTCTCCCCCCCCCCCCCCCTAAACACAGCCATATGTGCCTTACTGGGTAATCATGTAATCTTATTATTGTGACTCTTGCCCCCATCTCTTGCCATTTTTGTCTGTTTATGACCCTCACTTGTTGTATCATATTGATTCAAGACCACCAGCTCTTTAGAACAGGATTGCACCTTTCCCCGGTTTTGTTCAGCATTAAGCCCTTTTCTGAGTTCTCAGAAATGTCATAATAATTAATATAAAGAATAATTTAAAAATTGTGTTTACTGAGCTTTACATTTTCCACTGTCAGGAAAGAGAAATGTGCTGCCAAAGGGATGCACGCTGAACTCATTATAGATTTAATTCTGCTGTACTTGTAGCTCAGGCACTGGGAATTGAATGTTTAAAGATCCCCATCTTTTTCATCTGTTTTATCATATATTTTCCAGAAAAAGACAAATTGTTTCAAGAAATAATGAAGCATCTTCTGAATTTCATAGCATTCTGCCGCTATCTCTGAGATACTTAATGTTGGGAACTCTTCCTACTGTATGCCATGGGGGCAGTGCTGTGATACTTGCTGAAAGGTATGGAAATGGTATAACCCCCTTGTGTATGACTGGCATCAACTGTTTGACAGCCACTCATTTTACCAAAAGGTTTGGTGGGTAACCAAATAATTTCCTGAAATGTAGTTTCAGTTGGTTTGAATGTAGTATAATGACTTGCTGGTGAAAAACAACCCTATATGATGCAAGTGTTTTTAAAAAGTGCAGAACGAACAATGTGATAGCCATGTCATGATCAAACAAGAAGATAATAATTGTCTTTTCTCAAGCAAAAATATATCGGCAAGATATTATATATATTGGGGCTTATGAAAAGCTTGCCAGCTACCAGTCATTAAAGGACAAAACACAATGCAAAGCAGTTTTTTATTTGTTTGCTTTTCTCTTCTGATATTTAAACACAGCTCTGCTCATTTCTGGGATGGAAACATGATTAACAGAATTAAAAAATTAAGTTTAAAAGAACAAAAAACTACACCAAAACCAAAACAGCCAAAATATCATTTTTCAGTTTGCTTTTGCTTTTTATTTTCTTTTAACAAAACAATGTTAGTACCTGCACTCTGACGGTCTGCTCATGCATATGAGGAAGTGACTGCTTTTATTAATCTTAAAGGAAAATAAAGTATTTCCATTCAAGTTTGCAGTTAACATCCAACTTATTTACATCCATCTTTACTGAAACCTTACTGCCTAAACTTTGTTCATCTGGCACAGCATTTTAGTTTTAATTTTCAAAACAAACCAACCAAACAAAATTTTTCTTCTTTAAGGGCCCTTGTCCTGGAAACAGTAATGCACCCCTCTGAGTTGTCACATTGACTCAGATAATTTACTTGCAGGTGTGTTTGGAAGACTGGGCCGATAAAAGTAATTTTCCTAGTATACAGACTGCTAGCAGAATAAGAGAAACCTAAATCACATGCTCTGTATAGGGGTTACTATATCTCAAAATAAAGGCTTTTCAAGAGAAGACAATATACAGATGATAAAATGGTAAAACACAAAAAACCAAAAACCAAAACCCCAACAACCAAGGCTAATTAGCATAGCATAGCATCTTAAAAGGCCAAAATACCACATGTGTGGTATGTTACAAAAGAAGATTAAAATAAAAGAAAAAATATCCAGAGAACCATGAAATCTCAAAACATCTGGAGTTTTATAGTAACAAGCAGGAAATAATCAAAAACATAATTGAAAAAAGTCTGCTGCAATACATTATTGTACAGCAAAGCTTAATGGAATTGAAGGGAGGAGAGATGAAAGACAAAAATAAGGGGACAGGAATAAAAGAGACAAGAAAAGGCATCTATATTTTAAAAGATGCCACCAAAATTTTTTTCAAATATTAATCCTGGTTCATTAAAGACTACACACCCTGCTTCTGTGATCTATTTGTGTGACATAGTGAACGCTCCCCTCCCAGATACGATATCCAGGGGAGCTTTCACAATTCATTAACCCTTCTGCACTGCACAGAACTGGGACACCTTTAAGTGTTACTATTCCAATGGGGCTAGGAGAAGGGAATTAAGGAGAAATCGCCTTTCTCAGTTTAAAATATGAAAGGATGCTGGGTGGGGAGGCAAAAGAATAGAGAATGCCTAAACTAGAAGCGTTTGCCAACAAATGGCAATGTGTGTGTGCAGCCTTTAAATAAACACATTTTTTGACTGAGTAAAATATATTCAATTGCTATAGTTTGGCACTGTTTTTTTATTTAAAAAATTCAAATTTATTTTAGAGAGACCATTTTTATGACAGTCCACCACAATGATCTCTCTCTTTTTTCATAACTTTTTTCCTTCAGCTGAACTAACCTGGAGAGATCTGTATGGCCACTACAGTCTGCTTTTTGAATAGGCCCTCATTAATAAGATTGTACTAACAACATGGGTATTGCCAATAATCCAGATGAACGAACATGCCTGTGGTTTGTGTAGTCCAATATCCTGCCCCCAACAATGGCTCATATCAGATGTTTTGGAGGAAGGTACATGAAACCCTCAACTATGTAAGTATATGATGATCTGCCTCCCATGAAAGTTTTATCCTTACCCCTTGCAGTCAGAGACCAGCTTAAACCTTGAAGTACGAGGTTTTATATTCCTTCCAAAACTCTGTTCTTTTCAGAATTTCCTATTGTAACTCTCATTGTCCCACACCAAGTCTGACTTCTGCAAGTAACTCCATAGTGATCCTGAGCAGTCACATGCAACAGAGTTCTTTACTCAACTCCGCAAGTACAGCAGGAATTGGCAACATATCACACAGGCAATAAGTTTATAGTTCTTCCCCTCAGAAAGCCATGTTCGAATGCAGCTTAGGCCAGAAAAGAAAATGAGTTTGGTGATCTCTGTTGTTACCTTTGATCACAATCACACACATTTGACGCAGTTAGTAACCTCTGCCAGAGTGGGGATGAGAGAGAGAACTGCAGGTCAAGATTGTAGCACATGGGCTGAAATATGGGAGAAAGTCTATATAAAATGCCTGCAACATCATCTCTGGCTGCTGACAGTTTTCCTAGTCCCTTAATTTGTCAGCACTAAACTTCCTTTAGGAAAATATGATGCTCAGCAGCAAAATAATGCTCTACATGTCCAGGGTGCCCTTTCCTGAATCTGCATTTTTACATCTGGACTGAGACAGTTCAATGGTTCTTTCAAACAGAATCTGCTCCACAGAAGAGGATAGATTTACCTGCCTGTATTTAAAAGGCATCATCCTTAGCATACACTGCTCTGATTCATTTCTCTGTGCAAATAAGGGGGCTCTGCCCCCAGTCAGAACATCAGAAAATAAGAACAAAGTTCAACGTTTTCCTTGAACAATCAGCAACGTTTGTGTATCTAAATGAACCTCCCAACACTGGCTGAATCCCCGTAAGGGAGAGCAGGCAAGAACTGCATGGCTAACTCTCAACAAGAGCTTGGACCAATTTCAGTTCTCTACAAGGCCTCCCTTCACAGTAATAACCAATTTAGGATACATCTACAGCTCATAGGGCTATGGGCCGAGGACAGGTCTTCAACGACGGCAGCAAATTCGCTGCCATCAGTTCGAAATTCCCGACTGGCTGATTAGGTCTGTGACGACCCACTCAGTCAATCAGAAAGTCGATTCTGCAACACCACCCCAGAAGCCAGATAGCACTTGTTTGAAGAGAGGCCCCTCTGCTCTAACCAGCACAGTATGTGTGCAGGGAGTAGGGAAGCTGAACATAGATACGAGAGTGATTTTAAGTGCCTTGTGTGTGTACTTTCGACTGCCACCAAAAAGGGCAGGCAGTATAGACCTGTCCTTATTCTTACATCAGGGTAGGAACTAGTTTGAACATCTGCAAGAAGAGCTGGACTTCCTCTCCTTTTGTCCAGAGGTCTTGGGGGATCCACTCACATGCCCTGACCTCTGCTCTGACATTGGGTCCCATTAGATCTTGTGGAGCAGAACTACCGCGACAGCCCTAACATAGCTGTCCCAGGACCCACCTCCGAAGGTGGGACAGCAGGGAACGCACTATGATTTGCTCAGACTGTGTTAACTTGCTCTACCTTACCCCTATGCGTTGTGGAGGAAAATCCAGAGGAACCCAACTGCCTCGCTCCCTCTCTGCTCCACTCCAGCTTCACAACCATCTGGCAGATGCTTTTCTGTGGGTGTCAGGATACAGTGGAGGAAACATAAATCTTCTCCTACCGCGGGCTCAGGCTCCCTTCCATGGGCAGGAAGTTTCCCTCCTTCCACTCCTAAATACCAATTTCAGCCGTGCTGTTTTGGAATGTATTCTCATCAGATCCCATAAGCTACATCGCATCGGCCAGTTCATTATTATTTGGATGAGAGAGTTATAGGATAAAGCCAGAAAAATTTCAGGAAAGGCTCTTGGTGATTCAGCCTGTTGCACTCTTCCCATTGAGACAAAACTCAGCCTAAACCCTAGCCCGGTGTGAGACACACTGTGCTGCTGGAAGTGCCATCTTTCAGATAAGATACAAAATTCTGATTCTGCCAACTTACACTCATCAAAGCCTTTCTAGGATTTTTCTTAAGGGCAGAGTACTAAACAATAGTGTCCAGACTAGGTCCTAGTTTGGGCAATTACACTCGGCATATCTAACTTCCTTTTCAATTTCAGGCGGAGAAGCTGTCTTCTTCAAACTGTGCTGTAGAGAAGCTGTCATGTTCTGCTACAGAGGTGGTTGCATCTCAGCAGTGAGTGAAGATTCCCTACATTTTCTATTGCACTGTGGGATCCTTTTGGATGAAAGGCTCTATAGAAATGTTCTTCTTCAATAGCATTTAATTTTCCCCCAAGACTATTGTTTAGAGGGTGTTTAGCAAGTCGCTTCACTAATTTGAAATAGATTGCATCCCACATGGATGGGTAACAATAAAACAGGCTGATGAATCATATGGCTTTCAAACGGTATGTATAAAAAATAAGTGCCGCACACATTGCCTGAAATGTTATTGTGTGAAACCACAGCACTTCACTCCCTACCAGCTGTGTCAACAATTCAGTGTAATAAATAAATACAAATGTGAAATAACAGGGAGGGTATAGGGAAAAACTAAAAGCTACAGTTTTTTAAAACTAAAACGTGTACAAGTAAGTTGGAAGAAAGTTATTTGTGTGAGAATATTTGACCTACGAATGAAATGGCCCTGGGAAATTCACGTATCATGTTCATAGGTCTCACATAAAAGCCTGAGACACAGATTAGATAAATGAAAGAATTTTTAAAAGATTTCTTAGCAAATAATGTACTGTTCCTAGAAGCAACTTTTATGCACTGCAAAAGGATAAGTTTAGCTTTCTGTAGTGAGGTTTCATTATAGATAGGTTAAGTTTTTCAAATAAGAAGACCAAGAGCCCCTCTTGTGGACTTTGCTTCTCAGGTTCCGATCAGCACCATATGTCCACGCTGATTCCCTATTATGAAATGCATTACACACATGACGGAGTTCCAGAGCACATTGCCAGATGCCATTCTTGACATACTTCAGCAAAAGCAGCCTCCATACAGGAACGGCTCTATGTGCTGAGCTCAAATGTCAAAGGTTTCACATCGAAGTGCCTCACACTTTATATACTACTCTTTTAAAAAAACGTAAAAGCAGCTTTCCAGGCTATATTTGAGGAAAACTGGAAATGGAACTCAGCGGAAATGGGTTTTAAATTGAAGCGTTGAACTGTAGCCCAGAAATGACAAGAAAATTAAATCTATTTTTTTCCTGAACCCCAATAAAAAATGTCTTAAACGTTCACCACAGACCACATTTCTAAAAGAAATGAAATTATGTTATTGTCATGCATGATTATCCAACTTTTAGAAGGGATCGACAAGGTTTTTCTGATACTTATACCTCCATCCCCTAACCTACCAGGAAACCACAATCACTTCTGTACCTTACATGAAGCACTTTGAAATGGAAGTGCTTCAAACTTGAGTACAAGCAGCTTTCAACATGTGCATTTAATCTGCTTAGGTTAAGAAACACCCTGTGGCCACCACACTAAAGAACTGAAAACGTAAATTGAAAAAATTATATCCATATGATTAAGTAAGATTCTTAAAGAGAAACATGTTGTTAAGTACTTCATTCAGAATAAAATGAAATGCAGTAAAATAGAAGCTTTTTGGAATAAATCACTGACGCACATGCTTTCTATGCAAAATTGCAGCGTTCAGCTCCGAGTGGACATCTGGAGCAAATCAGTATTATGTTGAGAATAATATAAAATTAAAACATTTAGTTTCAGCTTCTAAAATTAAATATAGAAATCAGAGAGCGATGTGCTGAACAGCTCAGCTTATGATAGGGATAACAAAAGCTTGAGTGGGTTTTTTTAAGCTGTTTATGCCCACTATTGTATTTGTTGGAGCCCTGATATTTCCAGATATTATCTATGTAACTGCAGCTAGCAGAACATTGTGTCTTGAAATGTGCTGCTGATTTTTTTTTTTTTAAGGTGCCAATCAAGGAGGTCCAGAGTACGGCCGGTTTGTGTCATACAAGAAATGATCTGAAAACACAGAACCTTTCCACGGGTTATTGTATATCCTGTGTAACTAAAGTCATTATTTTTCATTTTTTCATGCTGACACTGCACTTTCTGGCTGTGGTGGGGATCAGAAGCAGACGTGATGAAGCACCCTGATCTGCTTGGCTCTTGGATGATTTCTGGTGGATGCAACCCATCACAGAAGGCTAAGCTCTTCCGGGGCGATGTTGCCAGACATCCTCAATTCCCATTAGGTTTAATCTTTAAAGTTGTTGAGCATCTTCAGTTCACTATGAACTCAGTGAGAGCCAAGGGAGCCCTGCAGCTTGTTGCATTTGGTCTACAGACATCGCCGGGAGTCGAGAGCTTTCAGCACTCAGCAGGACGAAGCTCTGGTCTACACCATGGCATAATTTCAACAGCCATCAGAGGGTGATACCCAAAGTACTTAAAATATCTTGCATATCTCCCTACCACCTACTTATTGGAGTGTCTTCAGTAGGCTGAGTTGCAGGGAAACCCCTTCCCTCTGACTCAGTGTTAGGCTCCTTGCTGGGTTGGTCTTATTGGATCAACTTCCTGATCAGCTGAGCAGGTCTTCACAGACCCATTTAGCAATCAGAGGGATTGATCTGATGATGGCGAATTCAACACATCAGTGAAGATGAGCCCTAAATCTGGATTCTCATTTTTTAGGCTCTTTGTTTCTTGTTAGCTCTTTGTGGCTGTGATAGTCTTTATTTTGTGCTACACATCATGTTGAGCACATTGCCAGCAATATACAAATCATAAATGATGATAATGCTGAGCTTCACCCAACACTAGTTGTGGCAGCTTTGCAGGGATTTCCCTAACAACTCCCCTACACCCCCCCTGAATTTCCCTACACACCCCCAGTTGTCAGCTAGTAACAGTGTTACACCAATTTAGTGAGCACCCCTAAACCCCCCTACACCCTCCCCAATTTCAAGTCCTGGGGAGAATACTGCTGCCTTGAGGTTTCCAAACTCTGTGAAGGCCTATGCTCACCCGTCCCCCTTTCCTGACCACCAAATATAGGTACTTTGATGAACTGCAGAGACATGGATTGTTGTTTCTTTTAGCTTGGACAGCAGTACGGCTGGCCAGCAGCTTTCCTCCAGGGAAACTACCCCCCTCCCTAACAAAAGCATTTCTAGACCGCTGTGAGGCACCATTCACAGTGGTAGATCAGGAGGTGAACATCTGGGCAGAACATCTCTCCCAAAGACGAGATCATTTTAAATATTTGTTTTCCCTGCCTCAATCCACAGAGACTGATAAAATGGGACGGTTTGGAGACTGACCTACGTCTCTATCTAGAAGATTGCCATAGCCAGAACAAATTATGTTTTTTCAAACACCCACCACAAAAAGGCCATTAGTATCTCCAGTGTTCCTTTCAACTAGACTTAAATCGGTTTGAACATGGAGCAAATAAACCTGTGTTTGTGGACTGCACCGCAGCCAGCATGCCTCCCCTCCCTTCTTGGCTGATGTCTGACTAGAACTCTGTTCACTTGACATGAGAACAACACTTCTCAGTCGGAGCATTGGAAATGCGAACTAAGATTCATGGAAGTGCAGAAGTGCTCAGAGCCAAAAATGAGCCAAGAGATAGGCAGTGTGGTCTAGTGGGTAGGGCACCAAGTTAGGGAACAAGTGTTTAATAACAGGATCCTCAGTCTAGCCGAGAAAGGTACAACAGGATCAAGTTGAAGCTAGACAAATTCAGACCAGAAACGAGGCATATTGGCAACAGGGAAAGTAAATAATTATTGGAACTACTTCCCATCATGGCTGATTCTCCATCGGTGTCAATTTTTAAATGAAGACTGGATGTTTTTCTGAAAGGTCTGTCTGTAACGTGACCTGTACTATACAGGAGTCAGACTAGATGATCACAGCAGTCCCTTCTGGTCTTAGAAGCTATGAATCCGAGACCTGCGGTCTGCCCCAGTTCTGATGCTAATCTGTTTTGTGACCCCGGGAAACTGAGTTCACACCTCTCTCTGTTTTTCCACCCTTCTTCTGTCTTGTCTGTTTAGACTATAAGTTCTGCTGGGCAGACTCTTAGTCTATGTTTGTACACTGCCCAGCATGATGGGGTCCCCTTGGCACCTCTATGCACTATGATAATAGAATTGAGAAATAAATAGTTACCCCTTCTTAACCTTACAACACTGCCAAAAAAAAAGCCACAGCCCCATGGGATTTGCAGCCTCTACACAAGAAGACTGGAAAAGAATCATGCCCCACTATTTTGCCCTCAAATACTCTAGCCTTGGTGCACACGCCACTCAGGATTATGCCTACCTGGGTCAACGTATCTTCAAATTTGGCCTAGGCAGTTGAGTGCTGCTTGAAAGAGGGGCAGGCTCAGTCCCTCATTTTGTTCTGGTGAGCTCAGGCTTTTCCCTCGGATTTGCTTTGGGGGACCATGCTGTCACTTGTCCTGGTAGCATTCTGCAGAGGCTCAGAAACGTTTCTCTCCATCCTGCGCTGTTCAGTTTAGTGCTTGCTGAATTCAAGTTATCTTTTTTCTGGCTCGCCCCCAAATTCACTGGGCCTGAGTCTCCCCTGGCACCATGACTCATTAGCCAAGTCTGTACACAGTGAGTCTAACGTGGGTGTAAAATAAATTAACCAGCCTGGGGACCCCAAGCCACTCCTCCCCAACAGGGCCCCCATCTGAGGTCCCATCCCCACCATGGGGCTCCTGCCCCCCACCATGGTGGCCTACGGACCGGCTATTGCTTGGGGAGGGGATCCGGAGGTCAGAGGGTACCCGCGCCCCAGGCCACTCCAGTCAGTCTGCCCCCCGGGGTAGAGCCAACTGGCACATGGTGCAGCCCCCACTGCAGCCCCCCGGGGCTACGGGCCCTAAAAGTCTGTGCTGGAGTGAAGGCCAAGCTGCATGCATGGCAGCTGACTCCCTCCCCTGGATGGAGCAAATAGGTGCTGGCCTGCCCTGCCCCACCCCAACCCTGGGGGCAAACCAACCAGCCCAGAGTAGGGAGGGAGCACAGAGCCCACTCTGTGCCCCAGGGCCCTGCCCCACGCCAGTGCCAGTAGGGCAGGAAGGCTCTCAGTGCTCCCCCAAGCCCTACTGGTGCTGAGCAGGGTGCTTGGGAGCATCAGGAAGGGGTTTCAAGGGTTGGAGCCTAGGGCCCCCATTTAGGCCAAGGCCTGGGGCTTCAACTCTTAGAGCCCCTGTGATAATCTGGCCCTGTCTGGCCACTCTGCGTGGGTGTAAATGACTGCAGCAGGCGCACGGCAATGGAGACTGAAACCCTGACTCACTATGTCACCACATACAACAGATGGGTCTTTATCCAAACTGAACTTTTACTGAATGCAACTCTGCCAGGAGCATTAGAGCAGCGATGAATTGCAAATATTGGCCATATCCCAATGTACCTATATCAGAAACTGAGTCTCCAGATAGGTGGCAAAGTGCATCTTAAAAGTGAATGCTTGAGGTCTTGACATCTCCAAATGATAGACACGACGACATAACACAACACAGAATCAGTGTTGGACCCACACATCATGAAAACAGGCTTCTTACAACACAGTGCATCCCCTTTGAAGTATCTTTGGGAACATACCAAGCTGTGCACCTGCTCCTGCATCACTTAAAAGATAAAGTACTTCACCAAAACTGGATGTGTGTATGCTTGCTCCAGCACTTTGCAAATATACATGCCTGCTCACAGACTTTAAAATAGCCTCACTCCTCTACAGGAAAACTTCAGACTCTTGAGAGCCTGCTTCAAGTGGCCCTGAACACAGTTTTGTGGGTGCAAAAAACGCATTATGTGCCAGAGTTAGGCTATTTGGCTATGTCTAAGGGGGGAGGGGGGGCTTGGAAGTCGACTTAACAAGGTCAACTAAGTCAACTTTGTTAAGTCAACATCAGGGTCCGTCTGCACTGGACACAGTGCAGACATACCTGGGGCTGCCCTGCTTTCTGCCCCACTGCCAGTCCCAATAGGGTCTGGAGCCCAGTCTGGCTCCGGGAGCCTGATCTGGCCCCAGCTGCTGCTGGCAAACAGCCCCTCCCAGCAGGTGGTGGGGACCAGGAACTGGCCCCCATCACCTGTGGAGAGGGGCTGGGAGCCCGATCTGGCTCCCAACCCTTTGCAGCGGGTGGTGGGGGCTGGCAGGAGCCGACTCCTTGCACCCCTGGCTGCTTGCAAGCTGCCAGGGCAGGAGCCAGCTGCCAGCCCCTGCTGTCTGAGGAGACAGGCTGGGAACCAGCTTGGGCGCTCAGCTCCTCGCTGCATGGCAGTAGCTGGATCGGACCTCTGAGGCGGACCAGGGCCCCGGAGCGCAATGGAGACCCTAGGGCTTTGGCATGGGGTGGGCCCTGCCCTGTAAAGTTGACTTAATTGCTTAAGTTTACTTGCAGGGCAGAAATTATTAAGTCGATTTAAGCAAGCACTTAAATCGACTTAATATATTCTAAATATAGCTTAGGACTCGCTTAAGTCGACCTAAGCCTCTAGTGTAGACATAACCCTTGAAGTACACAGGAACCAAGCTGGGTATGCACAACTTTGTAACTGCAAATTTAAACTAAACGTTTAAGTGTTTATGTCCAGATTTTTAGAGCTATTTAGGCATTGTTCCACAGAAGAGAGGAAAGGGGGAAATGTGAACCTAAAGCCTTGGAGTGAGTGGGTGAGGTTCTGCGGCCTTCATTGTGCAGGAGGTCAGACTAGATGATCATATTGGTCCCTTCTGATCTTAGGGTCTATGAGTTGATTGCTCTCTTCAGCAGTGGAAATTAGCTTCCTAAATCACTTTTGAAAATATGATTCAGGCTCTTACATCAGATGACAATGTGACACAAACAATGAAACAGCTTTAAAAGTCTGGGCATTAGACTTTGCCATGCCTGTTCCTCAGTTCAGTATCTGTAAAATGGGGGTGCTAATCCCTCTCTACATCTAGGGCTGTTGTGAGGCTTCATTCATTAATGACTTTAAAGTCATCTGAGCTATCTGGATGGAGTGAGCTACAGAAAAGCAAAACAATACTCGCAGTGATGCTCCTCATACATCAAATACATACCTTCTTCATTAATCTCTGGTTATGGCCAATATTCACCCGTCCCTTTTAATTTTCTATACAGTCTGAAGATTTTTCTTCACTCTAATTCCCCTGTATTTTCATTTCAGATTCTCCCATTAGTTTAAACTGGATTTGCACAAGTTTGCACCTGGTTCTGCAACTTCTCATCATGTTGAGTGGAACTTTTCTACTCTCATTTACTTCAGAGACCCTCCTCTGGAACTCAGGGTGAGTAAGGGTCACAGACTCAGGCTTCTAGGTTGGATTTGTTCTGGTTTTTTGTTTGTTTATGCAAGTGGCCACATTGAATAAAATGATTCAAGAAAAGCAAGACCAGCTTGTTTGACTTTCTCAGAGATGAGTTCAGGGATTCCTCCTGCTTTGTTTTCATATTACTTTACATGACCACAATGAGTTCTTCTAAACAAAAAGCAAACATTCAGATCCAGTAAATAATGATGTTTCCCATCCACTGCTATCAGTCTTTTTCAAAATGTTGATACTCCATCCTCCCTTACCAAAAAAAGCCCCTCAAACCTTCTAGTTACAAATGAATGCATATTTAGTGATATGCAGTAGTCAGCCCAGAGACAGATGCAGAACTGGTTCATTTTTATGGTCATGATAAAATTCTAGGCCTCTGAGGGGGCTATTTCTTTCAGCTTGTCAAGAGGTAGCTGCACACCCTCTATTAAAATCAGAGTGATTATTTACATCATTATCTTTTTGACCTTTTAACCAAAAATCTATCCTATAAAGCCTCATACATGTTGTTCTATCCAATGGAGCCATGGCACTGCATAATCAATGAGGGCGATAAGGTAGAGGGATGAGAGAAAAACAAACTCTCTAACTATTTTCAGATTAAAATGAGCTAAAACTAATGTAGCTACTGAATCTCAAGTCACAGCTGGGCAATGTGGGGTTCTTGTTTCCCATGTGTATTGTGAACATGACAACAAAAGAAAGATGGGTTTGAGACTATCAGACTTTCTGTCAGTACTCGTTGAAGGAGCCAGGGAAAGAAGTCATCTTAAAGGATGATAGAAAACACCAAACTCTCACTCCTCAACAATTCCACAGTTTACTTGCCACCTAGTCGACTTTGGCTTTTACGCTCAAATTTTAAAGACCCCTTCTTGATTCTGAGAAGGTGTTTAAAGAGCAAGTGGAGTTGTACAGTGAAGCAGGTCCTATGGGTAGATCACGCAATTCCTCTGAGATCTTAATTCCCCCTCCCAGCAAGACAGAAGTAATGATGTTTAGTGGTCCATCAGGAGTAGGAGTTGTTTGTACAGCCTTTGAGAAGGTACAGCACTGCTCACACAGGTTGCTCCTATTAGTTTGTTGCTGTTGAAAAACCTGTAGGAGGTGGCTAAAGGGGAAGAGGGCTCTGTGAGGATTCCCTGACTGATCCCGTGTGTGAAAGAGATTTGCTACCCCTCAGGATGAGCCACAGGACCTGCCTCCAAAGCCGAAGGATACTAGAGATTCACAGAAGACTGGGGTCGCCTGCCTAATGCTCTCTTTCCTTAGCAACTTTGTCACTCCCTTGCAGCATGGTGCCAACAGAGTCCTGCATCTAGGCCCTGACCTGGGGCTCTCACTAAAGAGGAGTTTCCCTACCAGAGCCCTAGGCTCTTGCTTTTCCCACCTCATTTCCTAGGGACAGGTGAGGAGACAGCATGTGTCCTCCTCCTGCCCCAATCAACCCTCACCACTCGACACAAGTCTGTCTACTCCCAGCCTGTGCAATTGCCAGCCCACAGATTTTAGCCCCAAGAACCTATGTTCCCCCTGCAAGTCCTTTGTGTTCTTCTACTGCAAGATGCCCAAACATAAAATAATCCTTTGGAGGCCGGTTCCTTTTTCAATTGGTCCTTAATTATGGAGACACTGAAGAGAAACAGGAACGTGCAGTTTGAAAATGTAGGTAAGGAAAATCGAAAGGACACAAATGGTGGGCCCCAGCTGTCTTTCCGGTTCTCATCAGTTTTATATGCATATGACCTCACCAACTACATGACATGAGATCATCAGAGCAGCTCTGTGCCCTAGGGGTTGAGGGTCTCCAAAACACTCCTGTGGTGGGAGAGTCATCTCACTAAAGCCAGCCTGGAGTAGTGGCCTTTAGTATGCCGAAACAGGGACAGAGAAAGCTATCTCCTATCCAGTTTGAACCTCACAGCTCCATTTGATATGTATATATTGACACACCCTCCTGGACCCCCAGAGAAGACGTGCGTTCCCATACGCTGGAGGTACCAATGTCTAAATAGTGCAATCGGAAAAAAAGAGCTTCAAATGCTTGTTCTAGGGCAGTGACGATAAAATCATAGTGTGCAAACCATCAAGAGCTCTATCCAGCACAATCTCTAGCTATCACTGAGGTCTACAAAGGAGATTGTTGGCCCCCAAATAGAGCTCCTGATTCATTTGAGCAGCAATATGCATTAAGTAAAAGCATGTCTATTATGTGGGAACTCTTTTTCATCAATAAAGAGGGCCTTCTGCACTATAATCAGAGATGGATACTCAGAACAGCCCTTCCCACACTCCCAGGACCCCGTATCCTGGTTTTACAAAGGAAAAAATGCAGCTCAATCAACAATGGCTTTTCTTCACCATTCCTCCTTCTCATTCACCTTCAGAGACCCTCCTGGAGCACCATGATAGAGATCCATTCCCCCACCCAAACTTGGCTAGTCGTGGTCAACTCCAGAGGTCATGAAAGGTCACCAACAGGGCTGCTACAAAGTGCTCCCTCCTCTTGCGAGCCAGTGTTTCCACCACAGCATCGCTTTCCCCCCCAACCAGGTTTTAGAATCCAGTTCTCTGCAGCCTTTTGGCTCAGATGAAGGGCAACATGGGAGGGCAGGGAAAAAACATGAAGATGAGGAGAAATTGAAAAGACTAGGATTATTTCATTTTAAAAGGGAAATAAATGACAAAGGGCAGGATTCAGATATATAAAATAGTGATTAGTCTAGAAATGGCAGACTGGGAGCATCAATTTTCCCAGTCTTGTAGCAATGTACTTGAAAGGTACCCAATTCAAAACCAGTAAAAGGAAATACTTTGTTACACAAAACATAGACTGTGGAACTTCCTGCCACAGGAAGTCAGAGAGGCCAACAATTTAGTAAGATTTAAAAAGGGACTGTAGACATTTTTATGAGTAACAAGAGTATCTAGAGTTATCATAAATAATTATAATACTGGGTTTGGAAGAGTGAGCAAATTTCTGACTATGATATGATGAAACCTAAACGCGGGGGGCAGATTATCCTATATCTGCTTGCTTCCAGGCTCTAACACCTTCCTTTGAAGCATCTGGTGCTGACCACGGTCAGAGACAAGATACTGGAGAGGATGAAATACGGGTGTGAGTTTGGCAGTTTCTATATTCTAATATCAGTTCCCTTTTCCAGCCCTTGCAGGGGGAGATACTACTTGATTTAAAAGATCTTTCCCATCTCAACCTGCTGTGCTGCTTTAGTATGACACTCTGTTTGCACATGAGTAAGTCTGTGAGTCTGGGAGCTGTGAGTTGGCAGGTAAATGGAAGAGAGGTAAATGAGGAGCTGGATTTCTTTTACTGGGATTTAATGGAGCATTCCCACTAACCTACAAACCAGACCATTAGAGTACTGGAGAGCAACAACATGGGATGTGATCACCACACTGTGTGGCAAGGCTTATAGGAGACAGGCGATCTTGTCTGGAGAAAGAACCATCCTGACTTTAAGATAAACCTTCCTGGAGGTTCACTGCATTCAGACAAGGAATATTTCCCTCCCCATATCTCTTTTGGCACGCCTGCTACTTTGCTGGTAGTTCTCTGGGGTCTTTGACAACAGATGCTTTTCTGGGGAAATCAGGTGTGGGAAGTCACAGATGATACCAGACAAGAGGCAATGCCACTAAGGATTTGGTGGAATCGCCCAGTTAGGGATTTCTTGGTGACAGCACAGACCTTGAATTCCATCATGGTGCATGCGATAAGACATCCCCCTTGCACTCACACGGAAGAGGTTAAAAGCAGATTAGGGACCCTGTGCAGGGAGCAGCCATTCTGGCAGGGGCTGCGGGGAGCAGCCAGTCAACACGCAGCAAGCCTGTATGAAAAGAGCTGCAGGGCCAGAGGGAGGATCCTTGCTGCAGAGAGCCCAAGAGAAAGGACTGGGTTCCCAGAGGATTGCAGAGGGTAGCACATCAGATTGGACACGGCTGCTGGAACTTAGCAGGCTTGACGCCTTGCAAAGAGAAGAATTGCAAAGGCTACAGGGAAGCAGCGATGATGAGAGGCAGCAGGAAGCTGCTAGCTATAGGGTCCCTGGACTGAAATCTGTGGGCCCAGGGCACTCCCCACTTGCCACTGGGGAACTGGCTGGACTGTAGAGGGCAGACAGCCTTTTTCCTCCACCTCCCGCCTCCAAAGAGGAAATGCATGCACAGTGACACAACCGGAGGGCTGAGTCACAAAGAGGACACTGCAGTTCCTGAGAGCTGCAAGAAGAGCTGCAGGGGAATTATGCAGAAAGAATAATAGCACACAAGATCCAGGCATGGGTGTTGGAGTTTACCCTGAGATGACCGATAGGAGGTGCCAGTTTGGTGGTGTGAACCCGTCAGTGCACACAGAACTTTTGAAGGAGAGTGAAGTGATTAGCAGTCACTGGGCAAAGAGCGAGGGTTAACCAGAGATCTGATTGTACCAGACTGGGAGAAGGACTACACTCAAAGAGCAGATTGGGGAGATGAGGCAGAGGAGCTCTGACGAAAATAAAGAGGAAGAGAGATGAACTAGATTTGACTGGGTGGAGGGAGGAAAACAGACAAGGCATGGAGATCTAGAAGATTCAAGAGGTTCAGATAAGCATCAGAACAATGTATTCTTAATGAAGCTCCCAAAAGGCTTGGTATCACTTGCTCTCCCTTTGTTGGTCACCATGAGGAAATCGCGACAGCACAGGACAGCCAGATGGGGGAAAGGGGCAAATACAGAGGAACCGATGGGGCATACAGTGCCCACTAAATACAAAATCTTTGAGCACAGGGCCTTTAAGGATCTCTCATGGGGACTTAAGTGATGCATGCGAGGGTGCCCCCAAAATGCTTTTTACAAAAAAAAATTATTATTTTTAACATACAGCGCCATATTTGGTTCGTATAAAACACATCCCTTTACCTGAGCACCCAGTGTCTGTTAGTCCAAAATATACTCTGGCTTTTCATGGTTTCATTAGGTTCTTCCTAACATTTGACATTTTTACCATGACTAATCCATGATTTTCGTTCAGAATGTACCATGACGAAAGCTCAGCCCTTAAATATAAGAGTACAGCCTGCAGGCTTTCTGGGTTAGAGCAGACCCTGGCAGACAACAGGACAAACTCAACCGCAAAGGATTATTATGATAGCAGATTAAAATAGACATGTTGTGTGCTTACCCCAACAGCCAACAGGCACCAGATGTTGGTGAACAACAGCGGAGTGTGAAATGCCCCTTCCCTATGGGCAGGATTGAGGAGCACCTCGAATTGCATTGGGTAAAATTAAAAACAAAAACAAAACAAAAGATATCTTCAATTCTCTTCTCCCCATTGGCCGGTCATTTTTGCTATTCCGTGGAAACTCTGCTCTGTAACCCATATGAACCAGATCATTTGTTCAAGCATCATGGGCTGTAGGGGTCTTGTGTCTCTTCTTCTCAGAGAATTCCTCTCCTATGCTAAAAATCACTTGTTCGTTTGAGTCCATGGAACATTTGCTATATTGGCCTAAGGGGGGAAAGGAGAATTAGGCGCATGTATGAAAGTGGTTGGGAGGATGCTCTTACATAGCAGCCCGAGTGAGTAATAAAACTATCAACTTTGGTCGCCTAGGAGGCTGCCCCATCCTAGCAACAGTTGAGCTGGCTTCAGTTATTCACACCTTCATCCACTCTCAACCGGACTACAGCAATGTGATACATTTAGGCATGAACCATTCAGCATCTAGGAAATGCCAACTAGCGTAAAACACTGCCATGAGTTTTTGGAGTCACACAGGCTTCTCTTAGCACATCATATCCACCCTCTTGCTCTCTACTCTGGCTTCCTAAAGAATTTTAAGTCAACTTCCAGTTCTTGGTCTTTGTCTTCAAGGTGCTCCATGGCCTGGAAACAGTCTCTAAAAGGCAGCCTAAAGATCTGGGAAAAAGCAGCGTGGCTGACAACGACAGGTCCTCTGGCACAACAGAATTTTCTGCAGCAAGGGTAAAAGCTTGTTTGCATTAATGACAAACTTTTCTCATGGGTCCATCCAAGCCTTTGGTACAAACTCCCCCAGAAACTGAGGATCCACACAAACCTTCTGCCTGATGTGTACAGCATACTTTGGACCATGGGACAGATGCTAGTTGCATTACTTAATGCGCTACTGGAAGGCATTTAATTGCTGTAGTTAGGACCTGGCATATACACAACCACCGAACAGAACAGAAAACCATTTTCTACAGGACTAGCACAGAGAATCATTCAGCTCTTGGATTCCACTAAGGTTATGTCAAATGAGCCACAGAACTGGCCAGACACAGGGAGCTCACACTTTTTTCTGACTGGTGCCAATAAAGTGTGGATCCACTCTGAAAAGTAACTATTTTCTCTCACAAAAGCTCATGCGACAAACATATTTGTTAGTCTTTACAAGTACCACAGGACTCCTTGTTTGTTTTTATGAAAAAAGGGCAGTTTATCGCTGAGGAGAAGTGTTCCCTCTGTATTTGCAGCTGCAGTCACTTACTTTAGCGACTCCAATAAATTCTGTGGTGCTTTTTACTCCTTTTTGAGTGATGGGAGAGCTGGATTGCATTCGCCCTTGGGCATCATTAAGAAAATGAGGTTTTTGTTTCAGGATGTATCACAAACTAGTTGCAAGGCCAATCCCTTACTCCTAAAGAACTCCCCTGGATCCCACAGAGATGTGTGAATGGCTATGCATCAAAACGTGAAGACAACTGGATTGCTCATGTATATCTGAACACCTACTTTGGCCTGGAGAACCTTCATCACAGGTGATGAGGAGGCAAGAAACTAGCTCGGTTCTCAGAGCCAGAACAAGTTAATTGCATGGCTTGCAGCTAGAAAAAAAACCCAACTATCTTTTGCTGGTATACCAAGAACATTCAACATGGAACCATGGAAAGAGAATAAACATGAAGCCTCACAAAGGCAATTTTACAGTCATTTTTCATAGTAGAACCATAAAAGGTCCATGAATGCTCTGTTTCAACCAGACAAGTTATCACGTCTCTTATCATGGCTATGTATGAATGAGTAACCATCAAAACTGCCCTCCTTTCCTTGTTGTACATAAATCCACTGACCACATATCATAACATGCACAAACTCCACACATACTGTGCTCAGTTACAACAGCGCCTGTCCCTCAACATTACTCCCATGACATTTTGCCTTCCCTCCCTTAACTAGAGTGGTTGCTTTTCTAAGTATAAAGTCGGCACAGCTGTCCCAGATGCAAACCCATTGGTATTCCATCAGATATCTTTAAGTGACAGCAAACAAACATTTGAGTGACTCCCATGCCAAACACAACAGGCCAACTCGAACTATATGCTAATATTTGGGGAGGCGAATTTAGAGACAGGAAGGAGAAGCTGAATAGCACAATAGGTCAAAAGCATTTTTTATGCCAGTTGGAGAGTTATAAAAATTTGTTAAGTGTTGAACCCTGTGCATAATGCTGGCCAACTTTTGTACCCTTACGAAACCAGGGAAATGACCTATGAAGAAAATGGTACTAAAATAATACTGATCATAAACAAGATAATGAAAACATGTAATTCCGCACAATAAAGAAATGTCATTATGACCTGCTTTTTGCTGTTGGCTACCATTCAATAACTGGTAATTTAGCCATGAAGGAACTCATTGCTACGTATCTGTGATCTGTCAGAAACAGTTCTCAATTGAAACACAAAATTACTGCAGTTCTTTGATCTAATGTTGTGTATGGGACTTTATATTCTGTTTGTGCAGAGAACGCCTAACTGGAAAAGTTTGTACTTTTTAGGACAAGGACTGTACAGTCTCTATGTTACAGAACACTTGATCATTTATAATATTTCTCAGACCTTTTATACTGTAATCCTTTAAGTGGACAAAAACTGCAATGCAGACATTATGTAAATTGTATTCAATAGATAGAAAAACAAGGCAATATTAAGCACTTTATACTAGGTCACTCAGGTGAGAGAATCTAGTCAACCCCTGGAAAAATCACTTTAGCTTTTGGCCCAGGGTCTGGAAAATAATATTTGTAAATATAAATATTACAGGATACTTTTTATTGTATTTATTTTTGTAAAAGGGCATCTTTCTTGCAGCGTTTGGAAGAATTTCCCCCTTCTGTTAGTCACAGGATGTTCTGTTTATGGAAGAAACTGAAAATCTCATCTGACACCAAATCACCTTCCAGGTCTGTCTAGAAGCAGATGGCATTTATGCTTCAGTGGTTTAGGAAAGCTCAGCTCTTTCTTCCCCATTCAAGTTTGCAAGATTATCTTTGCCACCATGAGAGGCAGAAAGCCTTTTTTTTTTTTTTTTTTTGTTAAATGAACATTTAGAATCTGGCACTCTGTTTTGGGACAAGGGATCTGGGACAAGGAGTTGGCCCACTACATACATGCAGCTTTAGTGCCTCTCTGGTTGGCTGATCTCACTTCTTTTTGACTTAATAATTCCTACATAAATACTCAGTGGATTTATGTGCAAAAGACAGTAAAAGAGATGCATATATTTATGACTGCAGCCCATTATGAAGGAATCTTTTTCAATTACCATGTCTGTAGATGAATACAATAAGCCATTGTTTTTCATTTACCATTTGTTTTGTTCCATGCAAGAGGAATTAAAGAGATAAAGGAGATACAAAGACTAGTCCCAGATGCAGCTGTAAAGCAAGATTTGTCAATTGGTGTGTTAAAGGCTGGCCACCATTCCTAAAGCTTCGCATTCCAGCCTTTTAATTGTATCAAATTTTCTGCTTTTAATTAAATATTGAACATATGACTTAAGTTATTTGGGACATGATCAAAAAACATACAGCTACTACTCATCGCTTCGCTGCGGTTGCCAGATTCAGCTGCATGCGTTTACTGATTTGAACAAGCAAGACACATGGAGAAAGAAGGCAAACTGAATGAGCTTGTTTCTATTCTAGATTTAGACAATGGAAGAATAATAGCAGAACAGGTATAACACACTGACCCTTTTCAAGCACAGCAGAAGAGCTTCAGAAAAGCACGATGTATAAATAAATGCAGGTCAGGGAGGTTCAGATTAGTTGTGGTCATAAAATGCAATCTTGATCAGTGGGAGTTTCCTCAGAGTAAGGACAGCGGGTTTGCTCCATGAAAGGGAGCACTGCACTTTCCCGTTAACCTCAGTGTCCCACCCAAATTCTGGCTTGTGCAATTAAATTCTGCTTGCCTTAAATTCCCTCATGAACCTTTAGCTGAATATAGTATTTTTCACATCCTCTCTGAAATTGATAAAAATCTGCCATTCAATAGTAAAAGGTGCCTGTATTCCCATGAAGGGCAAATTGATTCCTGATTTAAAGCACTTTGGGATCCGGTGAGACAATGGGCTTTTTTTAAAAGATAAAATTATTATTATTTATATGGATTTTAGAAAGTGGCATTTCTATAAGTACATGTGGATTTGTGACAGTTTTATGAGAAAACAAGCATCTTCAAAATGGTTTTGTAAGAACAGAGTGTGAGAGTCTTTCATTTGAGCTTTAAATCGTAACACGCCTTTTATACTTACATGTATGGTATTCTGGACTAGTGCTTTTGTAATCCAGGCGCTGTGACTAACTGGCACATTCTTTCCTAAATTCTATGCAAATTCATTTCACAGATGACTTGCAATGCAAAACTTGCAGGATATTCCTGGAGTACCCAACACTGTGACATGTGGGGGCCACAGTGACCACTTGGCAGGAGCCCCAGAGCCACACATCGTTCAGATGTAAAGAGAAGTACATTTTAAAATAAATACATTATTTTCTTGTAATTGAATGTTCTGTGGTACAGTAATAGAAAACGCCTAGGACTGAGCTAAATAAAAAACTGCTGCTAAAGTTTATCCATTCTGTTCACACCCTGCAGTTACAGGGAGAGGGTCACAAGACTGTGCTTTACCATGGGCCAGCTGCATTATGTATTCCTCTAATATTCACTGACAAAAGACTTTGATAAGCAGTTAAAGCTCCTAGTGCTATCTTGTGTCCCTCTGGATGACAAAGTTTAGCACAACTCAAACCTCTGAACGCCAGGCTATAAAGAGTTAAGAATGCAATCTGAACTCTTCCCCTCACCCCTACCGAGAGCTACCAATATCCACCCTATGCACTTCAGCAACATTCACTGTGCTAGGCAGCTGTACTGAATGGTGAAAAAACTTGGCAGAACTGTGATTATAGTAGGAAGTGGAGGGAGGGGGAGCTTATACACCTTTACCTTACTTTGTGTGCGAGATGATAGGAAACAAGTATGGGGGTACCCTGAAGGATGCAGTTTGCATAATGTTCTTTTTTTTTAAAACACTGAGATGTGTAGCATGCATCAGTTGATCACTCAGATCCCTTCCAAAGTAGTTGTGCCAATTAGCATGGCGTACTTGGCCAAAGTGAAAAAGAAAAGCAATACATCACTCTTAACAGAGGTGGATAGCAACTGTGTGCCTGCCAGTCATTCTCAAATTTCTGCCAAAGGTAGGGTTTGAGTTTTAAAGACTAACAAATTTGTTTATCACATGAGCTTGTGTGTGAGAAAAATCTCACTTTGTCAGATGCTTTGAAGGTGGGGAGAGTTTACAGAATGGGAGGTAAGTTCCTCACCTTCAAGCATCTGATGAAGTGGGATTTCTCCAGCGAAAGTTCATGCTGGACTAGACTAACATGGGTATTGGTGGATCTAAAGTTTGATGATCACAGCAGGTCCCTTCAACCAACCAAGATACTTTACCTTCAAGCCCTTTTGCCTAGACTTGCTGCACATGCAGATTTCATCTTCTTTGTCATGTAAAGATCTGGCACATACCATTCTAGACAGTTGAGCTCTTCCATCAATAACATTTCAATATACGTTTTCCAAATACTATTACCTTTACTTTGGTTTAGGTAGTGAAAAAAAGACGGTGTATTTCAAAGTCAACCTAAACACACAGACATATTGGGAAAGAAGGTGCTTTCTTCTCACATTTAATAGTAAATACCATTTCTCACAAATTTGGAGATGCTTAAGACCATATATTGATCAGTGTTGTTTGTTTTATCATCTTTTATCCTTCCAGAAGTGGCTAGATAATTTTATAGACTATAAAAGAGAAGGTCCTTGCTCTAAAGACCTGACATTCTAAGTTGTAGGCACAACACAAGGGAAGTCAACAAACAAGGGGAGAAATCTCAGTCTTAGTTTCAGAAAATTGGAACTTCTACAAGAAATCAAATATTTTTACTGAAATATTTTTTGTCTTCATTTTTTTTTTGGTCAACTCCACCCCTCCCCCCAAAAAATGTGAATCATTTTTGGCCAAAAAGCCTATTTTAGTTCAAAAAACATTTTGATGGGGAAAAAAAAAAAAAAAAGACCATAAAGCATACCAACATGGGGGCTCAACATGAGCAACATACTTCTGGCATTTCCTAACCTTTGAGTATTTGACTTTACAACCTCAATATTATTTTCATATATTTTTGTATGTAATTTTGTTATTTCATTTTTTTTAAAGCTGAAAAACAAATTCTATCACGGGGATACCTACTGACTTCCATAGTTCATCAATAGAAACACAACCTTTAGATCCATGGCACAGACTCTGGCTGCCTGAGCTAAAAGTGATGAGAAGCAGGTGTGTTCATCCTAGTCCCACTCTGCCCCCATCTGCTCTTGGGTTCATGTCCCAGTCCTTCTCCTCTCCAGTCTTCCTGCCCCGCCACCAGCTGTCATCTCATTCCTTTGACTCTGTCCCAGGATCCCCCAGGGCCAATCAGCCTGTGGGGGCCCCCGTCTCCCCTGCTGCTGGGGCTCTGCACGCCTGTCCCTGGGCCAGCTGGTCCACCCCCAGGGGTGAGCTGGCATATGGTTACTCTGCTCTGGATGCAGGGCTGTCCGGCATGCCATACGGCCTTCAGCATGCCCGTCCAGGGCCTGTGGCCCTGGAGGGCCACACCGGAAGCTGCTTGCACACCAATTGGCCCCACGGGGTCCACTGAAGCACACAGCCCAGGGCTCTCACCCTGGCTGTCCCCCCTAAGGATCCCCTTGCTCCCCACAGCTCTTCCTCTCAATCTCCAATTCATCCTTCTACCCCTACTCTCTTCTGTGGCCTCAGGTCCTCTGTCTACTATCAAAATGGTGCTTGGTTGGTGAGAGAAGGAACTGCATGAAAAGGCCTATTCAACCCTGTGTCCTCGATGCAGTGCAGCGCAGACAGAATCTGCAGATCATTTAGCTGCCAAACTCTAATTTGCGACACTTGTATCTTGGGCAAATTAGGGCCACTCTTCATGGATAAAGCAAAGGGCACATCTCTGACACTAGAGTAGCTCCCATACCAAATTCCAAATCCCTGCTCCAACCCATGCAGGCACTTGCGCTTCTCAGCAAAGTGGCAATAAGGACAAACCAACATATTTCCCCCAGCCTAAGTCTGAGAAACAGCTGAACCATTTTTGCTGAAAGGGGGAAAAGAATAAGCCTGAGGCAAACACAGCATGGAAGATTTCAGCCCAAAAATATAAACAACTGAAAACAGGTATTGGGCAACCAATTAGCAAAAGATGTTCCTAGATGCATTACTTAAGATAAAAGTACACTGCTATTCCAAGACCCCTGAAGAGCCTGTGTACAACAGCATGAGATAAGCACAGCCCAATAGCTTGACCTAAGCAGAGATTTTCTTTTGTTTATGCATGAGCTAAGCAGAGATTTTCTTTTGTTTATGTACCTACACCAGATGAGAGAGAGAGAGAGATTTTTCATTTTTGTTCTTAAAAAACAAACATGAAAAATCGAGAGTGTTTATCTTCCCCTGAAATGGGATAGGATCGGTTTGGAATAAACGCCGCTTTGTAGCCACACTACAAATTTCTCAAGCTCAGGTACAGGCAGCCTGTTTTCAAGGAAGACATTACATACTGCAGTGACAGGAGCATTAAAAACTCCTATGCTTAAAGGCTCAGTGCTGTGGGAAATGGTGCTAATACTTCAGTAGCTGACGCCTTTCCCTCTGAGTCAATAGAGAACCAACACTTTACTCTGGTGTTAAGGGTCCCTTTGACGCCTGAGGTGGTGTCATTCAAATGAGATGCAAAACTAAGGTCTTGATCAGTTGCAGTTAGAAAGGACCAAATGCTAAGCCCACTCTTAACTTGAGAGCCATTTTTCTGTGCAAAATACTGGCCCTGCAATTTAGGCTAATGAGATTGTCCAAGTCTGAGCTTGCAAATCTGACACTAACATCAGAGACAGTTTTCATTCCAGCAGTTATTTACACCCAGAAAAAGGAAAAGCAGCAGCTGAAAATCTGGTCCTGGACCTCTCATGGTGATAATATATATATATATATATTTTTTTTTTTTGCCAGAGTGAAGGTGTTAATCTGAATGCCCCAGCTGGCCTAATTCCATTCAATTCTGATACACAGGACTGTATGTTGCCAGTTGAGCAGCTGCTTTGTTCCACTCAGCAGTGTCTCCGTTTCAGTTGCAAGCAGATAGATTTCTCTGTGTACAAAGTAGCTTTAGGGTCAGTTGGGATGAAAGTCACTAAATGTAGGTTATTTGCTATGCACAGCCACAACTGTTCAAACATGAATTTCTTAACTATTTTGCAAAACAAACAAGGAGTCTGGTGGCACTTTTAAAGACTAAAATTTATTTTCCAGAGTGGCAGGCATGTTAGTCTGTGTGGAGCAAGAACAGTGAAAGTCCTGTGGCACCTTGTAGACTAACAGATTTTTTGGGCATAAGCTTTCATGGGCTCCAACCCACTTCGTCAGAGGCATGAAGTGGAAACTACACTTGAGAGGTATATGTACACATGCCAGGATGGAGGAGGGCAAGTGTTAGTAAAGTCAGTTCAGAGCAGATGGGGCCCATTCACACCAGCTGATGAATCACTTTTTTTAATGTGTTAACCATTCTGTCTCTATTCAGCCCCAGTCTGATTAAAGTTGCAGATTAGCTACAACACTGGAAGACCCACAAGGAGTCCTGTGGCAGTTTTAAGACCAACAACTTTATTTATTGCATGACCTTTTGTGGGAGAAAATCCCACTTCGTCAGAGTGGCACCCGCAAATGCTGCTAGAGAATGGTTAGTTTGCGGTACGGTGGAGCTTCACCCCATTTACCAAACTGGCAGAAATACTTTGGTTTGGGGGGGGGGGGGGTTAAAAATTTTTGACCAAAAATATCTTTTTTCCCCCCAAACCAGAGGCTTTTCTTGGGATTTTTTAAAAAAGTTGTAAACTTATTTTTCAACAAAACCCCCAAACCATTTAAAAATGTTGAATTTAAAAGCTGAATATCTTTATTAAGTTTTCAAATTTTGCTTCTCCCCTTTTCTGCCTTTTCTCTCCTCATTTTGTCCACTGAAAGAGAGAACAATGGGGAAAATAGGTAGAGACAGTGACAAAATTGGAAAACCACCCCCTTCCTTCTAATTTTATACTGGGGAGTTATTGGAGGAGGATAAAAACTAAATATATTTTGAATTATTTCATTTAAAAATATTTTTTTTTCACAAAACATACTTAACCGTTTTTTGACCAGCTCTATTTATGACCTTCTGCAGGATTCTTACAAAAACAGAGAAACTGTCTACCAGATTGCCCTTTTCACTTTAGCAATTTCAGTAGCAACAAATCTTCATGAGAGTCTCTTTGAGGTAGGTTCCCCCTCCCCGACCAAAGTAAGCTGTTTTTATTCTTTTTACTACATTGCATACTTGATACAAGCAAAAAACAAACACTGTTAATGGGTTAATACCAAGTGTCAAGACTCTCCACTCAAATGTGTTTGACAAAGATCTTGTCATCATCAGGAAAAATACCTTCTAGTCAAGCTTTCTGCATTTTCTCTGCCAACACAGTGACAGATGTACACAGCAGTCTTCATGAGTATTCCCCATTTTCTCATCATCTCAGTACATCGTCCTTGATTTAATTACAAGTCTTGGCTCTGCTTTGATTTTTCAGTTTATACTAATGATGTTTGATTGGCAGTAACTTAAGTAAAATCACAAACTTATGTTAAATTACCAGATTATTTATGTGCTTTTTGCCGTACTGTTAACAATGACTTCAGTGAAACATATGGAACACATAACGCGATATTTAGAAATCAGGAGTTTATAAGAAACTGGAAACAACTTGATATAAACCATTTAAAAACTATATTGTGCTTCATTAAAAAAGATATATATTTACCTACTCTGTCTGATTTTACAGGAAACAAATGAGAGAGAGGTACTCACAATTGTAATTGGAGTGACAACAGATTTCATGGTAGCTGCAGATTTCAGCTTTTTTAAAGAATGGATTCACTTTAAGTCTGCACTACCCACTCACACCGCTGTTCTGTTTCAAAACACACCTAATGTGAACAGGGATTGGGGCTATATCACCACACCAGAATGGGACTTCACACTACTGAGATCCAGCTGATTTTAATTCAGCCTGTGCTAAGCTAGACCCGTCGGCCACAGCTGTACTGCCACTGGGCACAATTCCTCCGTGAACTTTGCATTAGGCCAGGATACCATGCAGCCTTCTGCATGCTTTAGGATGGTGCTGCCGTGCTTATCTGATGATGGCACTGACACACCAGGGCATGGACCTGGTGTTGCACAGGGCTAATCGTCATGCTACAAATCAAAACAGAACCTGCTAATTAAGGTGATGCTACGATGCATTAAAAAGTGACAGACTGAACAAAAGTGAATCTTAGCTACGGATGACCTTCCCACAGCACCTTTCACCCAAGCATCTCTGTGACCAACAAACCTCTGGATACCACCGAGGTAACAATAAGCACTATCCCCATTTTACAGATGAATAAAGAGAGGCACAGATTGATAAAATGACTTGCCCAAGCTACACGGCAACTCAGTGGCAAAGCTGGTACTATAATTTAGGTATTGTAACTGGCAATGCCCTTCGCTAACCACTAGATAATAATCCTTCCCCATCTCCTTAATGAAATAATGTTTGTCTCAATACAGATCGCCATTCATCTTCAACTATTTCCTGTTAAGCTCCAAAGGGCCAGGCGCATTAGTTTAGTTCAGCAAAACAAACAAGGAGTCCTGTGGCACTTAGTGACTAACAAATTGATTGGTCGCATGCACTTTTGTAAGAGAAAATCCCATTTCATCAGACACTTTGACAAAGTGGGATTTTCTCCCACGAAAGCTCTTGCCATCAATAAATGTTAGTCTTTAAAAGTGCCACCAGACTCCTTGTTTGTTTTATTTGCTATTATTTTTACGTAAGTATACTGGACAAGGCCTTCTTTGCGTATATTCACATGAGGAGTCAGAACAGACCCTGTCTCCTGAGTGGATGATAGGGTATGTCTGCAATCCTCAGCTGTCAGGAGGGATTCAACAACAGGGATTGTACGTCAGACTGGCTTCATCTTGGATCACCGCAGTTAGATGAGGAATGAATTTGGCCTCCAACTTTAACTCATGCTCCTTTCTCATTTGTGAAAGAGAAAGGGATGAGGAGCAAACACCCAGAACTGTCCTGTCTTTTGCTACTTTTGACTGCAGCCTAATGATTATTTGTGGTGGCGACTGGTCAGAGCTGTTTGGAATTATCAGGAACCTTTCCAATAAACGGTGTTTTTAGGGTCAAAAGTAAATGTTTTGACTACTCCATTTACCTTCAAACTGGGGCCTAGCTGCACCCTCACAGTTGCCATTCCTGTTTCACGCTAAGGTCTCTCAGCTCTAAAAGGCATTGTGTCAGTAGTGCCTGCTGACAGCCAAAGAAAGCAGAGACAAATAAAAGACCTCTAATTTTAGCATATAAATGTGTACAGATTCTTTGTGTTTGCTTGGCCTACTCCCTGAATGTTTTAAAACACAGAGGTTTGGTCTCGTATTTGTGGACTCTAGTAATTTTCACTCAGAATTGTTCCATTCCAGATTGCTCCACCATGGCTCATCTGAGGGTCTACATGACACTAAATCTGCACTTAATTTTTCTAGAGTTATTGGAAACGTTTTAATACAGCAACATCTTTCAAAGGGTGGTACTTTGTGGGTGAGAAGTAAAAACACAGTAGCATCTGGCATCAGCTCAGGAGGTGAAACAAACAAGGAGCCCTGTGGCACTTAAAGACTAACAAATTTATTTATTGCATGAGCATTCATGGGAGAAAATCCACTGTAAGTATTTCAAAACCAACCAACAGTCTAACCTAAAATGCCTGATTTTATGTTTCATAAATATATTAGCCTTTAATGCAGATGAGCTTACACAGCTCAAGACTCTTATTAAAGAGAGGGGATAATTAAAATGGAGTGTTAGTAAATATTGCTGAGTATAATTAACATGCTGGAAAGATGCTGAACCCAAGAGACAAATGCATTATGGGTTTTTTATGTTAGAAATGGTTTTTGTGCCAGAAGGCTGATCGGTGATTCATAAGGTCTACCTTTCTGTGGGTCCAGGCCACAGATAAACATGACCAAAAAAGTGACCAGCCAAGTCTGAATGATCTTGTGAACCATTTTGAAAAGGCAAAATTGCCATTTTTGTGTAATTTCGTATCTTGATAAGAGCTTAATCCCAAGTCCTGCGTATTTTCTGCCAGGCACTGAAACCCTATTCCTACTCCTTTTGGACTCAATTCTCTGCCTCAGTGGGGCATAGTCAAACGCACAGATACCAGAGTAACAAGCACCTTTTAAATACGTATGATAGACAGATCTCCAACAATTTCTGTGATGTGGAGGGCTCTGAATACTTGCAGAGGGGCTAAGAATCTCATGGAATCAAGCGCTTGTCTAAATCCATTAGTCATCACAGTTCCAGCACTAAACCTTTCACTAAATACACTCTTTTAAGGGCCTTCATAAAATGTCATTTACATTTACAGCACTCCATACTACAACCAGCTATAACACTGATGAGAAATGTCCAGTAGCCACTGTTTATACCTTTAGCAGTGTAAGACGATCACTCAGTCCATCCAGATTTTATATGCTGCCCATCATCATAGGATCTGAGTTTTTGGATTAGATATTAGCTACAGCTGAATAGCTCCGGCCAAAGCAGTGCACTGTAGCTCTGTGTAATGGTGTGTAGGATTCCCACAGAAATGAGCTCAATATTTATTAAATGACTCATTCTTAGTACTATGAATACCAGGTACAGTCTGACAAAGCGGGATTTTCTCCAGGGGCGTCGCTGGCACCTGGCACACGGGGCATGTGCCCTGAGTCTCACCACCAGCGCCCCAAGTGTCTGGGCCAGCCCCATCCCAGGCCTGGGACCATGGCTGGGGTGCCCTCCGCAGTACCCATCTCTCCCAGCTCCTAACCAGCCAGGGGTCTGGGGCCAGGCTGGAGGTGGCAGGAGCCAGATGAACGATCAAAGGGGGGTGCTAGATCGTGACGTAGGGGGCATGGTCAAGGCCTAGGGCCATGCCCCGGGTCTTATCCCAGGGCAGCAACGTTCCTGATTTTTTCCCCCACAAAAGCTCATGCAATAAATAAATCTGTCAGTCTTTAAAAGTGCCACAGGGCTCCTTGTTGGTTTTGCTGAACTAGACTGACAGAGCTACATTTTGGAACTTATCAGGTACAGTCCATTATAATGATTCCTGATTGCTGTAAGTTCATATGGAAACATTTGCAGCGTACAATTAAAAATGCTTCAATACTGTCAGCTAACGACCAGTTACCAGCAACCAGTGTATTTTAAAAACACAGCAGATTACTCAGATTTCTGCTGCATGGATCCAAACCCACTCTGTACCACAGTGGCCTGTGCTATCTGTACAGTCTCCCGGCTTTGCTTGCAGATATCCCTCTGCTATTTATCCACCCATCTTACAGTGCAGATATTCTGTAACATACTTCATTTATAACAGATGAAGTCACTAGCTTGGGATACAACTGTGAGGATTCAAATTTAGTTCTGGGATTCAGTTTCTTAGCATAACCTCTGCTAGGAAGAGAGTCTTCGATGCCTGTGCAATGGCTGGCCTTCTACCTGCATGTGGTATAGGGCAACTCCAATAGCCGTCAAGTACAGCTGTCATCTGGAAGAATGGGCCAACGGGCCAATGCAGGACTTCTAGGTGAGGCAAAGAGAAGGGGAATGAGGGCTCCTGGAGGTCAAGTATGCTATTTGGTGACTTCTGTGCAGAGCAGAACTGAATTTATCATAGGGAGCTTTGCCATCCAGGAGATCACATACAGCACACAGCATACAGATCACACACTGGAGTGGAAATCCTGCCCCACCTTTCATTGGTTCAAACAGCCCTTTTGCAGCAAAACATTAGCTCTTCTGTGCAAGAGGAGTGAAATGGGCAGAATTAGGGGAGACCACACACGACACATGTTCACTGGGATTGCTGAGCAGTGGCACTCAGAAGTTTTCAGCAATGCAAGCCTCCATCACACTAAGCTCCCCTAATGTACCTCAGGTTTTTTCTGAAGGACTCCCAGCTGTGGCAAAACAGCAGTTTTCTCTCCATGTCCATTCAACCTCACTGCCAGCCAGAGTGATAATTCGTAGCCAAGTAGCTTTTGTAACATGAATCCCTTTCGACTATCACTAGAATGAGATCCCCCAATTTATTTCACCAGCGGGAGCCAACCATCATCAGACTGTAATGACTTTCAGCCACTATCAAACTGGACTAGATTTGAACCACTTATTTACTGTGTCCAAGCAAAGTCCTGTATTTCATCACCAATCACCTGAGTCATCCAAGGCCATAAATTTACAGAGCACTAAGAACTAACAGTGTACAGAGCCTGGCACGTAGAATGTGCACTTGAGTGAAAAGCATATAAACAAACACAGCAATTGTTAGAAAAATAAAACCAGACTAAAAATGTGAGTGATCTAAACTGTCAGCTAAAACTATTGATGTTAAGAACATCCAAGTTATTGGGCTGGAAGATTTATAAAAGAAAATACACAGCATAGGAAGAAAGAATAACTGTTTAGAAGCTCTTTGGTCAGGGCTTTTATTTCACTTCAAAATTATTCTTCCCACGGTTATTACTAATATTTAATAGTTGTATTGTAGTGCCAAGATGTCCATCAGGAATTAGGGTCCCAATGTGCTAAGCCCTGTCTGGACCAACCTAATGAACAGCTAGAATCTAAACTCTACAGGGGATAAGGAATATTAGATCCTAAATAGCAATCCAATAAATAACACCAATAATGATAAAAAGCGCCATACTTTTAATTAACCGGGTAAACACTTCTCAGTTTTGGCCCAGCCTTCACCATTATTCTGTTTTATCAGTTCCGTGTTTCACTTGACAGCTTTCTGCCAGTATTTCCACTCTGGAGCCAATACCCCTTAGCAAACTTTGAGGAGGAATAAAAATATTTCAAAGCTCCTGTCCCAAAAGGCTAGAACTCAGCATCAAAGTCTACTTAGTCACCTTATTAAGAGTTATAATACTTTGGAAGTACCAAATGGCCTTAGTCCTTCATGTGGTCTTGCAAAAGACACTGTTTTGGGCACAGGAATCTGCAAAACCGCAGGTGCGTTATGCCCAAAAAGGAGTTATTGGAAGGTACTCCACAGCCCATCAGAGTGGATGGATAGATATGAAAGGTTGACTTGCCCTTCCACAGGAGATTTCTTTTCCTCTGCTGATTTTAACCTGAATGTACTTTTAAACCTTCACCCTCAGGATTACTGGCCCAATCCTGCCCTGAGTGAAGAAAATGGATGTTTAGTCACTGACATTAAAGACAAAAGCAGGAGGCCTTAAGGAGGACGCATCTTTGTGTAGGACAGAGCCTTATTTATAGGCAAGGGTGCATTACACTGAGTAGTTTTATATGGAGTATTGCCTTAAATTACACACACACACGAACCTGCCATTTAGTCTTCTAATCTTCACTTTGCTTTGCCTGCACCCGCGCGCAAAACAAAGTGAAGATCAGAAGACAGAATGGCAGGTTCAAGTAACTCTGGCCAATTTGCTGAACCTTCAGATTAAATTTGCAAGATTTATTGAAGAGAAATTTCTAAACTGAATATTGAATTAGATGGGTTCTTTTGAGTCATTTGATCATCTTTTCTCTAGCAAGAAATAGCCCCAGGGGCAATTGAGTAACAGCAAATCACAATGGCTGAAAGCACATAAATATCCCTTGACATACTTTTTCAATAATCTTATACATACTTTTTAACAAGCCTCTATAACACAGAGAACATATGAACCCTGGTACTCTACCGTATGGCAAGGTAGTTAAGAATATATTGCATTTATAAACTATGCACAACTTTATGAGTCTCTAGCTATAATTTCATCATAGCACAGTAATTGGAAAGTCTGCATAATTTTGGAAGGATACATGTTTTAGTTAAAAGAACAGTATTATAGCTAATTGGATACCATGCTTACATTGTAAATCAGACCAAAATATGGGTTCCTAATTACAAACTTTTTTGAAACGCTCACTGTTATGTCTTTACATTATTTTTGGCTAACCAGTCAGTCAAATAATTTTAGGGTTACAAAGTCAGTAAATCTTTTCTTTAGCTGTGACTGATGAAATGTTACAGGATAAGAACGTACGGTCCCAAGGTAAATATCTGGCTTGGCAGCCTCCTCCCCGCAAGTGAGTAAGGTACGAGGGCTGTGTAAGTGGCTGGCACTCATCTGGCACAGCACCAAGCAGAACAGGTAAAAAGCAGAAGGCTGGTATTAGTGTACATAGCACGCTGCAGCTTACCACATTTTAAACAGCCTGGGCTAGCTTTTTGGCACCTGGAACTGAAATCACACAGCCACGTTCTTATGTGGAATGAACTGGTGTATTCGGGTTTTACAATACCAGTAACAAGCTTTTATAACACTGTTAAGGTTCTGAATCCAGAGGCATTATGCAAGGCGCATTTAAAAATTATTTCCCAACAATTGTTCAAATAGCTTTTCCTCTCTTTTCTGTCCACAGCAGGAGTGGGGCAACAGCTCGTTGCCAGGTGGGGAATCTAGGTGACTAATGCCAACAGGAGTAGGAACTTGCCAACTGTCTTGGGCCTGCTCCTGTTTGTCTCTGAGGGCCTTTAAGGTCCTAAATTCCCACTGATGTCTCTGGGAGTGGAAGATCCTCAGGAAAGGGAAAGGATCTTGTGGAATCAGGCACCCTGAGACCAAAATCACTAGCCCATGCAGTGCAACCTCAACAGCCAGGCTGTGCACTTCGCTACTGAAGGAAAGGACATCTGACTTGATCTTCATGGCAAAGGTGTTAATATATTTAAAGAAGAGATTCAGCACCCTATTCTTAAAGAAAAGCTTCTTATCAAAATTACAGGAAACCCACATGTGTTCATAGGTATGAAAAGGAAGAAGAAAAGCAGTGCCTTCTAATGCACATGATGTAGCCCAGGTCAACCTGATAGGCCAAGCTCAGCGTCTGTCTTTTATTCTCTCTCTACTGAAAGGAAACTCAAATCTATTTTAAAAATCTGTTGTGAAGACAACAGTGTATTACAAATCTTTGAAAATCCCTTTGATTTTTTTTCTCAGTATTTTCTAGCAGTAAGAATGACTGTAGGGCTTAAAAAAAAATATTCAGCAGTTGCGAGGCTGTTTAAATGTCAACCTGGATAGCATCAAGGCATAGGCCATGTGGTCCAGATTTAAAAGCTGTATTCACTTTTTGATATACCGTTCAGCAAGTACTCATTGTCAGACAAACTTAATAATCTGTTCAGCATGTTTCCACCGCCTCTTCAGGGTACAGCTGGGGTAAATCTGATCGAGCTATCTAGTAATTTTGGTGTCTTAGCAGCCAGTTTGAGTAGAGGATGTACTATATATTCTAAGGGTTTAAGAATATAAGAACAGATATAATGGGTCAGATCAATGGTCCATCAAGCCCAGTATCCTGTCTTCTGACAGTGGCCAATGTCAGGGACTTCAAAGCGAGGCAACAGAGCATTTGTCCCTGCTTTGCTCTGACAGATCCAGGAGTAGTCTGGGACTGCCTCCTTCCAGGAGGTGAGTTAGTCACTGAGCTTGACCCAGCAGGAGGGCTTATCTCTGGATGGAAGACTGAACGGCCATCAGTCAGTAAAAGAAGAAATCTGAAGGCGCTGCAGACCAGGGTAAGCTTGAAACAGCACTATTCTCCATGGTGATGAAGAGCAGTACTGCAACCCACAGAAGGGTGAACAATCTATAAAACAGGGCAATGTAAAGTGGGAAAAAAGAGCCCCAAAGAAATGCTACTTCCATGCTGCATGCAAATGGCAAAGATTTCTGTGGTCGCTTTGCCAAGGCTTTGCTCCCTGGTGCACTGTGTTATACCGGAGTAACAAATGCCACTGTCCAGGGTGCACCTCCACTTGGGTGGCGCACTCCCTGCCCTTCCCCAGTGTGGCATCACGCAGGCCTTTGACAAAATGCCTAAGGCCCACCTACCAGAGCACCAGCTTTCAGCAGCTGTTTGATGCATGGAGAGCATGCTATGTGGACATAAGGTGCACATTCAACAGAGACGAGGGCTGAGACCACCACATTGCTGTTTTCAGCTCAACGGTGTGTCTTCTCTGGTGTCAGATGTTAGGTTAAACTCAGATGATACGCATGACAATTCAAGCAATAAATCCTACGTGAATGGAAGCTGAAACAAAGTGTTTGGCCTCCTGTACAGCTGAAGATGAGCCTTGTTTTATGGCCTGCCTAATCATTACAAGGAGGAAGATTCCTTTCCATGCATCCAGTAGCTATGTCACTGCTACGGACACTTTCAACACTGAGACCTTGTTCACCTGGCAGCAGAATCATGTTAGCGACAACCCAGTTTATACCTAGCTGTCGCTAGCAGTGTCCTAGAATAGCTTCTGTGACAAGGATGGCCAGGGATTTTGTCCTGAGAACTGTGTCAAGCATACAGTGATAGAGACAACCACTAGCGCTATGCTCTCATCCACACTGTGAAAATGGCTGGGATGGAAGGCATGGGGTAGGGCGCTCGCCTATTAAAATGCAGCCCACCAGCATGATTAAAACAACATTGAGTCTTGCATTGAAGGCAGGACAAATTTATGTCCTCAATCTGCTGCAGTTTTCAGGGGCCAGACTGCAGCATGACCAAAACCCAGAATGCTGTCTACACTGGTCAGGGAAACTTTCTTTGGACTGTCCCAGCCACTGCCGTACGTAGTAAAGTTGTGTTTTCAGTGTTGACAGAGGCATAAAAACAGAAAAAAAGTAAACTGCGTTGCTGAGCAGATAAACTGCTAAGGAATTTCTCTGTATTTGTCTATTCACCCATTTCCTTGCAGCCGCCTCATCTTATTTTTGTGATTGACAGAGGTTTCATAGTGAACTGGTGGTGCTTCCTTTCTTAGACAACTGAAATACTACGAGAAGGCAGTGCTTGTCCCTGAATGGCTTACTGCAGTCCTAGCTGGGGGAAATGCTCATCTCCCCAGCAGGCTGGCACGCAGTGTTTCAAAATCACCAAGAGAGGGCGCGATTTCTGAGCAAAGACCAATTCATTCAGCTCTGACTCCAAGGCAAAGCAGAGGTTTGTGGCAAGGGGCAGGATAAAGGCACTTAATATTAATCAGCAATTTAAAAGCAGAGAGGGGAATGGAAAGGGACAGAATAAAGGAAGATGGATAAGGACTGGAGAATAAACAGCAGAGGGATCATATCAGTCTCCTTTTACAGTCCTGCCTCTTGATTGTAGTGTGTAGCTGAGGGACCTAGTCATATCATTGATCTCTAGAAATAAATCATCCCAGTGAAGTCAAATGTGCAGCATCGCTCTCCATACCCCCTAGAAATCCTCAGGATATAACTGGCACCCAGAAAACCAGGGGAAAGAGCACACCGTTCAAATTTAATCAAAGGCAAGTTTTTAGCTGCTTTACTCAATAAGGCAGGCATGACTCTGTGTGAGATGCTCTCATCTGAGCAGCAGGGGAAAGAATTAGTACACCCGGCAAATCAGTTTTCCATAGAAAGCAGAATTTGGAAAAGGAGGACTGTATTTAAAAATGAGCTTGGCCACCCGCAGACCGCACATCTGAACTTAAGCTGAAATTCAAGTCACTTTTCTTAACTATCACATAATGGCACTCTCTGCTTTTGTTTTCACCCATCAATTCTGTTTGTATCAAACTCTTCTTGTTTGGTGTGCAGTGGATCTTTAATGTCAAATGAATCCAGGCCAACTTCTTCATGCAACTCCAGATCTAGGCACTTAAAGAACTGGCCTGGTTTTTAAAGGTGCTGAGACAATGAGTACTTGGCACCTCAGAAAAATCAAGTGGCCTATCTTAAGGCACCCAGCTACTAATATTTTGACCGTACTGCTCCGTATGGTGGGATTCTGATTGCAGCACAGGCACTCCAAATGCATCATTTTTAACCCCAGTATGGACCAAGCTGGGGATTGGGGACTCTTCATTCTCTCTTTCCCTACTGCTGTGGTTGTTCACCTCTTACACCTTAGTCACAGCTGTTTCTTTACAGTGTTTCCCAGGTACAGAAGTTAGAGTAGTTCCCCAGACAATGATTGCAATCACTCATTCTCTTTTCCGCGGCTGGGCCAATACAGCAGTCAAAAGATCTTCTTCATTGCCGGATCAGGTGAAACCAATCAGCATCCCCTGTTTGCCAAACAGCAGAGACATAGAAGCAGGCTTCGTAATGATCAATTCCCTTAAGACCAGGGCCTCCTTGGTGCTGGATTTCCAAGGAGGGAGGAAAGGGGGCAGATATTTAGTGGTGATTTCATAATGAAATGAAATAGGCTGTTCAGAGTCTTTTTAAATAAACTCAGAATTCCATTTTTTTTTTTTTTGGTTGTTTCTGGTGATCTCAAGGTGATACATTATACTCCCCCCAGCGGGCAATCGCTTCCACATCAGAGTAAAATAAAATCTTTAGAATTGTTTTCTGCTGTTAGTTATAGCTGTGACCTCTCGCTTTTACAAAACAACTTAAGACATTGGCTTTTGTTTTCTTTCAACTGGATGGATTCAGGAGTGTCTCTGATGAAGTTCCCAGATATTTTTAATTTGAAAAAAATCCTGTCTCAGAGAAACTTCCAAAGCTTATGAAATCAAATTATTAAATGGAAACAGACTTCAGGTTCCCTGCCTTACTATTTCTACTGAATGCCTTTTTAAGGTGACGACAACTTAGCAAGAAATACTCCTGTCTGTGCAGCGTCAATGACATTGGGGTAAAGTGATGCTAATAAGAATACATAATATATTTGTGTTCTTAAAATTCAGAAATAATAAATATGCAGCCCAAGGTAGATGGTTCCCTGCAGACCAACCCACTACTAGCCAACCTACAAAAATACAGGCCAAGCATATTCACAAGCATCTTTACAGCTTCTTGCTTTATTGTAAGAGCTACCTACAGGCTTAGCTATTGACTCATAATACTTGCTCTAAAACAATGGGCAATCTTCTTTCTTTAAATGGCCATCCACATAAGGAAAAATGAGCCTCTGCTGAATACAGTAAATGCTAATCCTATTTACCAAAGCAATAAATAGTCACTCGTCCATCCCCTCTTTTTCTACTCACAACTTATTATACTGTAGCATCCTGGCTCCAGGCCTACTTAATCTCAGAAACAATAATCAAGACCAGAGTGTACAGATCTCAGTAACCTGGCTAGGTTTGCCATCCAACTGTACATAGTACAGCAAATTACATTAGAAAAAGGGGATTCTGCCAACAGCTGTCACATCTGATTGGAACTTTTACATTTCTCAGAAATTAATATTATCATCATGAGTTTACATCCCACTGGACTTAAAAGTGTAACTAATAAATTTATTAGTTTTCAGAATTGTTAAAGGCTTCTGGCAAGTGGATAGGCACTTTTTTTTTTTTTAACTTTGCATCAAATGATCACTCTAGAAACCATTAGAGTACAAAAAGGGGGGTGTTTCTCCCATAATGCATCACAATTGGCTAGGTTTTATTGCTCTCTCTGAAAAATTAACAATGGCCACAGCCAAAGCCAGGTTACTGGATTGGATGCCATATTCAGCCTGGAAATTGCATAGGTCAAAACCAGTGTCTGCTTCATGTATTTTGACACTATCGACGCACATATTATAAACACAGACATCAGCATTATAGCATGTCCATGCTAAGGTCCATATTCCATTCTCCTTTAAGTCAATAGCAAAACTTCTATTGATTTGAATTGTGCAGACTGTGCATTGCAGTTTTACATCTCAGACTGTAAGTCTTAACGTATATGTAAATATTCATATTCACTTGTTTAAGAAGCAGGCATTTGGTTTGAACGGACTCTACTGAATCTGCATGATTGTGCACCACCACTGATTTGCTACAGCTTTCTAGAATTTCATCGGTAGTAGAGCAAAGGATTTGCTTAAATTTGATCGCTACACTATTGTCCCAATATTTATGGTGTGCGCTAAACTCCATCCTCTCACACCACCTGTAGATCTAATTAGCTTAGGTGAATGCTTATTAGCCAGAAATTGACCAATGTCTTTTGTTAGAAGAGGGACAGTAACAAAGATGTTGACATTCTCTTAACTTTCTGCTTAGATATTTTATTAGAAATATGTTGAAATAATACCAGTGCACTACCACATAATCATTGCTCTACCATTCCTCCAAAAATCTGCATGCAAAACCCTAGCTTTTTACCACTAGCCTACTACTGGAAGGTGCATATACCACAGAGGTAATGACTGACTATCTCCTGCCTTTGCTTAATTTTCAAATATCATATCATATCAAATCATAGGGCTGGAAGGGACCTCGTGAGATCATCGAGTCCAACCCCCTGGGAATTGAACCCAGGACCTTCCGCACAAATGCTTACATATGCCTGAGAAGGATGTACAGAAGAATTCAAAATGTAAATGCAATCTGTCTACATTGTTGCACTGATGCCCACATGACATCTTGTACTTTTTATTTTGAATATTTTTCAAAATGACCACAGCAACCAGGAAAAGAAAGAAAAAACTCATTCTCAGTGATCATCACTCCTGTGCAAAGGGCCAGCACATAGCAGTGCACCACTTAAATGCTGATTTTCAGCCCAAAGTGAATTTTGCCCTTTGCTTTCCAATGGGTCCTTTTATCTTCACTTTTCCCCTGTTTTGGTACATAAAAAAAAATTGGGCTGAAAGGTTTGAACACGCATCTTTAAGTACTTTTTAACTTGTGCTTTGCAAACCTAGAAATTGGAACAGATTGACAAAAACTTACAGCCTCGTTCTGTTTTTTGAAGTCCCTGCTGTCTTGCCCCAGAGTGAGACTGGAACCGGGCCCTGTTACAGAATGTGAGTACCACTGTCAGACTCGCAGCCTGCGCTGCACACATCTTGAGCTAATCACACACATACATTCAATGCGTCTGGGTCATGAAGACTGAATAACATGATTCAGTATTTATTATTCTTATCAAAAGGTTAATCTTAAAATAGTAGCCTTGTCATTCACTTCAAGCCATCCAGAAACACCCACACGTTTGCTGGATGATGAGAAGGTCTCGTCTCCCACACGGGTTATGCCGCATCAGAATTGTTTGTGTATTTATCCGGTCATGGCCATTGCAATCCGAGCAAGTCTGTTTTTAAAATGACAGTAATGAATTGTGAAGAATTTTGAACATACTCTAATGACATGGATTTAAAATTCACCTCCTGAATCAGAAATCGGTTAAGGCCACAGCTCCAATGAGTGCTCTCCTTTTAAAGTAGACTGGGGATTGGGAAGAAGATGAAGGAATCACACAAGAAAATGTCCAGCTGAAATACAGAGCTCAGAGGCAATGGACACCACATGCAGTGAAGTATGTCTCCTCAGCCTAGGCAGGCATGTACTCATAAGGTGAAATGGCTCCCAGTGACAGTCCAATACAAGACTCTACCTCCCCATTTGACAGGATTAGGTTGGGCACAGACCCTTATATTGGCCCTTTGCAAGGGGATGCATTTCACACAGGGAGCTGAATTAGCTATCCAAGAATTCAGTCAACTCAAATGGTGGGATGTTGAGCCACCCCTTCATTCTGGAACAGCGTTTTACCAACTTAATTACCTCTTTCTATTTGCACGTGCCCTACAACTCCTGACCCAGGGCTCAGAGGGCTGACAGTTACTCATCAGACCAAACAACCCTTTAAGACCCCAGTTCAGGAAGGCATGTCAGGGTGTATTTGACTTCAATCGAATTTAAGCACATTTTTATGTGGCTTGCTGAATCAGGAGCTGTATGCCTACAAGCTATTTACATAAAAACATCTCAGGTGAAGAGTTCTTAAATATTTATTCACTCTCAAATTTTTATAAATGCAGGGACTTGGAAGTTTGAAAATAATTTATCTTGCACTGAGGTTTCAGATGACTTACAGACAGAACAGGTGTCACGTTGTGACTCTTGAAAGCGATCTTCAGTATGATTGCATATACTTTGCAAAAGTTATGCAGAAGGCTACAGGGCTGGATTAATAATAGGGCTTTTGGGGCTACAGCCCCAAGCCCCAGGTTTGGTGGAGTTCTGCCTCCCTTAAGCCCAGCAAAAATATATCCGGCACCCGCTGGCTCATGCGCCCTTCACACATGGATCAGGCTGGTCTCCCATGACACTCCACCCCTGCAGCTGAGCAGTCAGGGGGCCCCAGACCCCCAGCACCAACGGCTGGCATTGGAGCTGGCTGGCCTGGGGGCTATGGGCTCCCACCCTGACCCCATGACTGGCTGGTCTATGGGCTCCCTAGCAGTCTGCTCCTGCAGCTGGCCAGTCTATGGATCGCACTGGGCCCCTCCTGCACTGAGCACTGATCTGCCGGCCCAGGCTCCAGCACCAGTGTGCCTGGACACTGCCCTGCCCTCCCAGGCTAAGCAGAATGGGGGGCGGGGGGCTGGACCCACAAGACTGGGCAGCTCTAGGCCTCCAGGAACCTTGCTCTGACCCTGACTTTACTCCAAGGAGCAAGCCGTCTAAGATAAAGCCCATTTTGTACCTACCCCCAGAACACAAAGAGAAAAAAAAGAGGGTGCAGCCCCCATTTTGGGGGGGGTCTGCTGCAGCAAACCTATTCTGTACCTTAGAGTGTTGCATTTCTGTGTCACTTGGAAATAGCATAGTAAATGTCCTTGCAGCTATATACTCATTCACGACCAGTTCCTTCATCCACTGCCTTCAGTGAGAACAAGATTTAGCCCCTGGGTTGAAATCTTTGTTCAGTCAAACTCAACAGCAATGGTGAAACTCCCTCTGAAAGCAATGGGGCCAGGATTTTGGCCCTGTAAAAGCACAGGTTGCCTTCATTACTGGTTCTGGAATTTATTTTAAAAATTGTTGATTTAAATGAATCAATGGATCCATACGTCGAAACACTAAAATGTATGTATGGCGTGACAGTACAGTGTGTTCCTTTCTATTCTCCATTTACTCCCATATTTGACCTCAATTCTTTTTGTCCACCACCAAGAATGGGGGGCGGGGGTTGTCTGTGCTCATGGGTTAAAAGGGTTTTAATGAATCACAGAAAATAATAGCCTATGCAGTAAAAGCATTCCCTTGTGGCTCTCCACATAAATTATGTGAACATATCATCAAAACGTGATGATTTTTATTTTCATAAACAAGGCCATATGTTGGTTAAAATAGAAAATCTGCACTGAGCTATGATGTGGGTTATATGACACATTATAATTGGATGTCACTTTAATGTAAACAACTTTCTATAAAACTCAGTCTAAAAGAGATCCTTTTAAATTGTCAAATATTAGTTGCTAAAACAACTTTATGCTGTGTGTGTCTTTTGCTCCATATAATCAATTACAGAATGTATGGTTGACATAATGGGCCACATTCTGCTCTCAGTAGCAGCAATGCAACCACAAGGACCTCCACAGGCTTACATCATTTGAACCAAGAACAAAATTCGGCTCAGGAGGGACAAAATTTCATAGGAGTTTTGACTTGGCCTCTGCTCTTTGGTCTGAATGGACATTTTTTTATCCTATATTTGTGCGCATCAAAGAAGTCAGTTTTGTTATTGCAAATACCGTTTGTACATCTGGAAGTCTAGCAAGTGTGACCCATTTTCTGTTCTCAAGTCAAGTTTGCAAGCACAAATCCCCTTCTTTAAAACAGGCAAACCCTTAGCCTTGAAATAAAGCAGATTCAGAACTCCACATGAAAGCCCAGAACGTCACTTTTCTAATTTGGAATAATGCACTGTAGCAATCATTTTTAAAAATTCATTTTAAGATTTGCAGTTATGTTATTTAAGTACGTTTAAAGCTAAAAGCTTTGAACTGGAATACAGTCTCCTCTCAGTACACATTTGATGCTAGTTAACTTTAACAGAGGTTATAAACATGAGACTGGAACTGTGGAATATGTGAAAGATGTAGAGCTAACCACTATGTTAATTTAATAAATGAGTAGAAGGATGAAAACTTAAAAGGCTACAATTGTTATTTGGGAGGTGGATTGATTATCCTAAAATTAAAAAAGTAATCGGTTTCTTGTTAATGCTGCTAAAACAACCACCACTTACACTGGACAGCGTAAGAAAGGCAGTGTTTGCCAACAGATACCACACAGTTACCATGCATATTTTCTGTATTTAAGGAAAGGAAAACCTCTCAAACCTCACCTACCACCATGTGGTAACTGCTGGCAAATGCTGATTCTAATGACAACCACTGTGATTTCATATCAAAGGAATACCCAGATTAAGAGATCTTGAATGACATTGAACAAGAATGCAAATTCCAAGTGGTTGCCAATGTAACTGCATTAGAACAGCAGTTCCCAACCTTCTCCTTTATGTGGACCAGTACATCATCATTGAAAGCATTTGCGGACCACGTTCTAACTGCCAAATGCGCAAAAAGCATCAGTTCATACTGACATCATGCAAAAGTGCCACTACTTAAATTCAGAGAATGTTATGTTATATAAGGGTGTTTGTGAAGCAGATTACATTGTTAATCACAATGTTAAACTGAATATATTACATCAGAGGTACATGGGATTATGTTGTTATTACATTATTCCCCCCCCACCACCTATGGACCACCTGCAGTACTCTTCTGGACCACCAGTGATCCACAGACCACAGTCTGGGAACCACTGCATTAAAATAACAACATACTTTATGAATGACAGAAATGAAGTTGGATTTCACTAGCTCTCTCTTTTTTTGAACTAGCTGTATTCTTGGAATAACGTTCCTGTATCAGCATATACTCACAAAACGCAGCTGATGTGTCTAGTATAACACCTCTGATCTGCTTCAGCAGCACCCCCATCCTCATGGTTGTATATTGCTGCATATATTCTCTCTCCTATCTTAAACACTATCCTTATGCCTATGTCACTCTGTCAGTACTTGTGGCAAGAAATGTGCACTATGAACTCCCTTCATAGTTCAGGGTCTCCTTTGTTTGGAAAACAACTACTGTTTCTGTTTACTTTTGTTAAACACCACGCATATAATTGATAAGGTAGAAGATCACCTGATATCATCCTACCCTCCTATAATAAAAGAGATGGTGCACTTCTCTCTAAGAATCATCTAACACATTTAAGAATTACGACTGGACCACCAACAAAGCCCTTAGTGAAAAGGAATAGAGGCATTATATTACAAAGCTTTCTCTTACAGTGCCTGTCGCTAGTTATTGTGGCTCATTACGCCTTTTATAATGACAGGACCATAAATCAGTGGGCTAAGCCTCAACAGAATGCTCTATCCTTCTCTACTAATGCAAACTCCTGTCCAAAGTTGGGGTGCAATAATAAAAACCTTAAAAAAAGGAATTACTTTTTTTCAGGTTTACTTCAGTTTGATTTCTACAGAATGCATCCTGCAAAATGCTAAATGAAAAAATTCATACTGCAGAGAAAGCCACAAAATCCCTATAAAAGCTAAATTTGATTTATGTTAAGTTTGAAACAGCACAAACAAACATTTAAAACATACTTCTGTTCCAATCGGAGCACTAAAACTTGTTACAGATTACAAGGGTATTAAAATTAAAGTGTTTGGTCCCTGCCAACCAATTAACTTGTGCTAACTGACGTATTTGGTGTTCATTTTTAAACACTGTGGATCCCTCATACCTTGTCTGTAGATCAAGCTTGCCATTGCAGAGATACAATGCATAAAGGGCTTAACTGCATACATATGTCACTTCATCTCCAAATCTTAAGATAGATGTAGGAGACACTAACTTAAGAAGCTACACAGAAGGAAAAGGAGTTTTAGTATCACAAGTGTGCAACTTTCAAATTGGCCAGGAGTTGGGAAATGTCATCAGTGCCAAAGACAAAACAAGAGGAAGTTCACTACTTTAAATAATTATTTTGTATACTAATACTTACTGAAAAAGAAATTACATTTATATCAAATCAGATGTGATGTTATGTCACATCTTTGTTTTAGAATTTGTTTTCTGACCATACTGGAATTGAGATAATTCAATCATTTAGAGTTTGAGAGATATGAATAAAAGGGAAAACAAAATTTCATCATAAAAAGAGAGAGTTGCAAATAAATAAATAAAAATCCTTGAGACACAAAATGATAATACCTAAGTTCTTATGCCTTGGGGGTTTGAAACAGGAAGGGAGAGTCATACTAGTGCATGCCGGGATTAAACATGTAGACAGGCACAAGACGCATGAAGGACAAATTGTATTACAGAAGTCACTTTTAAGAAAGGAACGTTTCTTATTCATTTTGGTTAAGATTTTCAAAAATCCTAATATTTATTCAGAGGGTGGCTGCTCAGCATTTTCTGAAAATCCAGGTCCTTTATGGTATCCCATGATAGATGCCCAGAAATAGAGGCACCTAAAAACACTAGTTACTTGTTAAAATTGTGGGCTTCCCTGGGTTCATTTTCTATGAAAATACTGGCTGCATGTGAATCCTGGAATTGGCTTATTGAGCCTGACCCAACCGAGCACTATATAGGGAGATAAAAGCTTTTCCTTCCTCCTTCACATAAATTACATTTAATTAAGATTTGATATTTAACCAACAAACTGATTGGCATCCAAGTACCTGAATGGCTGGCAAAAATACAAACTGTGACATGAGCATGCACATTTGCCTAACATCAGCTTTCCTGTGTGTTACTTGATGTCCGCCATCTGCACGGCATGCTGCTGTTTCTTACATCAAAGGTTACTCTCAGTCAGCTGGCGTATTTAAACAAAAATAGATTTATTTATGAACACAGAACATGAATTCCCCACTCAAATACTACAGTAGGCTTAGGTGCTCAATTGTTCCTTTCCAGTATAGGCATTTTGGGGGGCTGAAGCAGAGACACGCTGTCTCAGGGAAAGCGTCAGGAGACGGCTCCCTGGAAAAGAAACAAATCACTCCAGAGGTCACAGAGAAAAAGCAGTTCTGTCCATCTCTGGTGCCTTTGGGAAGTTATTGCCAACAACCTTACCTATCCTTGCATAGTCCTGGTGCTCCTTCTGTGGAAGGGCTGCCCTTGTGTCTCTCTCCCACTGGCACATACATGGAGTTGCCAGTCCTGAAGCAAGATTTTTACACAGGTTAAGGCATCTAACTCCCACTGAAATCTACACTAGCTTGGCATTTGGCTTGCCCATGAATGTTTATGAAAGTTCTGCATGCCCAGCTGCTGCAGAATCAGACTCTGTAAGTGAGCTCGCAAGTTCTAGAGAAGCGTTAAAAAAACACACAAAACGTGCGCCAAGTGTTGCTACCCACTCATGACAATTTTCTCCTATGTAAAGTATAGGAGAAAATTAGTAGTCTTGGCTTCCCAGAGGGAGACTCAGATGCCAACAGCTTTCAATAGTAGCCCCGTATGATGCTCTCCAGCCGCGGTGGTGCTGGCTGAGTTTGAGAGTGGCAGATGATCAAGTATTTCCTTATTCTGCAAAAGGATTTTAAATATGCTCTGAACAAAATATAATTGCCTCAGGAAATCAGTGCCTGGATCATGACTATAGTGCTCATCTATCACAAGGCAGCCAATCTTTCACATATAATTGTGTAAACATTTCAATCCAAGTACAAGAACCATAGCTGAGGTATCAATAACAGTAACATATTATGCAGCCTTCGCCTGCCTCCCTCCTCTGACCCCAATATTAACTGTCAGGCTATCCTGGCAATGTCACAAACATAGCAATGATTCAGTTGGCAGATTTCTGTGGATTATTGTGGCCAATTTGGAAAAACACTCAAATAAGCATTACTTTCCAAAAACCAATATAAATTTGGAAGAGAGAATTATTAAACCCAGAGAAAGTATAACAAAAGACATTAATTGCATTTTTGGAAGGATTTTTTAGATTAAATTATTACCTGCTAGTTTATAAGGTGAATATACAGATAAAAACCACTACCGTGACAAAGAATTTATTTATATTGGCTATGTACACTATAGAGAAAAAACACACACAATTTTTTATGATTTATATATAAGTATGTATGTATATAGTGTTATAGACAGACAGTATGCACGTTTATGGCATTATATAAGTAATATATTTTATTATACATCTATATGTATGTGTAGATATTCTGGGTTAGAATAGTTTGTTTATATGTGCACACATTTACATTCAACTTAAGCAAAGCGTCAGACTTCAGTGGGATATAGGTACTAAGCATTATGAGTTGAAAAATTTGGCATATATACTAAAGGGTTACAATTTTGTGGCATACGTACACTGAGCTGTACAAGACGTTGGGCCTCTCACCTCTATATGGCCAGTGCTGCAGGCCCCCCTTCCGCGAAAGGTTCCTAGATAGTCTTAAACAATGTTTGTTACACTGACTCTACAGGATTGGAAAGATTTTCCAAACTTTGTAACCAATGGTTTATATACAGGCTTTTCGTTAATTAAATACATATGAGTTTGAAATGTATGAGTCTTCTCCAAAGCCTGTTGAAATCAGTGAGAATGCTTCCCTTGACTTTGGTAGATGTTGGATCAGGCCCTTCCTACAAAAAATAAATTACTGTCATTAATTTTTGTACCATTTGGGATTGTGTGAAAAGAATGATGGAACAACCACAAGACTTTTTTTGGATGTTCCAATGATGGATGACTTGAGGACTCACCACTGTTGTTGAGTAGCACTTTCAAAGTCTAAGCAATGGATTCATTCAATAATAAGATGTAACTGCTGATCTCTCCCCTCTTCTCCTCCCGATTTTCAGGCAATGTGGTGGCTGCATCTTTATGTCTGTGCACACCTTTTACTTATTTTTCTAAAAACTTGGTAGGAATTTTGAACTGAAAAATAAATCTTTCTTCACAAAGTGAACTGCTGCTCATTGGAACTGGCACTCTAGCCACAAGGCACAGATGAATCATGGTATCAGTGAAAATCTAAACAACATACGTAATACAGCCTCCCATATGACCAAAATCAGGGAAGAAGTCTTTAAGTACAATAAATGGTAACAAAAAGTCAGTCCTTTGGACTCAACATTACTACTAAGAAATAAATCCAGAACCATGCAGGAAGCTGACTGGCAAAATAACCACCACCACCTTGGAGACAGCCTGGAACTCAAACCTGAGGTGCCAACCAAGAAGGTTGTGGGATCATAAATATTCAAGCAAAACACATAGGCAGGATTGTAGCTGGACCCTAGGCTTCTTATGCAGCTGCTGTCTCCCTCCTCAGCAAAGAAATAAAGCCTGCGTCCTCAAACATGAACTTCTCTTCTCTATCAAACACTTTGTATACATGGTTTCCAAGTCCCAACCCCATCACCCCAGTGGCTGAGCACATCCCAAACTGCTTTAGAGTCCTACAGCACTTAGCATTTTACTGCAACAGTCTGATGTACTCAGCTCCCTCAAGATAGGGAACTTGGCAGAGAAGTAAAAAAGGGATTTTCAATCTTCTACTAATGTTAGCAATTAGCCAAAATCCATTGGCACATGGGTGAACCTATCCCATGCCGACTCCCTTGGCCTGTCAACATTATCCTCCCGTCTCTTCACCTCTGATGTCGTCACCATCAGAAGCACCCTGCGTGCAAACGTCAGTCTCCTAACACAGCCCAGATGTGCAGCAGCAGCTGCCTCCACCACCTAAGTTTGTACTCCTCAGTCAGTGTAGCTTATTAATTTAGGTTGGACTATCCCTTTCTCCATGTTTTGCATCCCCTGTTCTGGCTTTTCACATATCCCATTAGATAATTGGGGTATCTCTAACACATACACTCCCTGACACCAAAAACCCAACACAGCAGTGAGTTTAGAGCCTGGGTCAAATCATGCAGGCTTGTGGTCTCATGCTGTGAACCTAAGAATAGCAGTGTAGACATTCAAGCCTGGGCTACACTGCTGTTTTCAGCTTCACAGACCAAGCCCAATCCAGTTGTCTCTGAAACTCCCTGGCATGGATCTTTACTGGCTTTATATAGACATAACCTAAGTGCAAAACAAGCTCAATATTGGAGAAGAGAAGGTCTATGTAAAGTGTTCGGCAGGAGAGCTATGCATGAGTTTTGTGCTTAAAGGAAAACTGGACTCAGTGGGACATAGCTGCCTGTAACACAGAGCTCTCTGTGATTTTAATGTTTTGTGCTGTACATGACTATAATGTGCAATCACCAGAGAAGTCTCCAAGAAAGCAAAGCTAACAGATGATGAAATCACATGCACATCACAAATCTATTGAAAGTGAACTTCAAAACCTCCTAAACTGGCTCACCACATATTAGAATATGTTGGCCAGTTTGCTAAAGACAGATAATGTATTAGAGCTAGGAGTCTTAATTGCAGTAAGAAGGATATATCCACCTAACTTCTCCAAGCTGAATCAGATTGGTGGAAGCAGTTTGTGTTCTATGTTTCCCAAATCCAGGCAGAGCAGATGTGCCAGAAGGACTTTAGAAAATAACCAAAATTTGGTGAAGGGTCACTGTAAAAACCCCAGTGGACATACCCACTAGAGCAGCTTAGAAATTTGCTGACTAAATGTTATCAACTCTCACCCCACAGAAAATGTTTATTCATCAAAACCAAAACTTTCCAAAACAGTCCCGGGGTTAACAAGACAGCCAACTCAAAAACATTTTAATTAAAAAAAAAATCAAAATTGTCAAAAGCAGAAAGTTTCAGGCCTTTGCACTAAAAATCAAGATGGTTTTATTTAATTTTTTAAAAGATTGAACTAAAAATGACATATTTCAATTGGGTCTGAACCGCAAAAACATTTTGATTTGTGGAATTTTTTTTTTTTTGAGGTTTTGACTTTTTGTCCCAGCTTTAGAATGGGAAAAGAATTCAAAATGTTGACAATTCTCAAGGGATGGAGAAAGCATTTCCCACCCAGCTCTAATAATCACATTTTGACTAACTGGAGTTTTGTTAATCAAGAATTTACTGTACTTCACCTATGTAAGCCCCAGTTTGGCTAGCCGTGAAGTCAAGGGGAATATTGCAAGGGGATTTCAGTGCAGTAAGGAATTGGCATTGGGATTTTGCAGAATGTTAGAACTAAGTTTTAGATGGATTCCTTGCCCTCCTATCCCTCCCTTGGTGCAGACACGAGCAGAATGGCACTGGGGAATACAGCTATTTCCACTTCACAGTGCTAGTTGTCTAGGGTGAGGGGACAGAGCCATAGCTGCAATCTGCAGAGCGGGCACCAGGCTGCACCTTCTCGCAGGCTGCCTGAGTTAATCAGAATTCCTCCCGGAGATACCATGTGCTTTGCTATCCTTCTGCACCCTCTCCTCCACCCCGAGGACAGAAGCCTACCCTTACTTTAGGGAACAAGTCTGTAAATTTAGCAAGATTACCACCTTACCCCCCCTCACCCGCCAAAAAAACAAAAACAAAAAAAGCTTGCAGTTATCTGAAAGCTAAATATAGTGTCCATTTCTATAAAACTGCAAAATATTTATCAGAGGGGTAGCCATGTTCATCTATTTCAGCAAAACCAATAAGGAGTCCTGTGGCACTTATAAGAACTAACAAATTTATCGGAGCATAAGTTTTCATGAATTTTATCAAATTTATCAGAACCAGATTCAGACCATGAATAAAGCTATTCGCAAATGTGGGAAAGTGCTGGATACCAGGATTAAGGGCACTTTGTGTTCATCATCTTTCACAATCTAAATTAAAATTGACTGCAATCAGGCTTGGAAATTAGACAGTCCCACAGCAGTTGTTTACCAGTAACTGTATTTAAGATAAATTCACCCGTGTGCTATGTTTAATGCTTTTTTATAAATATACATCAGGTCCTTTGAAAGCATGAAGAAACCATGAGTTAAAGCAATCACAACCTTCTCAGTACAAGACTGCAATCAAAAGCAAACACATTTAATATATTGTTTTAATAGTCTGCCTTGTCTAAGGTGGCTATTTTGTATACTGAATTTCTGTACTTCAAGTAATTCCTGGGTGCAATACCATAGATTTAGAGTAATATATTATCATGGTTTTATGAAATAGTATGGTTTTGCCTAGGTTACATTTAGAAGCTTTCACAATTTGTCTTTGGAAAACTGAGCCTGAAAATGCTCAAGTCAATTTGTGCAGTGTGAACTTAAGTAACATTCAGCTTAATAATGAAAGTATACACACAGAGACAAAATTTTGCAACTAAGGAACATTCATGATGAAATACAAAGAAAAATAACAGTGGTCACACTAATAAATAAGGATTGCCATGTCCTTACAGATACATAAGCACTCAAAAGTCTAAGAACCATATGCTGTTTTAGAGGGATGTGCAGAAATCTAATTAATATAAATAATGCAATGGGGAATTCCACACTCCTATGTAGATCATTGAAAGTATATAGTCTTGCTCTTTCAGGGCCCCCTTTACAATTACTGCATGTATTTTGGTCCCTTTGTCTTTATAAACAGAGGCATATATTTGTTCTGATAGAGGAAATTTTCTCAGGTTACCATAGACTCATATGCCATGATGTGGATGAATTTCTGGTTTTGGCCCAACCTCTCCAAACTGACATGCTCTAATTTGTATATATCTGGTGACTGTGAAGGCACAAAGTGTACCACTGGGGGGAAAGAAATGCAATGAACTGGTTAGAGTTTCAGATGTATCAATCCCTTCCATAGGATTGTGTATAAGATCCATATGCATACTGGGTGGTGGAGATTCTCTTCTAGCTCAAATGAGAGAGGCATAGGCTTTTGGAGCTGGGGCAATCTGTATTTTACAACTTTTATCAATGTGAAGTTCCACATGGGCATGGCATGTGGCATATTGCCAGTTCTGAAATTCCTAGATAAAATTACAGATTAGTTACAAAAAATTATATTTTTAATAAGTATAATACAACATAGCCAGGCTCTATTTTCTATTTCTCTTGTTCTCCCAGAGCAAAAAAGAGAAGACAATCATCACAGATTCCTACAACATACTCCCGAATGTTTTCTTTACCCTGCACTCTCCAGACTCAGCAAAAATAGGGACGGATGTCAACCGGCATGAACTAGTACAACTCCATTGGCCTGTTACTTATTAACATTGGAAAAGGGCAGTTAACAATAACTTCAGAATATAACATGATGTTCATATGTTATAAATGATTGGCTTGAAAGTCTGACGGAGGGCTGCTACACCTGTTTCACTCTTGCACCAGGTACTGCATTCAGAAATTTATAGAATGGGTTTCTTTAAGAATGACTTGTAACTTGTACATATCAAAGCCCACAAGTGAGTGTTAACCTCTAGTTTTGCATGCAAAGACCATCACATTTGCACATACAAATGCATCAGACTGATACCTAATAAGAGTTCCTGCATCTTCCCAAAGACAAAAATAAAAAAAAGAAAAGAAAAAAAAGGAAGGCTCATTCAAAATGACTGGTGCAAATATTAAGGTCATTTTTACAGCAACTGAGATAGAGAGTGCTGCAAGTTTCGTGGCTACCTGAAAGCTCCACAGAATCCCAGATGAGATGTGCTGAAAGTAAAATATAAAGTCACTCACCTTACACTTGTGTTCACCGATTTTCTTGCCTTGTTTCTTCATTATCACAGATTTTGGTGTTTAAGTGAGGCTCTGCTCCCTCCTAACTGGTCAACCACCAACCACCCCACCACCCAAAATCAGACCCACATGCCCCAGAACTTTGGGGAGATTCAGCTCACTCTGAAACTTTGACTGTTTCAATGTCTCGATTTGGACATCCCTGAGTTCTGCAGCAGCTTGGACCAGGCCTTTTTGGTTCAGATCTTTGTACCACTCCACATTCTCTACATCCTTGATGCCACAGTGGAGTCTATTCTCCATTTGTCACATTGCCCTCATTTCTATGGCAGTGGCTGGTGAGATCAAAAGCACAGAACAGATGTTGCATTAGCATCCAGCAGAAGAAAAAGCTGGAAAGGAGAAAAAAATGTTCTCTCAATATAAGTTGAATCCGGTAACAAAAAAGGAAACGCAGAGAAATGACTGCCCTAGTAAAGTGATTTTTCTGTCCCAGAGTTGCTCCTTTTCATATTTGCTCTCTTCTGAAAGTGCCCTCTTAATTAGCTATAAATTAACAAGCATTTATTTGTAAAATGCTCTGAGATCCTCAGATGGACAATCGATCCCATCCTACACAGAGTTCCCATTGACATCAAAGGCATACAAAGAGGATTAAATCAACTTAACACTGGCCTGGCAGCACAGACACACACAAGTTCTTGGTTTTCAAGCTGTGTTTCTATGGATATGTCTACAAAGCAAAAAATTTGTGACAGAGAGCCTCAGACCTTTCTGTAGGCTCAGGCTCAAGCCACAGTGTGGATGTTCTAGCAAGGATGGCGCACAGGATCAGAGATCGCCTCTCTTGCCAGAATTCAGATACTGAGCGGGGAACCCCAAGAGCCTGACCCTGCAGAACTGGGTTCCCAGACTCTCAGCTGTGGACATACACTCTTCTGATTCATCCACATCTTTATTGTGTGCCCCCTCATTCAGAAACTGATTTTCAGAAAACAGTAAAACTCAAACTGAAGACACCAAGTAAGTTGTGCAGGCCTGTTCAAGGTCACGTTCAAGATGGTTCACCACAATATCCTTCCCAGTGCTTTGTCCAGACTAGCTTTGATTGAGTCAAATAAGAAATAACTCCACACACTAGTAGACTCTAGAAGAATGACGGTCAACTTCAAATTTTCCACTGCTTAGCTTCTTCCTGTTACTCTTATTTACACTCTCCTAAACAATTCCTCCCTTTCCTTGTTTGGACCCCTTAGTCCTTGTTTGAGTAAGCTAGATGCTTAATTTGTTTAATCATTCTCTCTTCAACCCCTCAACTCTTCTTTAAATCTCCCATCCTTTGGATGAGTGCCAAAGATACAAACCCGAGAGATGGATATTTGCCATGAAGAATTAAGCCTGTCATTCCAAAGAAGTTGAGAACATGATAGTTTGCAAGTTGCCAGATATTCTATCACTAGATAGACTTTTTACAAATTTAAAAGATATAGTAATACAAGTATGCATGTTTCCAAAAAGGCAACAAAATAGCTGTTTTTCATAAAGAATGATCATATTACAACACAAACACTAGCAATGTAGGAATTCTCATGGCACATCAGACCCATGGTCCATTTAGTTCACACTGTTCCAGTGACCCATCTACTGAAAGAGGATAGTACCAGCAGCATCAGGAAAGATGCAAAAATCTACCGATGGAAAGTTATGGTACATTATACCCTTAAGGGAAGTTTCTTGAACTATGGTTAGCTCATGATCTGAAGCATGAAGGTTTGTAGCCCTGAAAGCTTTCAATAGCCTTAGACATGTTAATCTTTTAATTAATAAATCCTACTCATCTTTTACAGTCATTGATGCTCTGTGGCACTATCAGTACATAAGTGTAAAAAGTTTTATACATTTTCAGACTTTCTGCTTTATTCAGAAGGCCCCGCGTCTTGGATGCTCAGAGAACTGATCAGATGAAGGGGAGCAGGCAACTTCTCAAACATCAGAAGTAGCATTGTCAAGGATACACAACACTGACACTTGTCTGCTATCTGTTTCCTAGAAGTGGAAGCAACATCTGTGAGGCAGACTCATTGGTAGCGCTTATGAGAATAGGAACTATGACTTGTGTCATTCAAAGAGAAGGCCCTTGTCTTCTATGGAAACAGCACCTTCGGTTGTTAGAGCTTCGGACAGGCAGTCTGGGGATTCAAGATCTATTCATTATTTTGTCCCTGGTTTGAGCTGTGATTTTGTGTAAAGTCATTTAACCTCTTGGAGTCTCACACATGATGAAACAAAAATGTAATCTTGGTACATCGGAATAGAGCTCTCTGAGAAACAACAATAGTAATTGATTAAAAGTAACAAACATAGGGCCCAATCAAGCCAGCTACTCCATCAAGGGCTCATTTATCTGCTCATCCACCAATGCAATATATGCTGTCATGTGCCAGAAATACCCCCTGCCCTCTCCCCCAACACTGGACAAACAGGTCAGCCTCTTCACAAAAGAATAAATGGACACAAACCTGACATCAGAAATGTCAACATGCAAAAACCAATAGGGGGAACACTTCAATCTTCCTAACCACTCCATTGATGACCTGTTAATAGCTGTACTCAGGCAAATGAGTAACAAATCACAGCTTCAAAGAGAAACATTAGAACTGGAATTCGTATGTAGATTTGATATAGTGAAATAAGGGCTGAACAAAGATTATGGGTTCTTTTCCCATTACAATAGGTAATTTTGCTTCCCCCACCTCCTGCATCTCCCTGCTAATTGCTATACTCCATTGTTTGAATCCAAACAACTGCTTTGATTTGCTGTAACTGTCTGACCTGATCCTATGATTTATACTCCTCTGCATTTATTTTCTCCCATTCTGTAAGTTTCCCACCTTCATGCATATGACGAAGTGGGATTTTCTCCCATGAAAGCTCATACGATATAAATAAATTTGTTAGTCTTTTAAGTGCCACCAGACTCCTTGTTTGTTTTCCCATTACAAACACTAACCTATCAATCCTCTCAACATCCCCCTTAAAAGGTGTTGTAAATGCCGTAAATCCCATTCTGAAGATGAGGAAACTAAGGCAGAAATGAAATGAACTGCTCAAAAACACCCAGCGTATTAATGTAAGATCCAGAACTGGATTTCAGACTCCTGGCTTCCACACCATCAGTTAAACCAGCAGAAATGTGCCTTCCCTCTCACATACACACAGATGCAGTATTTTATAATTAGGTGTATATAAGTATTGTATATTCATAGTGCAGAGAAACTCTTTCTCACGCATGCACGCACACACTGAAATATCATCATCATGGATATAGCAGATTAATTTTACAAGGTTCCCACCAGTCTGACATTCATCAATGTTATAATCTAACTAACAAAATACCTAAATATACATTGAAGCAACATGCTCTCTCTCCCAGTCAAGAGGTTGCTGGTTAAATTGATACCCAGGACCGATGTTCTACCAGTCACTGATTGATTAACTCTGATTTTGACGTTCCCAGGGAATGTTTTTACGTGCTTGACCTTGCTTCAGGGGTTAAAGGAAAGTTGTAAGCATCGGTTCTGAAACACCTGGAAGACTCTCCCTGAATCAGAAGTGCTTTGTAAAAGGCTCTCAGCCAGGCAATAAAATATTTTTGATGGACTCCTATTTTATCATTACCCATGTAAGAAAAATGTATTGTGAGAACACCAACAATATTCAGGAAAGTAATCATTTGCAGATTTGGTAGGCATCCTCAACTGGCAAAAATGAAAGATTTATTGTTGGGATGATGAAACAAAGAGCAGTTGTGCAAACTTTACTGAACAGGATTATGAGAAGACACTTTTTCCATTTCCCTCTTTTAAATGCCTTGGATACCGTTTTAAAAGAATGATCAGGATCAATTATTTAACATTGCAGTTAGGCTGCACCTGAGCATTGGATTTCTTCACATATTTGTTATCTGTACACAACAATAAAAATGTCAGGGCTAGAGGGTACACTGCCTGCTGTAGACAGCAAGTCCAGTCTCAGAAATAAAACGCCTGTTGTTCTTTGGTTCAGTGACAAGCACAGAGATGGGACGAGAAAAGGCAGGCAATGACAGATATCTTTGATGTAAATGTATAGCTATTTGATATGAGGATGTGTATCTCGCAAGAAACTACCTGCAACACCCTTGGATACCTTTGTACATAGAAAGTACAGGTATCCTAAAGACATTATATAGAGTCAAGTCAGCCTGTAGCTGCAGTATGCTTTTCAAAAACCACTGCACATCCAAAGCTTTTATTTGATCCTACAAATCTTACTGACGTGAGTCATGCTGCTGAGTTGGATGGGGCTCTTTGGGTGCATCTACATTTACAAGTTATTTCAAATTAAGGAGGCTTAATTCGAAATAACTTACTCCCTGGCCACACTGGCATTTTATTATATCAAATTAAGCTTTTCTTTAATTCAAGATAAAGAAAGGCTAATTCAATATAATAAAACCTCCTTTAACGTCAAAGTAATTGTTAATTCAGAGTTCTTATTTTGAATTAAGATAGTGTTAGCTGGGGAGTAGGTTTAATCCAGTATAACTGCCCTATTGGCTTTCCTACCTCCATCTAGTTCAAATTAGAAAGTCTAGTGTAGACTCTAAGTTGAATTAATAACTTTGATTTAAAGTCAAAGTAGTTAATTTGACATAACTATTTCAAATTAACTTTGCAAGGGTAGACATAGCCTTTGTGTGAAGAAGAGTTTACAGGATCATGTCTCAAAACAGGCTTAAAAAATAGGTGGAAGAGAAAACAAAGATAAATTAGTTTTTTCTCTTCCCATTTCTGCGGAGGGCTCAGAATGACTATTAGTAAGCGGTAGGTGATGCTCTCTGGGCCATATTCTGATCTCATTTGAACAGGTATAAATTCTGAGTAACACTGAATTCACACCCGTGAAAATGGGAAAAGAATTATGTCCAGACTCTGTGCCTCAGTTTAGCTACCTGTGAAGTGAACACAATTACACTTGAGAGGCTTAATCATTGATCTATAGTTGTTATTATTGGGCCTATTAATGCCATTCATGATAAAAATAATCAACACTTTGCACACATTACTCCTCAGTCCTCACAACACTCTTGTGCCAGGATTATTATTGATTCCATTTTACACTGGGAGACTCTCAGGGACAGAAAGATTAATGCCAAAGTTTCGTGAAGTGCCCTTTGCGTTTTGCTGACTCAGTTATTGGATGCCGCCCACTTGGCGAAATCTAGAATCAGAATTTCATTGGTGCTTTCCAAGCAACTTATCTGAGTTGTACCCCTTCTCCCCCAGTCTCTGACAAGAGCTTCTCAAAATGAATTTTAGGAATTGTGACCACTGGGTTTCCCCAGGTCAGGGACAGGGTCTGATATAGTTATTCATGCTGAATAGCACCTGGAGGGTGAAGTCACAAAGGCAGGTGGAAGCCTAAATACTTTTGTGAATCACCCCCATCCTGACAAGTGACCCCACTGAAATCAAGGAGACTACCTGTTAAACACGTTCCAAAGGGGTAGAGTGTTAGTCTAGTCCAGCAAAACAAACAGGGAGTCTAGTGGCACTTTAAAGACTAACAAAAATGTGATAAATAGATTTGTTAGTCTTTAAAAGTGCCACCAGACTCCTTGATCTCATGAGGTCCCTTCCAGCCCTTTGATTTGATTTGATTTGATTTGATTTGTTAAACAAGGCACTATTCAGGATAGGGGTGTCAGAATCTGGCCCATGATGAGCAACGACTATGCTCTGAAGAACCATTGCTTTTTATTTCTCACAAGACCATTAAAAGGTCAGCAACTGCTGGCTTTCCCTGAGGTAGCCAACATCTCTCTTTTTAGAGCTGAGATCCAACCGTATAGATTACTGGATAAAGATTTTAATCTGCACTAAATTCCTCCTTCTTCCTTGAGATTGCCCTACATGGCCTTTGTGCTGACTGTAAAATCCAGGTTAGCATAATGATTAAATGTCATATTTAACTAATGCACAGCATTAAAATGCAGTGACCCTAATGAGAGATGTTAATGAGTGCATTATTGACAAAGATTTTAAACAATATTGAACTTTACTGCTTTCTAATTTGACCAAACCCTGAGTTAGGTGATCTAAACCATTAGTTCTTTGCGGTTAATTGGTTTCTAGAAAGGCTAAATCTCTGGAAGTTCAGAAGAATTCCATATCCTTTTTAACAATCCCCACCAAGCACATGTTTTGAAATAAAGTAAAAGCAAAGCACCTAACCTCAGGGACACATTCCCATATGTTTTATTTTAGAGCTTAAATTTTTAAAGCCTCCCAACTTCTGTGTTATAAAATTAATAATAGTTAGATTGGAGACTAAATAAGTATGTGAAATTAGTTTTGAGAATGCAAGTGCCCTCATATTGCTTCCAGATCAAAGGCAATTGCACTCACTCAACAACCGGAGTTAAGCTCCCTGAAAGGACATGGGGACCCAACTGCTGGACATATCTTTGAGGTATATTTTGTAATATTAAAAGTCTCCTACAGAGAATAGATAACTCGCAATTATATGATGGGGATGAAACTGATTAGGTGAAGATTTATCACTTGATCTTTATCACTGGTCACATACATTTAGTGAACTTGATGGGCAATTTAATCCCAGATGGGACGCAAGGTGAGAAAGAAATCTAATCAGATTTTTGTGACTTGGGAAATAGAGAACTAGGCTAAAATCTTCAAGCGTTCTTGCAAACAGGCTGCTTGGAAGCAGGAAGGACTCAGCTTCTGCATCCTTGGATACGACTATTTGGTAGAATAAACAAACAAGGAATCCTGCGGCACTCAGACTAATAAATTTGTTTTTTGCATGAGCTTTTGTGGGAGAAAATCCCACTTCATCACACACTTTGAAGAAGGGGGATGAAGTGGGATTTTCTCCCACAAAAGCTCATGCAAAAAATAAATTTATTAGTCTTTAAGTGCCACAGGACTCCTTGTTTGTTCGTTTTACTGAACTAGACTAACACAGCTGCTCCTTTGGATCTTGACTATTTGGTACAATCTATTGATCTGGGTTGCAAAGAAATGTGGTACAGCTGGAATGAATTGGAAGTTAGAAGACAACTGCAGGATATCTTCAAAAGAAGAGTCCTCTCAAGGGGTATGTCTACACTACAAAAGCAAAGTCGACTTTATTAAGTTGACTTAATAAAGTCTACTTAAAGCTGACTAAGTAGACCTTATTAAGTCGACTTAGCGAGTACACACTACATTAAGTTGACTTTATAAAGTCAACTTTAAATGGGTGTCCTGACTTAATTCGACTTAACAAAGTCAAATTAATGGTCCCACTGAACTAAGTTGACTTTATGAAGTTGAATTAGTCAGTCCACATTGCCTTAAGATGACTTAATAAAGTCGACTTTATAAGTGGACCTTATAAAGTCAACTTTACTGGACCCTAAGGTCAACTTTATTGTCCTGCAGTGTAGACAGGGCTCTGTTTAAGTCGACTGTATATAAAGCAAATGAATGGAGTGATTGTGTTTTAACTGTATCCTCTTAACCATTGTTTGAGCAAGTCAAGTGAAATAAAAATCCGTTCTGTCTTCCTTATTAAAAAAATAGTTCTTATGCAAATCCCAAGCTGTACCTCTAACTTTTCTTATGACCCTTCTCTTGATCTCTTCAAGCTTCTACATCACCTTCTGAACGTAGCATGTCCAAAGTTAAACACAGTTCTTTAGAAGAAGGAATTAAACAGTGGCAGATATGAATATGATTTTACTTACATCTGTGACAATGTAAAGAGAAGCCACCTACCCAAGATCTTAGGTACCCCACCATAAATTAGAGGAGCACAGATGACAATTAGCAGTCAACCTCATACCAGCCATGCGAACTCAGCCTTCTGTGGAGCTCCCATAAATCCTACCCTACAGCCATCTAATCCCCATCAAATTCCTCCCTGTCCATTTCAAACACATACATGCATGCAATGACGGTCAACTAATTATGGCTTTTTTTGGCCCAAAGAGAGAAGCTGGTTCCAAAGCTGAGGACCTTCATAGAAAATGCTCTGCCACCAGCCCCCTCTTTTAATTCAAAGGGAATTCATCACAAGAACCTTTGCTGGCTGTATCTGTGACAATAAGGTTGTAGAGAGAAGTGGTCCTTCAAGTACATAGATCTCCGAGCCTTTTATGACAAAAATATTGTACTCTCTTTTTTTTTTTTTTTACTTTCTTTTAAATTCCACCCGATCACTGAACAATCACCTTTGTTGAGCTAACTGCGCACCATCACTTCTAAATCATGTGCTTCGCAGGATCCTGTAAGTTCACAGCTCAGTCATGTACAGTCCATAAAGTGTTCAGACTTGCTTAGGTGCATCAAAGTTAAATTTCATGTGTCACCCTGCTGTATGATATTTCAGTGCATTCAATACTGTCTGTAATGTGTCACAATCTGCAGTGGTTTAAATAAACAAATAAATTCAATATCACCACCAAACCACTGACCTCCCGTCCTCTTCCTATCTACACAAAGCTCTTAATCCATCTGTTCCTAGACAGCATAAGCACTGGATGGGAGACTCAAATAAAAAAAGAACTTCTGGGTATGTGGTTGGTCTCTCAAGTACAATGAGTGCTTTTTACCATTGACTTTAATGGCAGCGAAGTTGGGCCAATGCTAGCATTTTTTTAATATATTACCCCTGGCAATTTGTGCATTACTGTTCTGCACCTCCACCTTATCCTCTCCTCAGAGATCTGAAATGCTTTCCAAATATGAATGAAATGGTCCTACAGCATTTCTTTAAGGAAGGTCAACATCAGCTTCATTTTACAGATGAAGGAACAGGTGCAGAAGGGATGTGGATCTGAGTTCCCTTGAACTACATGCACATCTAGTTATGTCAATCAGGTAATGGCATGCACAAGCAGAGAATTGCCCTGTTGATGAAGAACTGTCCCCTGTACTATATGTGACTGGTTCTACCGTGTATACAGAGACTACCTACCCAATCCACCTGGTGCATTTTTGATCAAAACAGATTCCTCATTGGCTACTGTTGTCCGTAATCACCAGTCACTCCTCGCTGAGATCACAACATTTCCTGCTTGCAGGACGAATCTGCGCAGAATGTCCCACTCTGTATAGGTGTAGTAATCAAGTGCCCACCCCTCATTAGTTACCAAATTTTCTCAGGCCCTTTCGACACTTAGATTGAAGTTTTAAAGGGCCTTCCATATTCTTAGCAGGGCTGGATTTACCAGCCTGGGGGGCCCAGGCTGCCCCCCACCATGGCAACTGGGTCCCTGCACCGCCATCCTGGGAGGGTAGATGGGGCCAGAGGACACTCGCACCCCGGCACCACTCCGACCAGTCTTTGCCGGGTGCGAGGGGCTGGATGGCACGTGGCACGGTGGCCCCTGACACAGCCCCCAGGGCCACGACCCCAAGAAATCTGCACCAGAGGGCAGGCCTTGCCAGCTGGCCCTACCCAGCCTCCCCCTGCCAGAGCTAACAGGAGGGGACAAGGGGGGCACCCGATTAGAGAGGGGTTTTAGGGGCTGGAGCCCAAGGCTTCAGCCCCTTTAGTCCCTGTGGCAATCCGGACCTGATTCATAGATGTACTCCTGCAAATTGTTTAACTTCTTTGTGCCTCAGCATCCTTGTTTGTAATGTGGCCATTATCATACTTACCTGCATGTGAATTAATTAATTAGTTATCACATTTAGATTAAATGGACTAAATTATTAACACCATACATGGTGTGGTGTTTTTTGGTTTGGGGGATTTTGGGGGGTAAAACACGTACACCCAGAAACCCCAGCCAGGCCAGGCCCTACCCATGCTACATTCTGTACACACATACTAAAAATAAAAGAGTGTATACTCCAAAGACCTTGCAGTTAAAGCAGCAGCAAGATATGACAAGGAAGGGATGGAAAAGAGAAAGCAAGAGTTAAAAACAGGCTACGTAGTTTACTTATTTAAGATCCGTGAACTAGAGACATTAATGAGTGAGAGACAGGCCACCTGTCAAACCATTATCATTCGGAGATGACATGAGTATCACAATTTATGAGGCTTTGTTTTTATTAACATAAACAAGTTGCATAAGCAGAAATCAGATTTTCTTGACTCTTAGATGCCTAAATTTGAAAATGGAGTTGCTTGAACGAACGAACACACACACACACACACACACACACACACACACTCACTCTTATCTCAGTCTTGTTTATTTTTTATGGAGCCGCCACTGTGCAAGAGGAACTGAAAGATGACCATTAGTGATTTTGTCCAAATCAAACAATCTTAGGCCTAAGAAAACTGAACGAGCAGCCATTTATTTACTTTTTCAAACAGGGATTTAAAGTTAGCCTATATTTAGGGATCACTATTTTTCCATACACCAAAATGATGGTGAACTGAAAGACAGTAAAAGATGCAGCTATGAGAATTTTTTTTTAAATAAAAGCCATTTAAGCTTGCTAATTTTTGCTGTCTCAGACAATCAAAATTCCAATTGTCTGGGACATCAAATCTAAAAAAGCATGAAATTAATCTTCAGAAGTTCAAGTCTTAAGTACATTGAATCATTATTTTTGTTGGATATATTTTTGATTATAATGCAGATGAACCCCAAATTTAATAAAACTAAAATAACATGAGTTAAGTATGAAACATAACAGGATATTGCAGAGAGATTAGGTAGTTTCCTTTAGACTACTTGCAGAGCCCAAGGAAAAATCAAACACAAGGAACACAATGAGGAGAAGGCACGACTTAATTAAAATATTTCACTGAATAGGAAAGCAGAATATTCAGAGTACAGATTTGGCAACAAAATAGAGAAAGGACAAGATGCCCCCACAAAGTCCTCTACGATAGATGCCGTTTTGCCGTTTGACCGTCCGTAGTGGAGAAAGAAGCAGGCTAGCTAAATTTAAACCAGCTGTAATGATGAGAGTGTTACAGTTGGACTGGAGGAAGCTTACCTCATGAAAGTATTGTGGAAACTGCTGTTGGAAAGATAATAAAAGGATTAACTGCAGTTTTAGTGGACCATTTACTTTTCAATCAGAACGTCTCATGTATTTCCTGTTCTCAAGTGGCTTGAATTCCAAAATTCCTTTGTCTATTACACTGCGTAGTAGCAAAGCCTGTCATAAGAAATTAATAATTCTACATGGAAGAAAACTTTTATTTATGTGGATTGAGTGCTACTTGCTCTAGCTGCCCCTGAAGAGTCTCAGTGTCGAGTTAGCCAGCAATCTTACCGGGCAAAAGAAAGAGGAAAATCAGCAGCCTCAGAAAAGAAGAAGTATGCACAATGGGTAATTGTAAGCACTGAAAGAAAACCCCTATGACAAATACCAGGAGATGTAAAATTGATGAACAGGGTAACAAAACTCCACCAATCATAATAAAACAAAATCCGAGACCTCAATAGCTGTAAAATAAATTGCCTTATTAATTTCCAGCAGTAACAACACAATTATTACTCTACCAAAATATCACTAATAAAGTAAAATGACATAGCATCACAGCACAAAGAAAACACTCCACCACAATCTTTTTAAAAAGGGACTGTAATTCAGCAGGCAAACAATCCCTATTTGAGGAGTCTAATTTTAAGGCGAGGTGTCTGTGGCTTAAGATCTTGCACTGCTAGATCAAGTGTTGTCAACAGCAGAAAGCTGGGCTTGCAGAGAAGACACATGTTTAATGTGCCCCAAGGGTCCAGTTTTACTACAGCACAGGACTCTGGATCTCAGTGATTATTACCTGCTGATTTTTTTTGGGGGGGGGGGGGTTCCAACTAGGAAAGGGGTGACTGTTTGTGTGATGTCATGACCTTAAGTCTCTTTAGGGCACAGAGAAAACTGGAATGATGACACTGTCAGCTGTAGCGAACCAGAGCTTTACATGTTTACATGAACTACATCTATGGACAGCGCAATATTTCTAGCATGTCCGATACACAGGTTTTTGTCAGGACTTTCACAACATTAAATTCTTGAGATGCCATCAGTAGCCTATTCTTTAATTCAGATTGAAAGCAGGTAGTTATTAGCGTTACTTGAACTAACCTCAGATACAGAGTCTTATACGAACACTGACTGGGAATGTAACATTAGAAATCTGCTATACAATAGCTGTCACATATGCATATTCGAGAAAATGAAGGGTCTTCATCCTTTGCTGGAGTAAATCTACCACACTCTATTGCATCTTTCATCATCATACAAAAGCTAACCCAGTTTCCCCATTCTATCATTTTCCTTTTAAAAAATATGAAAGAAATGAGAAGAGGAGATTGTTTTTGTTTCTTTGGAAGTAATAAAAAAAAATGAACAAAGCCAGTTCCACTGTGAAATCCAGATGGCTTAGCAATTTCATTACATTTTTATTTGTAAAAAAAAAAAAATGGGGGGGGGGACTCATTTTCTTTTTAACATCTATGGTAATGAAAATAACTGTACATACTTTAAATTCCTCCATGCTTTTATAAGAGATGTTGGTGCTTCATATGAAACCAAATCACCTGTACAAGAACTCTTGCTTGATAAATTAGACACACACAGTTGTCACTCTGAAAAATGTTCCATTTTACCTCAAGCAATTAAATAGTGATGCTCACTAGTTGCAGTGTTATTCAATATATAGGATTACAAGTAGTGCCTATTGAATACTACTACTACTAAGATAACATTATTCAATTATCTAAGGCAAATGAAAAGTTGTTTAGGTTACTCAGTGATTACCTGTTCTGTTCTTTCCCTCTGAAGCACCTGCCATTGGCCCCTGTCAGAAGACAGGATTCTGGGCTTGATGAACCATAGGTCTGACCCAGGATGGCCGTTCCTATGCTCTTACATAGCACATTTTTTTCTGACAAACCAAGAAATGTTGCATATTACTTTTCCTCCCCTCCAACCCATTGATTGTGCAATTATTCCTTCATTGGTGGGTCTCCTCCTGTCCTTTCTTTCTTTGAACAGCGGTACACAAAGAAAGCTTTGAAAATGTCATGGCTTAATTTGAAAGCTCATGTCAAACTTGCTTTGTTTTATCTAGTCTCTTCAAGGTCTTCTATTATCACTGCTCCTGGCATGTGGAAAGCTCTATGGAAGTCATTAACTTTTATTTTAATTTGGTCACATTATCGTCATAGTGCGCAGACAAACAGACGGTGCTGTTCTCAAGATCCTTGTTTGGAATGCTGATGTTATTTACAATAGCTTAATCAGATGAGAACAAAGGGTTGGTTTTTTTTAGAACCCTCAATTTTGCAAGTTTAAAATAACCCACACCAAAATGCAAAATCCAACTCTAATGATCTTAGAAAACCTCATTAAGATATTCTGATTTAACCTTTTTAAATTCTTAATATGAATCTGTTTCTTTTCCCAATTATCATCTCAAACTTTTGCACTAATAGTTCCATGGGTTATTGCTCAGATGGAGGAATGAAAAGAATTTAATTAGATGTATTTTATGTTTCTTTCTTAAAAATGTCACCCGAGGCTTAGTGATTCTTGTTTTACATTAAAGGATTGTTACCTGCTTTGATCATTTTATTAATGCTTTAATGAATATGAAAAAACTATTGTATTAAAAGTCAAGCTTTCACATAAGGGAAATGACTTTTTTCCAAGAGCTGCAATATTTATTACTTAAACATTTCTTTTAAAATTAAGTTCCTTCCCCTATTTTCCTTAGAACAAACCAAGTTACAGTAAAGCACTCTAATTATATAAGAATAATATTGCAGGGAGACAGCAAGCGAGCTGAATAGCATGTCTGATTTCAAACAAACGTATTCCAGACTTACCATACACTTGTTTGGTTTTTCTCCAGAATGAACCCTCATATGAATCAGCAGTTTGTAACGAGCATTGAAAGGCTTATACCGACGGACACAGCCTGCCCAGAAGCAAGTAAAGTCCTCACCCTTCCGCTGGTCAATGTGTGTTTTTTCTAGGTGCCTGACCAGTTCATCTTGTTGGTCATAAGTGGCATTGCAGTCAATCCACCGACAGACCTGTTTGCCATTACTGATCTCTTGTTCATCTCCTTCACTGGGCTGAAGGGACTTTGGAGACATAGAGACGTGTAAATGAGACAACGTCCCTGGAGTCTGGTTTAGCTGCTGGTGTAAATGGTAAGGCGGTGGCAGCCCTTGATGATGCCGAAAGAGATCCGTGTTAGAGGAATAATCATCGACCGGTTCTTGTTTTAAGAAACTCACCTTCTGGCTGCTGTGTGAAGCATCTTGCTGAGGAATACCAGAACCATTCATCATAAGGCTAAGACATGCAGTTTCCTCTACCGGCTGCAAGTGCAGTGGATCACAGTCACCTCTCTCACATTCGGAGGAAACAGGTACAAGGCATGCTGAAGGAGAGGGAAGACTGCATGGGTTCCCAGGCTGAGAGCACAACTGAGGGCGAGAAGATTTCTGAGCACTGTGGTGAGTGATCTCCACAGGATGAGAAGAAATGCCAGCCGAATTAGTCCGCAGTCCATTCACGCAAGTGACCAGTGATGTCTGTGACGTGCGGATAATAGTTGTAATATCAATCCCTTCAGCTGAAGATGGCATGACAGAAATGCATCTCTTCTTTAGGTTGCTTGATTGCAGCCTGGCTGAGTGTTGAGGGCTGCCAAGTGACAATGAACCCAGGGAGGAGCTATGTTCATTATTAAACAAGTACGATGAAAGTGAATTTGTAAAGCTATTATTCATTAGGTCTATTTCAGGATGCAGACTGCCAGTGGGTCGTAGTTCCATTCCCTCTGCAGTCCTTCTATGTGCAGAAACTGTCGATAAAACCTTATAATCACCTGGCCTTTCTTGCTTAATGTGCTGAGTTGGGTGACTTCCATTCATGCATGAAGTGGAAGAATCGACAGAGTCTTGAAACCTGAGAGACGTGTAATACAGTTTCATTAAACATCGCTCAACTGCAGCAGAATTTATGATTTTTGTACAAGATACAACTTTTACAAAGCCTTTGAGAATTAAACCACTTTAGTGCACATTGTCTATCTCTTCCAATAATTAACCTGAAATTCTGTAATGTTCTTCTGTGGTGGTATAAAGGTAGCATCACGTTACATGGGATTAATTTTACACCGTGTGTTACTGCTCCACTAAACTCCCTACCACTTCCAGTACTACTGGCAAGTCATCAATCCCAATCCATACGGTCAAGAAAAAGGTTAAGCAAAATAACAACAATAAGTCCGAAGTTTAAGGCGTTAGCCATTTTTGAGCTTCCTGAACACAAATATTTTGCATGGGGAAAAGGTGTTTTGGAGTTCTCACATAACTCGCAATGGTGGCATTGATTTTGTTCACACATTAAAGAGACATTCACCCTTACAAAATTTCAACTCACCAGGAACTTGTTTGAGGAAAACTGTGATCAGCTGAAAAAAAGGGGGGATGTGAAGACATAACTGGAACTGATGGCTACGGTTACAATGTACAATGGTCACCCATAAAAAACATGCCGGTTGTTAGATCAGTGATTCTCAACCTTTTCCCTCCCAGGGCACACCCTTTTTATCTAGACCCTCTGCCATTTGGTAATATAGGAAGGAGGCTGTTCAAAACCCTACTGAGAATCAGAACTCACAAGGTAGGAATCCATGGCTTAGGTAACTAAACAGATTTAAACAGACAAGAATTCCCATATCAGATCCATGCTTCATTTAGTCTTGCCTCTAAAACTGAGCAATACAGATTGGCTCAAGAGAAAGGGCACTAAAAAACTCCTTAACAGATCATTTTGAAATAAAGTGGCAAGAGGGGAAGGATTTTTTCCCTAAGTTTTGCTTCCAGGCAATCAGCGGCTAGCTTAAACTATAATGTTTTCTCTCTCTCATAAATATTTATCATAGCTGATGTAACTACAAGAATATTATTTCTCCCTATTAGCAGCAGTTCCCTAGGTTTTCCTATAGCTTATGTAGGACACAAGCCTTGTGCCGGCCCTCTCTATATTGGTGAATTTCACACAGCAGTAGGTGATACTGCACATATTGGGGGAACGATGGTCATCTGACAAGTTTTTAAGGAAACCACATTTAAAACAAAATTGGAGAAAATTTTAAAGGGCAACCATCGCATGTATATGTACAATGCTAAGTAGATGACTACCGGTAAGGAGTCAAACATGTGCCACATGTATAATGGCAATAGTTATAGAGTAAATCGCAGAGCCATGGGATAGATTTCATTTTTCTTACAACTTGACTATTTCATGTGCACTCTGCTCATTAATCTAGTTTTGCAGGAACTATTCTAACATTCCAGCTATGGGCAAGTTTCCAACAGCTACCAATTAAAATCCAAAAGCCCACACCCACAAAAAATGTTTCTTACCCACAAAAAGCAGAGATTTGACAAAAGAATTAGACTGCATCGAGACTAAGGTTGACAATATTCGGCGTTCTATTTGTGACAGGTTTCCGATCCAGTATCTCCTGGCCCATGAGTTCCAAACAACAGAATTAGAATTCCCTACTTTTCATTGAGAAGCAGCCCTCAGAGCTTGAACAGCGACACCACAACTTTAAAAATATTATTCTGAATAATTTTAATCCTTGCCATAATCTGTTTATCATTTTTCTCTATCTCCAGTGTTGTAGTGTTGGTCTCATGGTAAATGAGGCACCTGATTTTGAATATAGCAAAGTTATTTAAAAAAAACAGTTATTGCATTTTTAATGCCTCTCAAACATTTCGGACCCCATCTGCCTGTAAACTATGTGGCATAACAAACAAGGAGTTCTGTGGTACTTTTAAAGACCAACATTTATTTATTCCATGAGCATTTGTGGGAGAAAATCCCGCTTCATCAGATACTTGACAAAGTGGGATTTTCTCCCACTAAAGCTCATGCAATAAATAAATGTCTTAGTCTTTAGACGTGCTAGAGGACTCCTTGTTTGTCTTGCTGAATTAGACTAACACATCAGCCCCTTTGGATCTTGTCAACATATGTGGGATAAGGAAAACATACAAGGAGTGGAAACCACGTTTTGGTGGCCCTCCTTTGGGACGGCAGGCGTAGTTCACGTTACTCCATTGCACAGCAGTAAAGCAGCCATCTCAAACTCATCACAAGAAACATTTTTGACTGCATCACATGTCAAAATGTTTCCTACTATTTAATTAATTCTATATTGAAGCTCATCACAGCATTTCAGGGCACATATTAGTGTTCTGATTATAAACCTCAAACTAAAATTAGACCGCCATCCACTTTATCAGGTTCTCCTGGGCAGGGGGAGAGGAGTGCTGACACACTCAAAAGGGGCAGGTTGTCCCAGATTCCCTGTTTGAGGAGGGCCCTAAACTGAGACGTGTTGCGACATGGTACGCAGGGTCACAGCATCACTCAGGTTTCACCCACTGGCCCTGCCTCCATCCATGACTGAGGGACGGCTAGGCCAAACCTCAGTGAGTGATGTAGCAACCGGACATGGGGGGTTGCAATGCCCAGGCTGAGGGGCCAAGCCCAACCCAGTGGGACAGTGGTTGCTAGTGCAGCAGGTTTGGTTGCCCCTGCCTCCCTGAAGCCTCTCCTCAGCGGTAACTTTTTTGGAAGTAGGTGGGCTCAGTTTTAGATTTTTGCCTCAGGTCCCCCATCAGACCTTGTGTGGCCCTGCATCTCAATTGTATAAAGCTAATATGATCATTCTCTCTCACCTGAACCCCGAAGGCACATTATTACCTGAGGCCCCCATCCTATAAAAGCACCAAGCATGGAATTCCATCTCGTATTCTAGAATCATAGCGATGAAGGCGTGGAAGGGACCTCGATAGGTTATCTAGTTCAGTCCCCTGCACCGGGGCAGGACTAAATGTTATCTGGATCATCCTGACAGATGTCTGTCTAACCTGTTCTTAAAAACCTCCCGTGACAGAGATTCCACAGCCTCCCTAGATATTTGGTCCAGTGCTTAACTACCTTACAGTTAGGAAGTTTTCCCTCATGTCTAAGTTACATTTTTCTTGCTGCAACTTGAGCTCATTACTTCTTATGCTGTCCTTAGTGGTTAAGAACAATAATTTATCACCCTCCTATTTATAACAACCTTTTGTGTATTTGATCTATGTTATATCCCCCACTCAGTCTTCTTTTCTCTAGACTAAACAAACCCAGTTTTTTCAATCTTTTCTCACAGGTCATGTTTTCTAGGCTTTTAATCATTTTTGTTGCTCTCCCCTGGACTTTCTCAAGTTTGTCCACATATTTCCAAACATATGGTGTGAAGAACTGGACATATTATTCCAGTTAGGCCTTATCAGTGCTGAGCAGAGTCAATGAATTACTTATGTCTTGGTCACAACACTCCTGCTAACATATCCCCAGAATGACATTCACTTATTTTGAAACATTATTACATCATTGTCTCTCATTTAGTTTGTGATCTGTTATAATCCCAGATACTTGCTGCAGTATTCCTTCCTGGGCAGTCATGTCCCATTTTGCATTTTTACAATTGATTTTTGCTTCTTGTAGAAATGTAAAACTTTGCATTTATACTTATTGAATCTCATCTTATTTGTTTCAGACCATTTTTCCTGTTTGTCAAAATCATTTTCAACTCTAAAGCTGTCCTCCAAAGCACCTGCAACCCATCCCAGCTCAGTAGCATGCACAGACTTTAGAAGTATATTCTCATTTGTAAAGATAAAGAATAGAAAAGGATCCAGGGTGGTGTCTCTGGTACCCCACTTGATATGCCTTTCCAGTTTCATTGTGTGTCAGTGACAACTACACTCTGAGTATGGTTTCCAACTAGTTGTTCACCCATCTTATAGTTAATAGGTTTGTGTAGGCTATATTTCCTAGGTTTTTTATAACAAAGTAATGTAAGACAGTAATCAAAAGCCTTGCTAAAGTTAAAGTAAATCAGATCTACTGCTTTCCCCCATGCACAAGACTTGGTACCTTGTTAAAGAAGGATGTTATGTTGGTTTGCATGATCTGTTCTTGACAAATCTATGTTAACTGTTACTTACCACTTTCGTATCTTCTAGGCATTTACAAATTGATTGATTAGTTGATCATTGTCTTTCCAGACACTGAAGTTAAGTGGATTGGTTTACCATTCTCTTTATTTTATTTATTTATTGTAGATCGATACTATCTTTGCTCTTTTCCAGTCCTCTGGGGTCTCTCCTGTCCTCCACAAGTTCTCAAAGATAACAGCTCAGAGATCTCTTCATTTAGTTATGCAAGTATTATAGGATGTATTTCATTAGGCCTTATCAGCTTGGAGACATCTAACTATCTGAGTAATTCTTAACTTGTTCTTTCATTATTGCAGCCTCAGATCCTATCCCATTTATACCGATGTTCACTATCTTAATCCTTCATTTTAATCTTTTTGGTGAAAACCAACCGAAAAAAAGCAAAAAGCATTTAACTCTTTGACTACTGCTATATTTTCTGTTACTCTCTTTCTCTCCTCTTGGAGTAATGGGCCTCTCCTATCCTTGGTATTCATTTTGCTTCTAACATATTTGTAAAATGTGTTCTTACCATTTAGATTCTTAGCTAGTTCAATCTTGTTTTATGCCTTGATCTGCCTAATTTTGTCCCTAAATGCTCACAATGTTTTTGGTCTTTTTATATTCATCCTTTATAATTTGACTTAGTTTCCACTTTTTGGGTGATGCTGTTTTGAGTTTCCGTTTACTGAAAATCTGTCTAAGCCAGAGTGGCTTCTTGTCACACTTCCAATCTTTCTATACATTGCGATTGCTTGGTTTTAAGCCCTTAATAATGGGATCAGAGCACAGTACATGTAGGATTGAGGCTGCAGCACATAGGTACTGATCCCAAGAGGCACTAAACTTTTGAAACATCCAGTGAACGTTTCCATGGCTCAGACTTATTCAGACCCAGGACTGTAGTCTCTGTGATACACAGCTGTATCACATGGAGAGTGAAATGCATGAGGAGTAAAAATGAGTCTGATTGCTAAAAAGGAAAAACAAAAAGCATTGGGGTGAAAGATTTCAAATGAAGAAAGAGTGAATTCACACTTCTCATCCACACAACTTTGTGTTACAAAGGCCCCGCTTATGCAAATATAACTATGTGGATACTAGTTTAGATTTCCAGACCAGTATTCTTTATATGAATTAGTACTTTCTAGATACACCATGTAATATACCCTTGTGAGTCAGTCACTACTGTTGTCAGAAGCTGTATTATTTTCATTTCCTGACTTTGGAATGTGGACATGTTCAACCCTGATGTTGTGTTAATGTAAAATTTTCTGTAAAAAGAAAACCAAACAAGCAAACAAAACCTAGAGTCCTGTGGCACCTTAAAGACTGACAAATTTCTTCAGGCATCAGCTTTTGTGGGCTCCAGGAAACACAGCTGCCCCTCTACAAATTTTCTGTGTTGAATATATTTATTAATCACCCTTCTAAGGCAAACCTTGCCTGTGCAGTGCCAAGCTGGAGCAGAACTGGTGTAGTTCTCTTGAGCAGGCACAGGCTGGAAAGGATTCCAGGAGGCCAGCTTTTCAGGAGAGGACACGGAGGACCGCCTTCTACCCTTATTATTTATCATTTGTACTGCGACAGCATCAAGACATACCAGTTGGGGACTGCAGCCCATTGTGCTAGGCCCTGAACAAACAGACGAAAAGACAGTCTTTGCCCCAGAGATCTCAGAGTCCAGGGATGAGGACCTCACGCTAACCTGGATGTACCAAATAAATGAGGATGGAGGGACAGTAAAATGAACAAAATATGATTGTGCCAACATGCAGGTGATACAGACATGGGGCACAGCTGGCAGGTTTGAAAGCAAGTTGGGCCCAGCCTCCATTCCCTTCTGGGGCATATGCAATGCTTATGGGATTATGGTGCATTTTGGAGGTGGACGAATTCCTATTGACCAGGCCGGCAGGCATCCATATGGATTTGGATACATTTTTAAACGTTCACTCTGAAGCAACAATCTGATTGCAGAGAATGTTACGTCACACTGTCAGAGGAAGTCAGGCCTTTCTGCAGTGTATTACAGTCCTATGTACGTGAGGGAAATTGTGCTTCTAAAGAGACTTTGCACACAGTAATTGGAGCCAGAAAGCAAGGACAATAGCACTGTGCCAGAAGTGTTTCAGCTTAAAAGCAACCTCAGAGTAAAACAGCCTCACAGGAGATAATTGGAAGGTATTAGCCAAACAAAAGTACGTGCCTTTAGCTTCACTGGTAAGTCTTGTGTGACTACAGACTGTTTTAAGAAGCTGAAGGATAGCATCCTATCACAAGCCCTTTGCAACACTTGCTCTCTGGCTACTCTGCAGCCTTCCTTGTTTTTACACAGAAAAACGAGAGCCTGACACGGAAAGTGTTTTCCATGCTTGATAATGGATTATCTGACGAATGGCCAACATGTCTATTGAGGCCAAATTGTGTGAAGAAAATACTAGAATTTTTCCAATATAACAAACACATCTCATTTATGAATATTATATAGTGGAAATTATATTGCATAACTTAAAAGCTGTTAACTGCGCTTGTGAGGGAAGAGAAGAGGGTATTATCTTGGATTAACGCAGTCATCACTGAGAGGAAATTACACAGGGAGGAGCTGAAGGGGATAATGAATTTCAGTGTGTTGAGAAAAATAGCAGAAACCAGTCATACAACTGAAATCCTGGGTGGATTTTGAGCTTGTGGTGGAGGTGCTGCTGTTCGTTTGTGTTTTCTTTGTGGTTGTACACACTAGTCATTCAAAGATTAACCCTGATTCCTCATCTGAATTTGCATTTCTCCTTATTTATGCATTGGACATCAGAGCTTGTCAGAACAACCAGTGCAAAGTACAGTCAGTGCTGTCCATGTCAAGACATAACATCTCCACCCTCCTTTATCCAGGCACTGTCCAATGAAGGGCTCAGTCCTGAAAGGCACAGAGCAGTCTCAACTCCCACTGACTTCAAGAGCACGTAGCACCATGCAAATTGGCTCATATTTCTAACTCTTCAGGGTCAGAACACTGTTTTCTTGTATTTGTCTTTAAAGAACCACAACTCTGGCTCTCCATAAATAATGAACAGGAATAACCACAAATGTTGACCGTTTTCACTTTCATTCCATGAAGTAGCTTTGACACCATACAGTGTGTCTGCTACGAAAAACAGGTGCATTCACTGTGCTAGGATTAGTTACTGTGCCTCTGGAGGGCTCACAGAGCCAAGCAGAGCATTAACACATTTCTGCAAATCCTGTGTAAATCAAAACTGTGAAAACTGGGTGGACATAAAACCAGACAGCAAGATGACTAGTGGGCCATATAAACAAACAGCACATGAAGGAATGGAAGGCAACCACAATGTACCTCAAGATGCTCTCCAAACATTTCCAAACAGTTGCTCAGGAAATGGCGAAATCTGTAGGTTTTAGACCATGTTGTAAGGCAAACAGAAGGGAATTAACTCAGGCACCTGCTGCTTTACTGTAATAGCAGCCCTCTCATGTTCTGTTGCCTACAATCCTCTGTGCTCTTCTGGGAATCTTCCCTCGGACAGGGATGGAGGAAGCTCACATTTCGAAGTGGTGTACTATGATCCCCCCATCTACAGATATCTGTCATTTCCTCATTATGGATTTTACAAAAAGCTTCAAAAAGATCTAAGCTGGGTGCTCTCTCTTTTTGTTTGCTCCTGCCCTAATTATCTTTGTTTCATAACTGTCCTCAACAATAGAATAAAAATAGCTTGATATTTGCAAGCATTGCACTGAGACATAAAAGGTTTGGGACAGAGCTGAGTTAAATGCAGCAGAAGCATCATAAAAGTTTTAATGCCAACAGCAGAATATGTTTGCTATTTGGCACAAAAGTGATCTGCCTTTTTTCCTTAAAGCTCTCTCCACTTGCTTGTCACGTTGATGCGTCTTTTATTTCTGAAAATGCAGCTATCCTTGTCCCATTAGTAAAAGAAAGAGGGAAAACAATGCATAAATGTGCATAATAAAAATCAGAAACAGCCAGATTTCCATGACTAAGTTACATAGTCAACATTTCCTCTTGCTGGGTCTATGGAAATTTCGGTTTGATGGTTCCAGGCAGAAAGCACCAATTATTCCAAATATTTAAGATAAAGACTGCAACTTTATTGAGTTTTTTATTTCTTCATCTCTTCAAAAAGGTCAAGACCATTCCATATCATAAACGTTGCCAAAAAGCAGTGTAATTAAAATAGATGGACAGATTTTAATTCATAGCAGGCTTCTATTCACAATGAACGTCTGTTTAGGGTATTTGTTTAAAATCTGGTAATGTTAAATTTGTAACAACAACACAGAAAAATAATAGAGTTCTACATTTTCATATAATTAATTTATAGCAAATGTTTTACTAGGGATCTGCCATGGACAGATCTAAGAACAGTGCATACATCAAAACCAGAGGCCAGATTTTCACATTATAGCCTTAAAAGTGAATACCAAGGATGTGGTGCTCTATGGAAACATTTATATCGGTCTGTTAAAGGACATATTGTGGAAATGAGAGTGGCACAGGCTTCCTGGAGTTTTAATAGTGGCATGCCAAACTGCCATATGAAGACTCTGGTTTGGAAGTAGCTCCATCATTCTTTTTTCCTGGCTGGAATTTGGAAGCATCATGGGTGGTGAGAAGAAAGGAGAGAGAGTTTCCCTTCTATTTAAGTCACCAGCAAACTATCATTCATTTCAGTGGGTGCTGGGATCATAATCCCAGAAGAGACATACCTAAGCTCCAAAAGAGAAGGGTGCAAGAGCCCTCAAAATAATCACCTAGTGGTAGGCTCATGGAACAACATGAGTGCATCTAAACAGAAACATGATATGTCAAGCCCAGCAGCCAGGTACCACCAATGACAGTGGCTAAAGGAATCATTTGGGTGGAAGAGGAGATTACATAGTTGCCCTAGACAGAATGACAATGTGAAGCAAAAGCCAAAGAGCTCATCCAGACCTTTCATTATACCAGGCTATTCGACCAGACCCAGCGAGGGCAGAACCCATGTCCAAATCCTGAAGGGTTGCTACTGGGAAATAAAGGATTGAGCAATGAATAGCTTTAAAAGGGAAAGGAATATAAGGCAACAAAAACTCAAAAAATACCTGATATCCGAGTGTGTTAAATTCAGCTGGCCAACATGTAGCAATCTCTCGCAAGACAACGGGCGGTCTCGGGTAAGTGGATTTCCTGTGTGGATGAGCAGACTCTGTCTACACACAGGTACTGAGCTATTCGTTATCTCCATCATGTTCTTCCTGTCAGAGATCAAATTGCAATGGCTATATCCACCATTCACTGTTAAATAAATGAGAGAGAAAGAGAGAGAAAAAAACGACCATAAGCTTCTACCCAAGTTTGCTGCTACATCCATTATCACTCTCAGTTCTTCCTACTTTTGGCTCCTCTCATGAAATCATTGGAACTGCAACACCAAAGAATGTTAAAAGGTTTCACAATGAACCAAGAACTAATTCCAAAGGAATTAGTGTCCTGGATTTATTACTCTTGCTCCTCTTTAAAGGATGGGGTTGTTTTTCACTCATGTTAGTTTTCTTAAAAAAATAAATAGAAATAGAATAAAATGTGGGGAGGGAGGTAGCATTTTTTAGATTCTTCTGATTGGCTAATTTTGTTTGTGATTATACTCCTTTATTTTAGTGGTGCTGGATTTTTTTATTTCCCTCCCCCCACCCCCGTTAGTGAAATTAATGAGGACAGCATTAATGCAAGGGTCTTCTACAGTCCAGTTGAATTCTTTATATTTGTTGTCTACACAGGAAAGTTACACTGGTATAAAGTATGAAAATTAAGGTTTAAAACTGATAAGGAACATGGCAGCAGAACTCCCCATGCAGACACACTTAAAGTGGTATAAGAGTACTTTTTTCATTTGCTTTGTTTCTGTCACACTGATAGGGGTTTAAGCTGAACCAAAAAAGCCATTCTAGTAACAGAACAAGAAGGTCCACATTGGGAATTGTATCAGTCCAGTAATTATATTCTAACTGTATCAATAGAACTATACTGCCCAAACTTTCCTGTACCAGCATGCCCTAAGCATATGCAGAATCAGGGTATTAGTGAGAAGTTTTCCAGTTTATTTTATAAATAATATGGAGGTAAATTAAATATTTTTCATGTGCTTGGGTTTATTCTGTTATTTTTCTACATTCTTAATATACCAAAAGATGAGGGAAATGAACCAGAGATACGGCAATAATTTTAAGGAAATAAATCTGGATACATAGATAGATTTTACAATCTATGGATATTAGATACATGGATCCTAAAAAGGACAGAAGTGTTTAAAAGCAAATGGCAAGACATAGTTTAGGACTTATATCCTGAACCTCAAAAGACCAACACACGTTTAAATTTAAATACAGGATTGATTTCATTGACTTTAATGGGACAACAAATGAGCTAAAAGTTAAGTGCGCAGGAAAGTATTTACAGGATAAGAGGGGCCTTAAATTGCTAGCTTTAAAAAAAAAAAAAACCCGAAAAACTAGAGTTATAACCTCAAAGTGCATTCTGCACATGGGCCATACTGGGGCAGACCAATGGCCCATCCACTCCTATTATCTTGTTTTCTGACAGTGGCCAGTGCTAGATACTTCAGAGGGAATGAACAGAACAAAGGATAGATCTCTCAATAATTCCCATCATCCAAACTCAATTGCTGGCATTTAAAGATTTAGGGATGCCCAAAGCATGGGACTGTGCACCGACCACCTTGATTAATAGCCATTGATGAACCCGCCTCTCCATGAACTTAACTGATTAGCTTTTGAACCCAGTTATACTTTTGACCTTCATAACATCCTCTGACAACAAGTTCCACAGGTGGACTCCAAATTGTGTGAAAAAGTACCCCTTATGTTTGCTTTACTTGTGTCTTGGTTCTTGTGTTATGTGAAAGAGTAAACACCACTCCCTGTTTGCTCTCTTTATACCATTCATATTTTTAGATCTCTGTCATATTGCCCCATCAGCTGTCTCATTTCTAAATTGAGCAGTCCCTCTGGTTATGTCTACACTTAAAAGATTAGTCCAAATTAACTTAATTTGAACTAATAATGATTAGTTTGAATTAAGTTAATTTGAATTAACATGGCCACACTAGGAAAACCAATTCAAACTACCACGTCCATGGACAGAACTTGCTAGTTTGAATTAGTAGAAGGGCAGCATGGGAGGTGTGGCAAGATGGCCCTCCAAGAAGTGCCATGCCTCCACCCAATATATAGAAAGAAGGCAGCACCCTGGGAGGAAGAAGGTCAAAAAGTGTTAATTCGAATTAATGTTTAGTTTGAATTAACATGGCTACATTGGGTTAACTTGAACTAATAAATAAGTTAAGCTAGGTTTTATAACTTCAAAGTAAACTCTCATTAATTTGAACTAAGGAATTCCTTAGTTTGAATTAATGAAAGCCAGTGTAGCCATGCATTAATTTAATTCAAATTAATCCTCATTAATTCTAATTACATTATAAGTGTAGACATACCCTATCTTTTTAATCTTTCCTCATATAGACGATGTCCATACCCCTAATCATTTTGGTTACCCTTCTAGGTACTTCTTCCAATTCTAATGTATCTTTGCTGTGATGGGACAACCAGAACTCCATCTGGCATTCAAGGTAGGGGAGTACTATAATTTATATAGTGGGTTTATGATATTTTCTGTCTTATTAGCTGTTCCTTTCCTAACGGTCCCTAACTTTCTATTAGTTTATTGACTACCACTGCACAATAAACAGATGTTTTCAGAGATTTATCCACAATGACTCCAAGACTTTCATAAGTGGTAAGCGCTTAGTTAGACCCACTCATTTTGTATGTAGAGTTGCAATTATATTTTCCAGTGTGCATTAATTTGCATTTATCGACACTGAATTTAATCTGCCATCTTCTTGCCAGTCACTCTTCTCCTGTGAGATCCTTTGTCATGCTTTGCAGTCAGCTTTGTTCTTACTTATCTTGAACAAATTTGTATCACCTGCAAATTTTGCCATATCGCTGTTTGTTCCCTTTTCCAGATCATTTGACCATGTTGAACAGCACTTGTTCTAATACAAATCCTGAAGGACCTCACTATTTCTCTGTCTCCACTGCGAAAACTGATCATTTATTCCTATTAACTGCTTCTTGTAAACCAATCATTGATCCATGAGAGAACCTCCTCTGTTATCCCATGACTGCCTCCTTTGCTTAAGAGTCTTTAGTGAAGAACCATGTCAAAGATTTTCAGAAAGTCACTGTATTATCCTTTTTCATATGCTTGTTGACCCCCATTATTTCCTTCTACAAAAGCTATATGTGGTCCTCCCAAATTATTATGTTTATCTGTGTGTCTAAAAATTCTTATTTGAGTTCTCTCAGAACTGTTGAGTGAATACCTGGAAATTTATTACTATTTAATTTATCAATTTGTTCCAAAGCCTGCTCTACTGACAACTCACCTGGGACAGTTCCTTGGATTTGTCACCTAAAAAGAATAGCTCATGTGTAGTAATCTCTCATACAAACCAGGGATATAATCAGGGAGAAAGAAATTAAAAATCTCACACATACAAAATCAGTCTAGTAGAGCCTCGGTGGTAATTGGTACTTTTTTTTTTTTTTTTTTTAAACCTTGGAGTGGAAAATTGTATTTAATTTACCTATTTCAAAAAAGTGTTGTGAGGACTTTTTAAAAGAATGTTTGCAACATGCTTTGGGATCCTCAGATTAAAGGCACTAGAAACAAGCAAAGCACTAATACTCTGATTGCTTTTCCTTTTAATAAGCAAAAATGACAACACAACACGTCCTATTGTCTATGCAAAATAATTTGCTACTGACCAATCTTCTGCTCTGCTGTATCAAATTGACTGGCCAAGAAGAATCTGTACATGTTAGTGAAATGTGTGGATGGAGTGGCAATGAAGAAAGGTCATATACAACACTTGAAGTTGTCTTAGTAGAGATGCATACTGTACTATGGATGAAGGTGTAGTACAGAAACGCTTTTAAGATCAAATTAATTCAATTTAAAATGAGGGGGGGAAAACCAACCAACCAGACAAAAAACAACTAACAGCAGTTTGTAGTCAAAGGCTTGATTCAGTCATCCTTGTGACCAAAGTCAAAGTCAAATGGAGTTTTATTTGTACAGAGGAAGACTGATGCTATGATCAGAAAATGTGTTTGCATCACAGTAAAATATTTTGAAAGATTTTTTTTTATTAGTCTCATCTACATTTGGAAACTGATGTAAAAGAATAGTTTTCAATACTAGATTTTCCCAAACCAGTGCTGAAAAGAACTGTCCCTGCACCTTGACTTCTGGGACCCTCCCAACTTTTAGGCCCCGAAGCTTGGTCTCCAGTCTAAACCCAAACACCTATACCACAAATAAACAGCCCTGAGCCCAAGCTACACAAGCTCAAGTCAACTGGAATGGGCCAATGGTGGGTTTTTCACTGTGGTGTGGACATATTTGGTGGATGGTTTTGACTCATAAGGTAGAATTTAGTTCCACATGTGCCAACTTGCACTTTAATAGATCACTGAAAAATGGTAGGGCAAAAGAAATGGTATTCATAGCTCACTGACTACAGTGTAACTGAAGCAACCACTTCTAACAGAGGCACATAGGTCTGGAACTGCGAAGGAAGTCTGGAGGTGGTTCCAAGCGCAGTGGCCTGGTTTTCACATCCATTTCAGTTTTGGGCATGAACAGTATGTGATCAAATATACATTGTTTCTGAAGTTAAAATACCATCCTAATTTGGGTTATTGCTGCTAATTTAGTAAATTTATGGAAAATGTTAGAACAATCCTTTCTGGCAAAGAAATGTTTGAAAAAAGCCATTCTGCAAATTTAGATACAGCTCCGTATATGCATGCGTCTGTGTAATCAAAACCAGCTCTACTGAAATGAGCCAGATTCTTCTCTCAAATACACAGACTTCAGTGGAATTACCCCTAATTTAAACCAGTAAAAGATTTGGATTATATTGCAACTTTTATATACAACTTCTATAATTCTTTCACACTTACATACTGGTACATTCCAACAAGCACATTTACACTATTAGCCACCTGTTCTGATAGCATCAGAAAGATCATGGTACATAGTTTTTTAAAGCTGTTCATAAGGCAAAGCCAATTAGGAGCAAATCTATGAAGTTCCACACTTTTTCAAACTGGCTGCCATTTCCATTTGTTAGGTTGAAAACTGTTAAAATGGCCACTTTTTCCCCATAGCTTTTGACTGTGAAGCTCTGCTTAACAAAGTTGGTCTTCTTTCCCCATGTTTCTAAGCGGACAGAAATTATGCTACCTATAAAAACAGATGGCTGCCCACTATGTTGTCAGGAGACACTGAGGAACACTGACTTGCTGGAGCTCTATCCTGCACCATTAGAGTCAATGGCACCAAATTCAGGGCTCCAATGAATGAGAGTGGAGAGTGTTGAATGCCAATGATTATAGAGCAGTAGTTTTCAAAGTATGGGTGGAGATCCAGTACTGGTTACAGACCCTCAGTTACTGGGTCATGGTTCCCCCTGCTGCTGCTGCAAGACTGAAACATTCCTCAAATATGTGACTTTTGGGCCATGGGCATAAATGACTTTTTTCATCTGGATCCTGAGAAAAAGAAAGTTTGAAAACCACTTGACTATAAGGCAGGGGGTAAACCTTGAAAATCCAGATCTCTTCTGGTCTTTGATAGCTGGAGAAATGGTGAAAGGGATGACAACACATGACTCAAGAGACACAAACTGGAGATATTGAGAGGAGAAGAGGTTTTTAATCAGGCTGTTTTAAAACAGTGGAATTTTTTCTTCTGTGAATGCTTATTTCATTTCAGTGACTAACATTATGGAGGAAATGCAAAGTTATCATATTTCAAGTTCCCAAAAGAGAGGATGGGGGGGATTTTGAGGTCAGCACAGTTAGGGGTGTTAGAGGGGGGTATGTTACTGAGAGTGGGTGCTGGAGGGGATACTTGTGGGGTTCTCCAAGGGGTACCTGTATGGTGCTGGATGGAGTAACTGTGACAGTGGTGCTTACTGGAGATGTGGCCCTTGGCCACTCCCCATCACAGCGCCCCAGGACCCAGCGCCACCCTCTGGGACCCCCTACAAGAGCTGGGAACCAGGCATGCAGGAGAATGGATCAATCAGTTGCAGATGCAGAGGACAGACAAATGTGGCCTTTTTCTGAACTGCAACATCTGCTCTACAAGCACCCAGACTTTGACTCTTATTTCAACCATCTAGCCACACAGAGAGCAGACAACCAAAAAAGAGCTCATGTCCAGGAAACCCCAGATGCATGGTAACCCAAGGGAAATGACAACTTTGTTCAAGATTCAACACCTGACTTTTCAATTAGGGAACTCCAGGCTTGATATTCCTGTTATCTGTAAGGTAAGATACTAGCAATGGAAAAAATTGCCAGAGGATGGGAGAACAACTTCCAGACCTTCATAAAAACAAACAAACAAAAAAACAAAATCCCAACGCAAGTCCAAATTGTAAAAACTATTTGCTATTCAGCTTTAAAACTTCCAAATTATGCCATCACTATATCTATGAAAACAAGTCAATCATCTTCTCTCTACTCATGTTACATATGGCTGAGCTGTACAGTAAGGACTGATTTTCCTCTCGTTTACGTCAGTGGTGTCACTCCTGTTTACAGAAACCAGAGTTGTCAGCACAAGACTTTGCACACAGTTTCTCGCCAGTGTGTGCGGGAGAGGGGCAGTTGGTTTCAGTTTTTTTTTTTGGTCTGAAAGCCAAAAAGTTTCACCCAAAAACATTAAGAAAAAAGTTCCAATTTCTAAACACTGCAATTTCCAAAGAGGTAGCCATGTTAGTCTAAACAAACAAGTCTAGCAGCACTTTTAAAACTAAGAAAGTTATTTATCCTATGACCTTTCTTTGGAGAAAATCTCACTTTGTTGGACGCTTGAAGATGGACAACCAAAGATGAATGGGAGGAAAAGAAAGGCAGGGAAGCATAAAATCACAGGATCAAGTCAGACTATTACAGCAAATCATTGCAATTGTTTAGATTCAGAGAAGAACAGTATATTAGAGGGAGCAGGTGAGGAAAAAGGAAAGCAAAGTTACCTGTTGTAATGAGAAAAGAACATGTAGTTCTTATTTAAACCTACTGGTAAACTGACGGTGTCAAATCTGCATATGAATTCCAGTTTAGCAGATCTCTTTGAAGCTTTGATTTGTAATCCATGTGCCCACGAATGGCTGTTAGCAGATCCTTAATGGAGTGCTCCAGGGATTAAAATGTTTACCTATCGGTTTTTGAATGTTATTTCTGATGTCAGATTTGTGCCCATTTATTCTTTTGAGAGGAGACTGTCCTGTTTGTCCAACGTATAAGGCAGGAGGGCATTTCTGGCACATGACGACAAATTACTACAGTGGGTGAGCAGGTGAATGAGCCCTTGATGAAATGGCTGGCTTGATTAGGCCCTACGATGGTGTCTTTTGTGCAGATAGGTGGGCAAAGTTGGCAATGTGGGATATGCGCCTGCTTTATTGTCTCTGTTGTTAGGTCTGCAATTGTTGGTATCTGCTTAAGGCTGGGAGGGCTGTCTGTAAATATGGCGAGTCTGCCTCCCAAGGCCTGAGACACAGAGATTGTCATGCAGAATAGGCTGTAGATCCTTGATGATGTGCTGTAGAGGTCTGACTTGGGGAGGGCGTACCTGATGACCAGTGGTGTCCTGTTGCTTTCTTTCATGGGCTTCCCCTGCAGTAGTTGACTTCTGGGTACCCATCTGGCTCTGTCAATCTGTTTCTTCACTTCCTGAGGTAGGTATTTTAGTTTTAAGAATGCTTGATAGAGATCCTGAGGTGTCTGTCTCTGTCTGAGGGATTGGAGCAAATGTGGTTATATCTTAGGGCTTGACCATAGACAATGGATCATGTGGTGTGTCCTAGATGGAAGGTCAAAGGATACAGGTAATTACAGCAGTCCATAGGTTTTTGGTATAGGATGTTTGTGTGTCCATCCCTAATTTGTGCTCAGAAAGTGGATTTCCTGTGGAGAGCATTTCAGGATAAGGTTGATCGTTGAGTGGAAATTGTTGAAATTTCTGTGGAAATCTTCCAGGACATCCTTTCCATGGGTCCAGATGATGAGGATGTTATTAGTGTAGCATAAGCAGAGGCATGGTACTTGGGGACAAGAGTAGAGGAAGCATAGTTCTAAATTAGCCATAGAAATGTGGGCATGTTGTGGCATCATGCAGGTACCCATACCAGTGCCACTATGGTTTTTGAATGTTATTTTTATGTCAGATTTGTTTCTGTTTATTCTTTTGCACAGACACTGTTCTGTTTGTCCAGTGTATAAGGTAGAGTGGCATTTCTGGCACATGATGCCATACATCACACTGGTGGGCAAGCAGGTGAATGAGCCCTTGACGGAATAGCTGGTTTGATTACGTCATATGGTAGTGTCGTTTGTGCAGATAATGTTAGCAATGGGGTTTGTTGTAGGACAATGTTACTTGGCAGGAATTGTAGTTTCAGTGCTTCATAGTTTATTCTCCTCCAGATGCTGGGCTCTCCAGCTGTACTGCATCTCCCATGATGCACCAGGGTCATGGGATTCCCATGATGCACCATGGCACCTCTGGAAGAAGAGAGGTTATGGTGCACCATCGAAGATGTAGCCTAGCATCTGTAGAGGAGAATGGAAGCATGAGGCATCCAAACTACAATTCTTATGAGGCACCACCAAAATGAGGGGAAAAAGTCGTTTCCCTAATTGCTGTTAATCCGCGTACAGTTTTATCTACTGAGTGTTTAAAAATACTGTAAATTTTTCAGGAGAAGACTTTTCCACACACCTTTAAAAGCCACATCTCCCCGACACAATATCAGAGCTAGGAAATATATCCCTCCTATGACATCCTACCCCTGGGTCCTGACATCTTAGCCATGGGTCATTACTTATTTCACTAGCTGAAAGTGAGATGTTTGCTACAGAATATCCACTGAATGTGTTCTTTATATCTGGGATACTATCAATTGTCTTGTAATATATACCTGACCAGTAATAAAGCCATCTTCTCTTTTTCTGTCTCTGGATGATACAAGTCTGAAATTCATTCCAGATTTTTAACAATTTTATCATATTATCAGAACTCAAACTTGAAGCTCCCATCCTGAGTTCGGCAATACTAACCTGTAGCAACACATCAGAAAACACTGATATTGATTTGTTTGAAGGGGAGATTTCCTACAACAACATTAACACTATCCCCATGCTGTCAAAAACAATTATCTTTGCCAGTAGCTGTCAAATCACAAAATACCCTTTTTTCCACCAGAACAAAGAACCTGAGGACTCAAAAGCCAAATCCACAGAATTATGCATGTTAGAATTTCAGCCAACCTGCCGTATGTTTATCTTCACAAAATACCTGGAAGTTTTGTTAACCTGGGCTCCAAACAGACTGTCCAACTTAACCTCATATCAGGTCACCTTGCATGACGGCATCTTTAAAAATGCACCAACCATATGGCAGCTGACACAACAACAGACAAGTGATGACATTAAAAGTATCACCTTTTTCCAGCAGCTAAGTAAAAGGAGAGGAATTACCTCTGAATATAGACAGACAGATTCCGCAGTCAGTTAACACCAACATATATGGAAGCCACTTCACTGCTTTAAAAAGAATTAGTTTAATTGATGCCAGTGTAATTTAGAGCAGAACCAAGCTCTTTGACGACTTTTTTTCTACAATTTTAGCATCACTGGCTGGCAAACAGGAGGTCAAAATATTTTCCACTTCTGGAACTGGATCTCCTTTTTCATTGGCTTTAGGGGGCCTTTAACCTACATATGAATTCATATGAATATGAATTCACAGAAGGTAAATGTAATGTGCCTTGGTCTCCAGAAGGATCCCCTGGAAGTTGAATCCATCAACTTTACTTCTCTCTCTCTCTCTCTCGTAAGTATAGCAGGTTTGATTTTGCATTTTTGTTTAAATACTTATGGAGGAAATGGAGATTTATCTAGAAGTATAAGAAAGCTTCCATCCTGCATATCCTCCCATATGAATAATCAAATAATTTGGATTCTGCTCTCTAACCATTTTTATTCTGGTGTATCTGACTTCAGTGGAATTGCTCCCAGTTTATGACAGCATAAATCAGACCAAATTCAGGTCCCTCACCAATTTTAATGGGACTGCTCAGATGAGCAGTGCAATTTAAATATGTAAGGACTATTCTCATAAATCAGTATTTGTAGGATTGGGTCCTAAATTTCCTCTTTAGGGAGAGTTTTTGGTAGAAAAGGGTCCTGCTGCCTCTTCAGCCCAGTGTTAGTCTGCCTAGTAACCATAATAATAAATACAAAACCCAACAAAACTAAATAGTGGTAGCTCTTTTACCTCCCCAGGGAACACCTTGTTCCTCATTCATTTAGGCTATATAGAAAGAGGTTTCACTCATGCTGATAAAATTCCCCATTAGGCCTTCAGCCAGAGGACACAGAAATCTTATTGAAAGAACACTCGCTCAACAACAAACATATACTGCAGCACTTTAGAGTTTACCTAATGAAGGACAATGAACAAATAACTGAAATGATACATAATTTAAATGACTCGTATTCAAAATTGAAATAGGCTTGAAATATTTGCCTAACATACTCAGGTATCCTCAAAGCCTTATGGGTTTTGTGGTGACTGCTTAACTGGGTTATTTGCTTTTTCTTGTTCCTTCACTCTGTTTCATTATGTTTTATTTTTAAACTATTTCACCATCTCCAGGGTGTTTTTGGTTACAACAGAATCCTGTAGCGGTTCCCAAACTGTGGTGCACGTCCCACCGGTGGTAGGCAGGCCACCTCCCAATGGTACATGTCCACCTGCTGCTGGGGAGCTGACCAGGAGCTACACCAGTGCTGGCCCCATACCCAAACATCTCAATGGCTCAGCTTCCCGCCACTGCCCCCAGACACAGCATCAGCCCCGCTCCCAAGCAGCATGGCAATCCAGCTATTCTTCCCCCCTTCCAAGTCCCCTCCTGTCCCACCATGACACGAAACAGTTGGTCAGGAGCCACCCCAGTGCCAGGCCTGCCTCCAAGCAGCATTGCAGCTGCTCTCCCCTCCAACATGCAGTGCTGGTACTACAGTGGTGGCTTTTTATGCTGATGATATGCAATGTGGTAGAGAGTGCCCAAACCCCATGATTGGTGCCACGTTCTTTTTGTGGCAGACCAACTGGCTAGTGCAGTGGTTCTCAACCACTGTACCGGGACACATTACTGTGTCACCACACAGTGGTGAGTGTGTTGTGGAGAGCCAGGGAGATGGCTGGATTTGGCCTGAGGGGGTAGACTGGTGTGTCCCATAGCATCATGATATGTCACCAAGTGAGTGACGACTCACAATAGGTTAAGAACCACTGGGCTATTGGATTTTTCACTCAAAAGGTGAAATTCATCAGTAATAAAAAGACCACGAAAGGTCCTCCAGTGCAACAGAAATGCCAGGATACAAATACAGCAAAATTGGGTATCTTGGAGAAGGGATATAAGGGTATGCTACACACACCACCTGTTTGACCAAGCAGGGCTCTGCAAACAGCGCATCAAAGAAGGCAAGTCTAGCATCAGGATCATGATTACATTGCAGCTGGAGTAGCTGTGCAACCCCTGTACATGTTGTCATTTAAATGTTGTTGTAGAAATGCTGCAAAGCTGCCTCTGTCCAGGCCAGTGCTCCCCAAAACTTTTGGTCTCCTCGTACACACTCCATGTCCCCAAGAATTGGGGCCACAGTCAGGGCCAGGCACAGAGCTATAGTCATGGCTAGGGACAGACTTCACCTGAAGGCACAGCCAGAAGTGGAGCCGGAGACCAGAGTGAGGCCAAGGGCAGAATTGGGTGGTGCCCCTTCCCTATCCCCTGTGGGAGCTGGCTCAGGTCCCACTGTGCCCCTCTGAACATTTCTTTGCAGCCTGTCTCCCCAGCGGGCACACCCAACAGTTTGAGGACCACTGAGTTAGACAATGCACTGCATCGCTCCCACAAAATTCACAATGAGTTCTTAACTCTGGCTCTCTTTGCAGCATGATGAGAAAAACGTCACCTAAGGTCATAGCTACACAACAAATTAACGATGAAAAATCTGGACCATTTCTATGATTGATTTAGTTGAAATAGTGTTAAGACTGGCGGGAGCCATTGTGCAAGGAAGGTTCTATGGCTCAGGACCATTTCTACCATTATTTCAGTTGCAGGTGCTGAAAAACCATGTATAATTGGATGAGTTAGGCCTCCGGAGCCCTGTCTAAACTAAGGTTCCATAGCTAAACTGTGGTTTAGATGAATCAGCGGTAAAACCAGTTTGAATGTGGGGCTAAGTTTCCCAATTACCAACCTCCTCCTTTAACTGTGGGCACCAGAACTGGACACTGTAGTCCAGAAAGGATCCTATCAGTGCCTAACACAGAAGTAATACTATATAACCTCCTTACGCCTTTCTTGAGAGTCCCCTTTTTATGCATCCAAAGATAGCATTAGACATTTTGGCCCCAGCGTTGCACACAGAACTCATGTTCAGCTTATTATCTACCATTACACGCTCTTCCTGCCCTCTACAGGTCTTTTTCAAAGTCACTGCTTCCCAGGATAGAGTTCTCTGTCCTGTAAGAATGGTTTTGTCCCTCGATGGATACATTTACATTTGGCCATCTGAAAACACTGAATTTGCTTATGCCCAGCTCTGTTTCTCCAATCTCTGTAGTATTATCTGCATCTGCAAACTTCTCAGTAATGCTTCTATGTTGTGTCCCAGGTCATTGATAAAAATGTTACACAGCATCATCTCTCTTGGATTCCATTAGAAACTCAGCCCACTTCTTGATGATTCACTATTTACAATTCTACTTTGAGACTTGTTGGTTAGCCAGAATTTAATCCATTTAACGTTTTATCATTCTGATTTTTCAGTGAAAATACCATGAGGTACCAAATCAAATGTATGAAAGAACTTAACGTATGTTAAACTAGGACTATTACCTTTATTAATTGAACTAGTCATATTATTAAAAAAAGATCAAGTTAGTAAGCTAAAACTAAAAACACACAAAATATTGAGTTATTGAATTCCTTGTGTGACTGAATACAAAAAGACTGGGGAACTCAAGCAGTCTCAAAAAATCAAGAAGAAATAGCTGTTGAAATAAGTCATGTTGTATCAACCTTTTAAAATTTGTGAAAGATAATTATATTTCATGTATATCTTGTTTGTAAATATGAACCACAAATGCTGGCCATATCTATACTTATTATTTCATGTTCAAACTGTTTAGTTTGCCCTCCCCCCCCGCCCACATAATATGATAAAAAGAGTAAAAAAAGTAGAACAACGTTACTGCAAAAAAGAAAAAGCATTTCATTTTACATTGCCCCAAGTAAAATTGCTTGAAAATATTCCAGTATGTTTTGTAAATCTGTAATCCTTTTATTTGTACTGGCATGACATGGAGTTCAATATATATAAACAACAAAGTTTATCATGCAGTAATGATACTTAGCAATTTTTAATCCTCAAGACCATTTGCAAACATTAGCTAATTAATTAACACCAAAACAATTCTTCAAAATACCCATACTTAGTAGGTGGGCAGGGCCCAGATTAAGGAAAGCACTTAAGCATGTGCTTAAATCCCACTGATTTCATATGCTTAGTTTAAGTTCTTTACTGAATCAGGGCCTGTGTGTTTAATATTTAGAGCATTTTAAATATTGGTAGATTGTGGCAAGGAGAAATTCAATGAGAACACAGAGTCTGTACCATGGTCAGAATTGAAACTCAGGAATTCCCGGCTCCCCATCCTGATCTCAAATCCCCAGACTACATCTCAAAACAGAAGAGAGATACAAAATCAAAAATTTGCTTCACAACTATCTGGAGTATCAGCACCTTTTTCCAATCCACACAAACTACAGGCCTTGTCTTCAGCTCAGACATTGACAACGGCTCTCATCATCTTGGAAAACCTTTTTACATGTTGCCAGGCCACCTCAGTAATGGGACTGGTGAAGAACATTTGTTTTATTCTGTGATCATATTTTACTCCTTCATAGTTTGTATTTTAATAACAGAAAAAATATGTTAAAATAAATGTTTTAGGAAAATTAAGCTCTTGTAACATGGTTTTTATTAAAAAGGAAATCAATCTTTCTAACAGGCACAAGGAGCATATAGGCTCCCTCAAGTGAAACTTAGCCCCCCCCCCAATAAATAAGAACCCCGTGCATGAATAGAAGACTAATCCTCAAGATTTTTGGTACATGAGCTAGATGTTTACATTCATCAATGCTCTACAGAACGATAACAAAGAGAGGATCCCGCTTGAACACATCAACAAGTACATCTGAGACGACACAAATATAACCCTAGAAAGTAGGGATGCCCACCCCTGTGCACTGAGGCCACATACGTCATTTGCCAGGTGCCCGAGTTCTCCACTGAAGGCATGATAGTGAACAAACATTTAGTTTTTTCACTCACTGGGAGGGCTCTGCTAGTATACTTATAATCCCCTGGTTACACTTTAGCAGAAATGCAGTTACACTGGTATAAAAAACACAGTTAAATCAGGGTAACTGCACTTGCATTAGGGCTTTTACTGACATAGCTAAACTGCTAAAACACAGCTAAATGAAGTGCAGACTAAACCCTGCCCACTTGCATAGGTTTTCTCCCATACATTGTGAAATTAAAATGAATGGAATGACATGCTGGCATGTTAGCAGGATCATGTCCTTAAATTCACATAGACAATTTTGCACCTGTTATAATAAAAAATGCACACACTCATGACACGTGCCTCCTTCTTGATGAAGGAACAAAAATTCCTTTGTGGGAGGAGGTCACCCACAATAAAAACCTGCAGCTAATCAGCTTTGTCCTCATCTTGCACTTTCCGGGAGAGAGGGCTGAAGGTGTGCTCATTTAAACTGAGCTCCTCACCACTCAACAATGTGTACAATCCTGATGCCAATACAAGCTAGTAACATGAGAATCCATTTAGCAGAGGGCAGCCAGTAATGTAGCTGGAGAAAGGCTCTCAGATTCAGGTCTTCAGCATAATGGAGAAGGGACACATTCCAGCTAGGAATTTCTTACGATCCAGACACAAAGCGACCTATGTGGTGATGAAAAGGTTAGGGGCCAGAATCTGATCAGCTGATGGGTGCATACAGAGGGAAAGCTCTGCCCATGAGATGCTGTTAAACAACAATTTTTCTGAACCATCAAACTGATGAAAAATGCTACAAATTCTTTATGCCAGAAGAGTTCTTACATTGACTAGCTAGATGCACAACATATATTTATGTGCTACCTTTATACAGATCTGTTATAAATGGAGCTATTCGCAATTGCAACTAGGACTCACTAGACTGGCACCGCTAGAGGGATTAGCGCTCCAAAGGGACTGGGGACCATTGGGGGCAGCGTCTGGCTGTAGAACCACGAGTGTAGGCCAGCAACTTAAAGGCATAGTAGAGTCCAAAATAATGGAACAGTTTATTTAATGAGCAAGATATGGAAGCAATGTCTGGGAGAAATGGGAACGGAAGAACAGTATATGTACATTATCAATACTTAGGGAAATAAATTATAACAGAAGAGTAGATTTAAAAGGAATATAGCTTATATAATTTCCAGGCCTTGGAACACTGAAAAGTGATAGTAAGGGCCCCAAACAACGCATTTTCTGTCATAATATATTTAATGTGACCTAGTGTTTGTGCCCAGCCAACAAGATGAATGTTGTTTACTTTCCTCTCTATTAATGCAGTAAACATTAGCAATGATTGAGGTTCCAGGTGGCTTTTTCCTTCCTCACCCCAGCAGCTGGTCTGTGCAAAGTAGTGAGATCAGCTAGTAATAAACAAAAGAAAGAACAGGCTCATTTTGTCTGCTCAAGTTCATGCAGTTGCTTAAGCTGAAATGAAACACGGAAGATCCAAGATGAAGAATAGACAAGAAAATGTGAACTGCAAAAGTGAGTTGTGGTTTTCAGAGGCAGGAAATACTTTTAATTAAGATTTGAAAGCTGTAACCTTCCACTTCCAGTTCTGTGGTATAAAGCATGCCATCAGCATACGAGATGATATCTGCACTTGGGTGCAACTTCCAGGGCCTCCAGCTGACTACAGAAAAATAAGAGACTAAGTTTTGCAGTATCCTGAATACAAAAGTTCCCTGGATGCAATTATATTGTTCTATTGCATAATTACTTAGCTAGGGTGAGATACTGTCTGCAACAGCCATCTCCACTGTTGGTAACAGGTATATTTAGGCCTAACAGACACTTGCTGTGGATTTTAATTGCCTGTCCCGACAATGGTAAAACCAAAAATAAGCAGAACTGAAGAGGTGCATGAGAAGAGACAGAAGGAAGTAGGCTTATTTAGTTTGCAGAAGAGAAGACGGAGGGGGCATCTGATAGCAACCTTCAACTACCTGAAGGAGCACCCCGAAGAGGAGGGAGCCAGGCTGTTCTCAGTAGTAACAGAGGACAGAACAAGGAGCAATGGTTTCAGGTTGCAGCTGGGGTGGCCAAAATTGTATATTAGGGAAAACTATCTCAGTAGGAGGATGGTGAAGCATTGGAATGGGTTACTTCGGGAGGTGGTGGAATCTCCATCTTTGGAAGCATCTAAGGCCTGGTTAGACAAAACCCTAGCTGAGATGATTTAGTGGGAGTGGTCCTGCTTTTAGCAGGGTGTTGGACTAGATGACCACAGGAGGTCCCTTCCAACCCCCTGATTCTATAAAAAACTTGCAGAGTGATCATGTTTCGTGTTGCACACATGTAAGAAATTTCTGAGTAACCATTTTCCTAAGAACAATGAAAGGCAAACTAATTTAAAAGCTAGAAAAGACTGCTTTTGTACTAACACTAACATCAACTCCCCATGTAGTGATGGTGGAGGGGAACTAACATGGAAAGGAGGCTAACACAGATGTGTAAGCAAAGATAACAAAAAATTATAAATAGGATTCCATAAAAATGGAAGGTTGAAGCAATACTGTCCAGTGCTGGAAGTGACTGTGGTGAGATTGCCTGGATAAGTTTTCCACTTGTGAATAACTGATTGCTCTCTGAGTGTTTTGCCTCAATAAATATTTGTTTAACCCACTGACTGAGTAAGTGAACCTCAATCCATCTCAATGCAACAGTCACACTGGTGGGAAGATGCGGAGTGGTACCAGAACAAAGTCATTGGCCAACACCATTCTGTTTACAAGAGACAGATGCTGGCAGGATGCCTATTGGGGCGCATTGTAAAGGGTATTCGCTCCCAATGCCAGCCTAAGTGGAGAACGGAGAATAGGTCAATGTCACACCATGGTCCAGTAAATCAAGCCCCCATTCCAATGTCTTGCACCACCGACTGTGCTACACTGCTCCTAGATCTTGCCTGCAGGAAAGAGAAACATCAGAGTCCTGACTGCAGCCTGCACAAGTGGAAGGTCTCTACCCTTCCCCTTTTCCTGGGCATGTGTAATCTGATTCTTCTTATAGTTCCATATATCTACATATATACACATAGCTCAGACTCGATAGACACCGTTCTACTGGCACACCTTATAATGTCACATCTGCCTTGCACAGCATGAATTCACACACATCAACCTCAGCTGAAGGCCATGACACCATTTTGGTGCTGATCCACTGCATCTGAAATACCAGGAATATTCACTACACTGTTCAACAACCGGTAACTGCTGACAGCCTGTTAGGTTTCAGCTTTCTGCTCCAACTACCAGGTTGACCGGCATCTGCTGTCCAAAGGGACCATGACAAATCCAACACTTTGAACAAATTTCACTGTGTGTGTTAATACATACAAGAAAATATAACCCTATAGCATGCATACACATCTCTCTGTCTTCAGTTTGTCTTTATTTATTATTCTGAATTTGAGACCTCAGTGTTTTTACAGCAGACTATATGGAGACAGGCCCTAGAAGAACTACACAAGTTCACATATTTTGTGATGAAGAGCGCTTGAATGTTCTCTAGCATGGATATGCTTTCATTGTAATTTCATGCAGCTCCTTTGAACAGAAAGCATCTTTCCATACACAGAAAAGTTTAACCTATTTCTTCCTCGATTTTCCTTTAAGTCATTTAATTCACTAATAACCAACACGTCTCCTATGGCTCACATGCAGTCTCTTTTCTGTCCCATTTTCTTGCTACATTCTCTTTACTCTCAGGTCTCTACTCCCATATATTTAACTTAGTCCATTTAGCCTCTATATTCCATTGATGATCTAGGCAACAGACCATGTAAATATTCTGCCAGGAACTCATCCCCAAGGACACAAAAACACAAGGGTATACAGTGACATAGCGGTTGGTGTTTTCCTTGTGTCACCTTGCACGTGCATTGTATCAACATTTACGTCTACATAGCCCAAGAAAGAATTTATGTCTTACTCCCTTACTCAACAGTATTTGAAAAAAAATACATGCCAAGCATAGCCAGGCAAATACTGACTCCTCCATGATGATCATTTACCAGGAAAAGGTTTCGGAAGTGTGGAAGTTCAATGTTGTAAAGCCACTAACAGCCAAAGACACTAATTTCTGCAAAGACAGCCTCACCTTAAAAGCTGATACAGCGTCACATGGCAAAGAAAACTTTAAACTGAAGAAGTAACTGACGTCCAAAAGCATTCACACATTTCTTACAGAAAGAAAATGTCAAAGGACTCTTTCACACACATGTTCCAACTCTGAGCGATTGCTTCTCAATTGCCTGGCCTTCCAAAAGGTAGGAATTCCAAGGAAACACTTTGTGAATGTCTGTTCTCCACTCTGAGTTTGCCTGCTTACAGGAACTTTTCTCAGCACAGTCTCACTGCGATAAGCGACTACTGCCCAAAATCATCTGACTGCTGAAGACTGCACCTTCCTTCCATTAACTGGCAAGTCAGCTAGCAAGCACTCTTAATTCTTACTTGGTTTTCCCCAGGTTTCCTCATTCTCTTATTCTAAGGAGGAAAGGACACACAGTAGGCTCCAAGCAGGCTGAATGCAGATCTCACACTCCCCAACTCACACCTGTACACACTTTCCACAGTCAGCTGCCACTAACGTGCAGCTATTTCACCAAGACCTGTGTGTTTAATATTTTTTCAAAACATACAGAAACAATTTCTCTGCAGCTTGGCATGAACTCTGGCACTAACGGAATTCAAAACCCACATGAGACGCCTCCAACATGGGCTCCAAAGCAATTGCTTAAGCCTTTTGCTTTTTTGCAGAGTACATTTCATTTGTTACTTTGGTTACTTGAGAACTTTTTGCCGAGGTTTTGGCTTTATTTTATGGTTTGACTATGTGTGTTTCAAGCCAAATAATTCACAGACAGTGTGTTCTAACTGAAAGCTCGGGTTGTAAAGAATTATATACTCGGAGCAAAGTTCACTGCTTTGCAAAGGGAATGAATCATACTTGCACAGAAGAGAGACCTTGTGTTAACTCTCTTCACAGGGCATATTTCTCCCTACTGTTATACAAATATTAGAGTATTACTTATCTAAACGTACAGGTTAAAAAGTCATTATATGTGTAATACCTCTCTCCAACTCAGTGCTACTCCAGATGTCAGGGTGGTCTTAATAGATCAGCTTCCTGATCAACTGAGCGAGTCTTCACAGACCCAGTCAGTCAGCTGGGAAGGTCGATCTGAAGGTGGTGATTTGTCTTCGAGGACTAGCCTCAAAAGAACAAAAGGGCAGAGATGGGGTGGCCTTAAAGAGGAAAAGATTTTCTCATGGTGTGATGCTGAATGCAAGAATAATGGAGTACCTTACAGCTTAGTTACTATGTAAAGGTCAGACTCTCTCCTAGATCTTTCTGCAAACCTCCCAGTGGCATCAGTGGAAGATCACTCTGGATTGAGGAGAGTATGGACTCCTTAACCTACATCTTGACCTATGGACCATAAATTAAGCCTGGAATTCTGTTGTTATCCACACTGAATGAGTTTGAAACTGCTGGGTTAGTGAATCAGGCACTGGGCTGGAACTTCAGAAACTTGGTTCAAGTGCTGGCTCAGACATAAATTAATTGTGTGACCCTAGACAGGCCACTTAAACTACTTTATGTCCTACCTCCCTGCCTGTAAAAGGGATATACTACTCCAAAGGCTCACAGTGGAGCTGAGAGAGGGCTTTATAAGAAATGGATATTCAGCCATCACCAGCGTCCTGAGAAGCCCTTTCTAGATGCACACTGCACTATTTCACGTGCAAACAGCACACTGCCACCATCACTTACTGTCCTTTACAGCTTATGTGCACTATAGATTACTTTTTACATGGCGATTTGGTGTGGAAGTACCACATACCTTAACCTCCTCTAATCCACCTGTTAATTAACAGGCACAAACACCCACATCATGTGCGCCTTACACTATGGTACCTGCCGAAATGTTTCCCATGGTGTAAACCCTCAATCCTTGTGGAGCTATCCCCACTGCAGCCAGTGGCCCCAGTGACTGGCCTGCTGAGTTCATGGCACGCTAAAACCCCACCTTCTACACAGACCTACTCAGAGAGAGGACGTGGGCTGCTGAAAGTAGGGTTGGTTCAGGCAGGCCCCCAAGGTGGAGCCCTGCCATAGATACCAGTCCCACAGCAGTGGGAGAAGCAGTGCTGGCCACCCAACTTCCCACTCGGGTATGGCCCTACCCTCTCGACTTACAATTGTATAGCAACACTATGAAACAGCTGAGAGAGAGATCAGGCCAAGGAAGTCTTCTACAATGAACTATGTGAAGAGTCACATCAGTGTCAGAGCCGACACCTCCCTTTTAAAGAAAGCTTCTAGTTCTCAGATAGAAATATTAATGTTGCAGCTGGCAACTTTCTTGGCACTTTTCTTTGAGGCCTCCTCCATTTTTCAGCATACTTGTTCAGGTGTTAAAACCAGACCTGGGCACAGCATTCCAGCAGCTGTCCCACCAACGCCGTACAAGGAGATAATATCACCTACCTGCTTCTGCTGCACAGTCCTACGTTTACACAGCTGAGTATCTTTTCTTGGCCACACTCAGAGCTCCTGTTCATTTGGTTAAATTCTTGACATTTCTGCTGAGGCTATCAGTTCTATCTCCATTTGCTTGCAATGTTTTCTGTGTCATTACCACAAGCCCACTAACTGGAACGAGGTCACCAATTTATATTATATCAGCTGCCAAACCTATAGAGACAAGGTAAGTCCTGTAGGTGGGCCTAACTAGCTCCACTGAAGACAACTGAAATCTACAGAGTCACTAGTATGTAAACGAGAGAGGCAAAAAATACCCTAATTTTACAGAATTTAGCAACTGTACAGGCTCAGTAGACAATTATTAAAGTGAGAAAATTCAGAATTTGACTTTTAAAAAGTATCTAAGACCCTAGCAATTCACACCAAAGGCCTGCTGCAGACGAGATTTGTTTTTGGTTTTAATTAAGCCCTTTTTTTTTTTTGTCTTGTTTCCTTTTAGCAAGAGCATAGCTAGATCCTATGATGGGCTGGCACCAGGAGGCAGAACGGAATTAATTGAAGTCATTTTAAAAATAAACCAAACTGGAACCAAGCAGGTATGTGTGACGTTTCAGTGTAACGCTGAACTGCAGCCCTTCTGAACAGAAATGATGCCTGATGGAATGATCAGAATACAGATCACCAAAATACAGAGTCACCAGGCAGAAATTCATGCCGTCTTCAGCTTGACAGCGCTATGAGAGTGGCACAGTTGGATGCGGAGCGGGTGGATCTATAGAAGTACCAAGAGAGAGAGAACCAAGGAAATAAAAAAGAACAGGAGTTCCCTCTATTGTCCTCCTCTCCATGTAAGCTGATGCTGACATTAAAGACAGAAGAGAACAATGTGGCTCCAAGAACAGCACCCCAGACATTGTGGGAACAAGAAGGCCACATTATTTCTAATAGAAGTTAGCTGCAATCATTTTCTTTCTGGAACACATGCAAGCAGGAAAGTAAGAGGCTGGGCATAAACTGCGACCTCATGGATGAGATTCAGCTAAGTGCAGGCATCCTTTGTTCACCAACAGGGATAAATGCTGGGCTCAGATACCTGCGTACAGCTCCCACTGATGTTCTGCCTAAGTATGTAAATACCACCAGTGACTTGGGGTTGGAGCGGCATCTTATTTATTTAATGAATTGTCTGTTCCTTCCTGACCTTTCTTTATGTTCTATACATTAGATGCAAGAGCACAAGACTTGCTTCCATCTAAGGCCAATAGTACAGAAGCTGTCATTCTTCTGGTCCATTTTTTTCCTTTTAAGGTTCAATGAGTTTCCTATCTTCTCTTGCCATACAGCACCTCACCAAAAATATTTATAGAGTCATAGATCCTAACAGGAATGGCACTACCATTTCTGGCACCCCCTTGCAAGCGCCGCAGACGCCAGCACAGATGAGTGACGTAATAGCATGGCACAATGGTGCGCTCCCTATTCTGGCGCCCCTCAAACGTCGGCGCCCCCCTGCAACGCTTACTGGGCTTACCGCGTTGTGCCAGCCTGGATTCTAAGGTCAGAAGGGAACAGTATGATCATCCAGTCTGACCTCTCGCACAACGCAGGCCTCAAAACCGCACCCACCCACCCCACTCTATCGGCTCAGTAGGAAGGGTTTAACATCCCTCCTCATAGGCTCGCTAAAGAGAGAGGAGGTAACGTTTTTACCCCTGAAGACAAGCCAAAATGAGCCCAGATATCTGCACAAGTTTCAGCATTGGACTTCACCACCACTCAGTCTTTTGGAGGTGATCTCTGTGATGCTGCCCGTAACATATCTTTTATCTAAAGATCCTCACAGTTTCCCTAGGTACCTTCTTCCCTCTCAATGTTGGAAATGAGCCTGCCTGCCGTACATACCACCAGAATGCAACAGCTCCAAAGGATGGCTGCCCCGTAGCTACTGCTTCTACACCACCACCAGGGCTGCTCATGGCTCCCACGAAGTGAAACAACAGAGCTCAGAGACTTTAAAACACAACACATTCGTTCATGCAAAGGGATCATCCCCAGTTCATGGACTGAGGCAGATAACACCATTGGGAGAGAGCAAATAGAATTTAGGTGGAGGACTCTACTGTGTTTTGATGGGGTTGGGGTAATTATTGCCTATATTTTCATTAATATAAAAGCATAATTTTTTAAAGGTGCATGATGCCAAGCCTGGAGCTTCCCTTCTCTCTTGGGCTTCCAGTAACTCTCATACGGCCAGGCACATCCGATATATGGTAATGATAATGTGCTGACAGGTCAGCACTGGAATAGAAAAACAAACAGCAGAAACTCACAGCTGAACTACCATATGCTGGGGTTTGTCTTTTTTTTTTTTTTTTTTTTTTATATATAAGAACACACAGACTCTGACTGGGGTCAATCTCCACAATGCACTTGTCTGTGCAACTCTTCTTTTTTTAGCTTCCTCCCGTTGTGCATAGTGTCCTTATTCAACCTTGACTGGAGCAAGCAACTTTGCTTCTACTGCCCTTGATGAAAGTGCCTAAAATGTTAACACAGATGGCAGACCAGACCATGATGGAAACTCTAGGGATGATGCCTGAACACTAAACTGGCACTCATGAACTTGAGGACCACAGAAGGAAAGAGTGGACTATCAAACAAATGGTGAACGTTTGGAATTTTAAAAGGACATTGGCTTACCTCTTTTTGCTGGGTTGTTTGATTGGTTTTGGTTTGGGAGTTTTTGGTTAAATATGTTGACTTAAAATGTTTGGGATGCCCTGACTTCTGGGCATGCTGTGACCTAGTGAATTGGTTACGATTCAAAGGACCCGTTAATCACTGTTGACTTCCGTAGATCCTTCCCTCCAAGAACCTCAAAGGATTATCATTTCAGGGGATGCTAAATTCACAATCCCATTGGAGCGCCTCAGTTATGAAATCAGGAGGCAAGTCCTGGCTTACCAGTACTTGCCACTGGAAGTTGTTCAGACAAAGTAGGTCCCGGTAGCATCCCCCACAACTTAGCACCAGCAGGAGGAACTTTAAGCCTAGCTTCCTCTATTATTCATCCATATAATTGGGCTTTCTCACTCCCACCACCCTCAGAAGGCCACTTCTAATTTGGACTCTGAATATTCTTCCCGTTCTGCTCTGTAACTATTCTGACCTCCCTTTCTCTTCTCTCCTGCCACTAGTACCCAAAGCAAGACTTGTTTCCCTTTTACCTTCTGTCCTTCTTCCTTGCACCTTCAGCAACTCTTCACCTCCCAGTCATCTCACACACACCCCCTCATTTACCCCGGAGAGGCCTGGTTCCCAAAACATTTGACATTCATCTATAAATGAAGTGACATTTAAAACCAAACACAAGCAAAATGCTTGTTGAAGATTCATCAAAGCTCATGATCTATCTTATTTTATTTCTTTCTCCATTCTTCTCTGTTCAAACTGGGAGCTCTCTCACCAGCCCAGACCAGGACAGGACCAGTGACAACCCCTCCTCAGTCTGCTTCAGGTCCTTGCCTCAGGGCACAATTTATTATTTAAATACACACAAAAACTCTAACGTGAAGTGACACAAAACAAAGTCATTCCTCTCAGCAAAGCAGGCAGTAGCCCCCCACAAGCCATTCCCCTTGCCTTTCTCGGACACAAGAGGACACAGAGTTTTCCATCAAGCTCCTGCTGTCCCCTGTGTTAAACAGGCACCTCTTCACCCGTCACGTTCCCCTTTGTTTGGTCATTACTTGTCCTGCCATGTCTTCGTTCACATCCAGATTTTGCTACACTTCTTCCTTGTGAGCGGTACCTTATCCTGCAGATAGCCCAGTTACTGTGCACGGACAAAGATTATTCTATGTGAGAGGGGTAGCATCTGGCCTTTGATGGGAATCACATAAGGTCAAAGTCCATATTTTTACACATCCTTAAGCATGCTGTGGGTGCCATGTACGTTATCATTATTAACTGGGTTATTTAAAGGCTCCATTGAAACAGCTTCCCCAGGACTTGAAATTAAGTGGGGTGTCAGGGGAGGTGAAGGGGGTGCTCTCACTAAATTGATATAATACTGTTACTAGCTGACAACTGGGGGGTATTGGGAAATTTGGGGGGGGGGGTTGGAGGATGTTAGGGAAATCCCTGCTCCATTGTGGCTTGCTACAAGGCCAAAGTAGGCAGGAGTGTCTAGCTATGCTGCTATAGGAGCTGATTAGCACCCAGGGGGTGACTCATAACTGTCGTATGAAGATGGTCAGATTTCACGAAGGACCCAGTTTCGTTCTAGAATGCAAGCTTGGGTCAGGCTATTGTTCTGAGCAGGGTGCACCCTTGTGGTAGGTTGAATTCAAACCTTGCTCAAAATGGCATCTGAAACAGCCCTCTGTTTAACAGGGTTACAGAAACAAACAAAACTGTAGGCTATGTGTACACCAGGGGTAGACAAAACTGGCTCACAGCTAGGCACCACCAATTTTACTTTTGGTCACCATAGGGTGCTCCTCCATTACATTTCTGCAGTGGAGTTAAGCAACAGGCTACTAAAACTGGTCATCATGGCATCCAGAAACATAGCTTTATCGAGGCCTGGTCTATTGCTTCATATATGCTGCTACCATGTACACACTCGTTATTGTGATAGAAGGATTTTTTTTCCCCAATCACTGAACTAAATCTACCCCCTTGAGAGGTGTTAGCTAGGTCAGTGTAATAATTTGTCAAACAGAGCAGACCAGGTCTACACTACACACTCACTTTGATAAAACTACACCTCTCTGGGGTGTGAAAAATCCACATTTCTGAGTGATATAGTTATACCAACCTTAACGCTGGCATAGATAGCACTATGTCAGTGGTGGAGCTTCTCCCCTCATCTTGTGGAGGCAGAGTAACCAAGCCGATAGAACAGCTCTCTCCCATCAGCTTAGCGTCTCTACATCAAAGTGGTACAGCTGCACTGACGCTGTTCGCAGTGCAGACCTTCCACTAGTGCTGTCTATCACGGGGCTTTAGGTTGGTTTAACCACATCTCTAGGGTCGTGAAACAGATTTTAAAAAGAAAGACAGTGGAGAGAGCCTGGTGGAGCAATTGAAAGCACAGTGGCTGTCTCTTGAAGAAAACTGGGAAGAGTATTGTGGTAATTGTGCAGGCTGAAGAGAGAACACTTGGCGATGCGTGCAAAATAAATTGTTTCTTGCTACTTGATTCCTGCTGCCTTTAGATGTGGGATTTAGTACGGTGTTAATTAAAAACAAAAAAAAAACTATATTGAAGACGATACCAGAGCCCATCAATTTCTCCTTGCCAGCCCAACATTTAAGCATCTACTCAGGTCAAAACAGGTCAACTCTGCTTACCAGGCAAACACAAGCCTCTGAGTACGCAACAGAGACCTTCTACACTTGTTCTATAAAGATCTCTTTCCTACTACTTTGCTTGCTGCATTATTAGTGCTCAAGAAACAGGAGTCACAACCTAGTTTCTGGTTCCCTTTTGCTCCTGGGGAGTGTAACTGGCACCAGCCATCCCTTAGTGGGCCAGCAAATTGGGGGAAGGTCTGAGTAAAGGTCCTGCCCACCTGAGAGAGGGGAGAGCAGTGGGTCAGCTGAGGCTGTTCCCTTCCTCACACCGTAACCCACAAAATGAGTAGCCTGTGTAGGAAGTGAAGAGGCTACACATCTCCATAGTCAGGGATGTATCCCAGCCCTAAAGGTGGAATTCAGAAGCTAGTTTACCTCTCAGATGCTATCATTTCCATTTGAGAGAGACAGTATCTTATATCTAATCAGCATATGGCCAGCACTAGTAAGCAATTGGTGATCACCACACAAGATTTTTATTTCAGTGACTATTGGTTTTCTGCAATTATTTCTCTGTGTTTAGAGGTTACCTAAATGCAGTGCTCACAGCTACAGGGGAAAAAAAATCCATCCCCCGTGCCAACTTTCAAGTTGTTTTCACTTTTGTTGATGCAGAATATTGAAAGCAGATGTGCAAACTGAACTTTTTTGCAGCGTATTGTAAATATTTTTTAAAATGTGACTCTGGTACAATACATGTCAAACAGCTGAATTCAAGGTAGAGAAAACTGCCAAAAGGGAAGGACAGATGAAGCTTAAAGTCAGTTTTGACAGATTAACTGCAGACAGTTTGAAGCCATAAATTGAACAGCCCATCTATAAGATAGTAATAATTTTTTCATATTTATTATCTCAAGGAGATACACAAAAACAAACAAATGCTATTTTCTTCTGCAAAGTAAAATCATACCTAACTATTTATAGTGCCCTACCCAATCCTCAGTGTTAGCAAGTATTACGTCCCATTATCTGCTCACACTAAAGACTCAAATGAAAACTAATGTTTGTATTTAAGACATACAATTTTCCAGCTTTAAGAATGATTGTCTACAACAAACACTTGAGACCAATAGACCAATGCATTTTAAATGATGTATGAAAGCATGAATTTGCTAACTATTGCTATTTATGTCCATTTTAAAACCATCCATAAGAGAATCATAGAAATGTACACTGGAAGGGATTCTGAAAGGTCATCAAGATCATTTCCTTTCATGGAGCGAAGACCAAATAAACTGAGACCATCTTTAATAGTTATTTGTCCAATACATTATTAAAAAACAGACAATGGGGATTCCATAATCTTCCTTTACAAGCCTATTCCAGGACTTTGCCTTTCGAGTTAGAAAGATTTTCCAAATATTTAACCTAAATCTCTTTGCTACAGATCAAGCCCATTACTTCTTTTCTTATCTTCTCTCAACATGATGAGCAAAAGATCACTGTCCTCTTTATGAATCCCTTAATATTTGAAGATTGTAATCAAATTTCCTTTCCCTCATGTCATGTATTCTATTACCTTTATCATTTTTGTTGCTCTCTTCTGCACTCTGTCCAGTCTGACCATATCCTTCCAAAAGTGTGGCACTCAGAACTGGATATAGTCCTCCAGCAAAGCCCTAACAACTGTCACTACCTCTTTGGGTTTACATACCACATTCCATCCTATTTCTGTAACCCAGAATATCAGCTCTTTTTCCAACTGCATGACATTGTTGGCTCATATTCAATTTGTGATACATTATAATCCCCAGATCCTTTTCATAAATACCACCACCTAGCCAGCTATTTCCCATTTTATAGTCATGCACTTGATTTTTCCTTCCAAAGTATTTTGCATGTGCTCATACTGAATTTCCTTTCATTGATTTTCTAATTTGTCAAGGTTGTTCTGAATTCTAATCCTGTCCTACAGAGTGCTTGCAACGCCTCCCATCTTGCTGTCATCCACAAATTTTATAACCATGCTCTCCACTCCATTATCTAAGCCATTACTGAAAATACTGAACAGTTCCAGACCTAGTACTGACCACTGTAGGACCCCACTAGATACACCATCCCAGTTTGATAGTGAACCACTGATAACTACTCTAAGTACATCTTCCAACCAGTTGTACTTCACCCTTGTAGTAATTACATCTAGATTGCATTTCTCTAGTTTGCTTATGAGAATATCATGTAGGATTATGTCAAAAGCCATACTAAAATCAAGATAGATCACATCTACTGCTTCCTCCCATCCATGTGGTCAGCAAACTTGACAAAGAAGGAAATCAGCTGCATTTGGCATGATTTCTTTTTGGTAAATCCAGGCTGGCTATCTCTTCTAACCCTACTATCCTCTAGGTGCCTGCAAACTGATTATTTTATTTAATAGTTTGATCTAGTATCTTGCCAGATATCACAGTGAGGCTGACTGGGCAATAATTTCCCAGGTCGTCTTCATTCACCTTTTTAAAATGAGGTAACATTTTTGCCCTTCTCCAGGCCTCTAAGACCTCAGGCAACCTGCATGAGTTCTCAAAAGTAATTGCTTCAGTTAGTTCCTTAAATATCCTAGAATGAGTTTAATCGGGTCCTGCTGCCTTGAATACAACTAACTTATCTAAATATTCTTTAACCTCTTCTTTACCAATTTGGGCTTGCATTCCTTCCCCCTTGTTGTGAACATTAATTGTTTTGAGTATCTGGTCACCATTAACCTTTTCAGTGAAGACTTAAGCACAATTGGCATTAACCATCTCTGCCTTCTGATGTCATTCTTCCTCTTTTCCCCACTAAGCAGGATTATCCTCTTGCTCCTAAGGTAGTTAAAGAACTTCTTCTTATTGCCTTCTTTGTCAAGAGCTACATGCAACTCACAATATGCTTTAGCCTTCCTGATTTTGTCCTACACGCTTATACTATTCTTTTGTTCACTTCTTAGCAACTCATCCATGTTTTCACTTCTTTGTAGGATTCCTTGTTGATTGTCAGTCATTAAAGAGCTTGCAACAGTGCCATATTGCCCTCTTACTATTCACCATATTTTTCCTTTGCATCAGGACAGCTTGCAGTTGTCTCTTTAAATACTGTCTTCTTGAGAAACTGTCAGCTCTTCCAAAGGTCTTTATCCTTTATATTTTCTTTCCATGGGATCTTACCTACCATTTCTAAAAATCAGACTTTAACCACCTCAGAGGAGTCTTGTCCTCATTCTGCTTTGCTCTTTCCTTCCTTTTCCTTAGAATGATGAAATCTATCATTTCAGGAGCACTTTCTCCCAAATTTCCATCCACCTTGAGATTTGCAGTCAGTTTCTACCTGTTGATTACAATTAAGTCTAAAATGGCTGTTTCCTTTGACTACTGCCTCCACATGTTGAAACAAGAAGTGGTTCCCTGTACATTCCCAGAACTTCATGTAAATTTTGTGATATACTTTTGCAATAGATGTCTGGCTAGTTAATGGTCCCCCTTGGTATCAGGGCTTGTGTTTGGATATTTCTATTATTTGTTCTAGAAATGACTTACCCACCTCCTTTTCTTGATTTGGTGCCCGGTAGCAGACCCTTACCCATGACATCACAATTATTTTTTTCCTCTTTTAACTTTACCCAGAGACTCTAGCTGATCTCTCATCTCTTTCTGAAACTCAGAATAAATATAAGTACAATGCAACATCTCCTTCCTTTTTTCCCTGCTTGTTCTTCCTGAACCGTGATTAGCCCTCTACACCACTATTCTAGTCATGAGGTTTACCTCACCAAGTCTCTGCAGTACCAGTTAAATCATAATTTAGTTTATGTCCTAATACTTTTAGTTCTGTGTATTGCAGCGTCCATTTCAAATTGACTTTTCTACTAACTTATGTTCCAGAAGATGAAGCGCACATGCAAAAACCATGTTTTCCTTGAAAAAAACCCAGCCATTTCTACCTTTTGTGCAATTTGGCCAGCTGTCCTGGACTCATTTCCTTACATGTAAAATGATGCACATGAAGGAAAAACCAGGAAATGTTTTCCAAAATTTGCATTAGGGTTACAGGTCTTTTTTAAATACGAAGAGTAAAGTCTTCTTAAAACAAGCCTCTGACTTAAAAACTGCAATGCTCTACACAGGCTGGCTCCCATTCTGCCACTAGTTCCAAACCTTTGTATCTAGACAGACCACCACTTAAGTCAAAGGCAGTCCACAGAAAGCTACCACCTACTCACATGTGATTGCAGAACTTGGCCTTGAATGCCCAGCATTGCATTCTCTGCTCACCCAAAAACCCTCAGTGAAGTTGAAAAAGCTGAAAGATAAATTCTGTCATACAGCTATAGAACCACTATGAAGTAGGAGCTTAAAGCATGTGTGGTATAAGACAGCCTTCATCTCGTGGAGTCCTTCACATTAGAGATCAGATTGCACAAAACATTTTCTAGAGGGGTACCCATGTTAGTCTGTTTACAGGAAAAAAAACAAAACACGCCACAAAAAACCTCCTGAGAGTCCTGTGGCACCTTAAAAGCTAACAAATTTCTTCAGGTATAAGCTTTTGTGGGCTCCAGCCCACTTTGTCAGAGCCTCTTCTGTTTTGGTGTGAATGGATTTCTTATATCTTTTGTCTAAATCAGTGGTTCCCAACATTTTCTCTGCCATGGCACACTTTGCTGCCTTTAATTAATTTGAAGTACACCACTATACAGTTTCCAAATGAACTCATGAATATTCATGAGCCCATCCAGAACACTCTGGCTATGTTCACACAAACTCTTATTTCGAAATAAGTTAATTTGAATTAAGAAAATGTTAATTCGAATTAAGGGAAAGCCTGCTATCGAAATGGCTGTTATTTCAAAATAAGGCCGTTTGGACATGTTGTTTCAAAACAACGTGTCCGAACGCCGTTGTTTCAAAACAGATGTTTCGAAACAATGGCTATTTCAATTTCAAGCTAGGTTTTACTGTTTCAAAATAACAGCTGTTATTTCAAAACAACTGGATCTGTTGTTTTGAAATAACAGAACATCATGTGGACATAAGAAATTTTATTTCAAAACAACGGCTGTTGTTTCAAAATAAAACTCTCATCTGTACACAGCCTTTGAGCAGTTTTTCAAAAAATTTCGTGGCACACTTGCTCAGACCTGATGGCACACTTGTATACCACGGCACACTGGTTGGGACACACTGGTCTAAATCTTATTTTGGAGCACTACTTAGAGGTTTCAGTCCTAAAACTGATTTCAGGGAAGACCAGGTCTAGTGGGAAAGTCATCCTGCCTTTCAGAAGTAACTGAGTCACGGGAGCCTCCTAAAAAGTTGAGCTAGTAGGGAGAAAACTGCTTTTGCATCTGAGAGTATGAATATGTTGGTGCAAACATTAGCACTCAAATATTATATGGATTTCGGAGATGCCAGAGGGATTAGTACCTTAAAAAGAAACTAGGAGCTTCAGAGAAATATTGATTTGTTCCAATATGTTTCATGCTGTTTTACAGAAAACTAGTGTCCATTTTCCTCAGACCATCTTTCTGAAATATGGAGAAATGTAGTAACTCCTGCATGAAACAAACTCAAGAGCAATCATGAACACTCATGGGTTTCCTCTTTCGAAGTTTTCCAGTTCTGAGGTAACTTAGATGGGTAGGATTTTCCTTCTAGTTTTTTAATACAGTGGTCTCATTTGTGTTCTCAGTGATACTCGTTTTAAAGCTGAGTTCTGCCAGTGACTGTGATGTTACCGTTGCCTTACATCAGTGTAACTGAGGTGAGAATCAAGCTCAGCGTTTGTGAGGATACAACAGAAGGCACTCAGCAGGAGTCATTGGCCTCAAGAGGCTTGATCAGCATCGGCTCGAATCAACACAACTTCATTCATTAACTTCATTAATTTTTTAAAAATAAAAAACCAAGCAGCCCCAAAGATTTTTTTTTATTGAATCTAACTTTAAATAAAGGTTTGGCTTAATAGAAACATTGGACAAATAATTGCTTTTTTATTTGCTTGGAATTTTGAAAACGAAATTTTTTTTAAAAAATAGTTTTAGGTAAACTTGAAAACATTTTCTTTTTCAAATTTCTCAGCAAATAATTTAAAAAAAAAAAAAAGCCCCAAACATTTCAGGTCAAATTAAATGTTCTGCTCAATCCTCCAAAAATGTTTCGTTATGAGCATTTTTTAACAGTTAAACTTTAACATCAATTTACAAAAATTCAAAGTTCAAAACAATCACTTTAAATCAAAACAGTTAACTTCAAATATGTAAAAATTAAATGTTTTCCAGAAATGTTCCAAAGGGGTATCCATGTTAGTCTAGTTCAGCAAATCAGACAGAGTTTCACACAGTTTGAATCTAAACAACTGTTCTGATTTGCTGTAACAGTCTGACCTGATCCTATGGCTTACACTTCCCTGCATTTATTTTCCTCCCATTCTGTAAATTCCCCATCTTCAAGCATCTGACAAAGCGGGATTTCTCCTGTGAAAGCTCATGTGATAAATAAATTTGTTAGTCTTTAAAAGTGCCACTAGATTCCTTGTTTGTTTTCCAGAAATGTGTTTACATTTTCTTTCCACTGGGGAAAAAATTTGGCAAAAGCAAGATGAATGTGCGAAATGTTGCAGGGTTGCCAACCTCACATTTTTTGCCACTTAAACAACTTCACCCAGCTCGAGCTGGTTCTATTTTTTCAGAAATGGATAATTTGCTAATTCCTTTCTACGTCAATCCACAAGAGCATGGAAGTAGAGCTTTGTGCCTAACAAAATGACAGATGTCATTCATTTCAAGGGCTGTTGATTTTGACTTTTAGCTAGAAAAAATCTCCTGAGATATTTGGGAGGCTCTTCCCCACCCAATCTTGTCCTCACTTGTCAACTTGAAAGCCACCCCAACAGTCTCACTCTCACACACAAGGTTTTTACATTTTAATTTGAATTTTGCCTGAATAAGAACTGAAAGAGGACTTCAAGATCTGCTACAATGCTCATGCAGGACTTGCAATAAAAATATAGCTATGGAGATACTCCAAGAGTGTACACCCATCATAGCTATTTCATGTCACCACCTCAATGGGAGACTTCCATCGTTCTACTTCAGGAGCTGGTTTGGATGATTTCTCAGGAGCCACTTTTCCCTCAGAGCCAGCCATGAGGAAATGCTCCATCACAGGAAAAGAGGCATTGTCCTATTGGAAATGCTGTCTTTCGGGTCAGATACATAACTAAAACTCTGACCACTTCTGGCCACAGAAGATCCCACGGCAATTTACTTCTTCCCAAACTTCCACATAGGCAACTCCTACTTCAATTTAATTTGCTTCATTTGGATCCTGAGCCAATCCCCTTGGCCCCATAGTCTCCTGCTCCACAGTTAGTAACATTTCAGTGATGGATAAAGGGACTTCACTCCCTTCATACATGCCTAGATGAGGGCTCAACAAATCCTGGGTGCTCGGCTGCAATGGCATCCAGGATTTTGCCCCTGCCAGGGCAGGAGAGGACAAGGGAAATGTAAATCCCTCCCTCTCCTCTGACCCAGGCAGAGTGGTTGGAGGTGGTGGGCAGCTCCATCATGGGGCCAGGCCCCATTGAATAAGACAAAGGAAAAGGAGAGGGTGGCCCCAGATCTGGGGGCGGTCTGGGGGAGTAGGAGAGCTGAAATCTGGACAGGGTCAGGCTACAGGGTCCTGGGGGGCAACTGCAGCACAGGCTGCAGGGACGTGGGGCTCTCAGTGGGGATGGGGGGCCAGAGCCAGGCTGTGGGGCTGGGCTGCTGGGGGAGCCCAAGCTGCGCTGTGGCTGCAGGGGTGAGGAGGTGCAGAGCTGGGCCACGGTCACAGAGGAGGAGCAGGGGGCCACAGCTGCTGGGGGGGCAACGCACAGGCTGCAGGGCCACCGTGAGGAGGCTGCTGCCCCCCCACTCTCTCTGCCAAAAGCACTTCCAGACATTGAGGATTTTTGGCAGCAGAGGGGCCCAGCGCACTCTGTGGAGAGGATGGTCATTCGGCAGCAGGGCGCCCCTTCTCTCCCGGACATCTGAGGGTGTCTCAGTTTTTGGGCTGGCCCCCAAGCATCTGGCGATTTGTCGAGGCCTGATATAGATGTATAAATCTAATTGGTAATTCTCAAAGTGTCTTGAGGCTTGTAAAAGTCACTATATAAATCAACTAGAGGAAAAGAAAGTGAGAGATTATATACCTCCCCAAAGACAAGGAAAAACTGTTTTCTTTGGAAAAGCACATTTTCCATAGTTTTCGCATAATGCAATGTTCTCCTGTGCTCCAGGATATTATATTTAAGGCTATGCTAGAGTTTTCTGTGTGTTCGTTCCAATATTTTCTTTTGAATGTTCTTCCCTTTTGAGATAGTTTATACTATTTTATGGACCACCAAAATAAGATACTGTGTTACAAAGTAACATTTGCAGAACAGTATGTTTTGCAAAATAAAGGGAATGCCCAAAGCGATCCATCCCTCACAAAATGCTATGCACTACTCATCAATTATGCAAAAATACTGGATTAAAAGTAAGGCGGCAGAGGCCTGATTTCATCAGAATCAAAATTAATCATACTGTAACTCCTAAACCTCTAAATGACGTTGGCTTAAGCTATTTTATAGATACAACTGTCAAGGGCAGAAGTGGGAACAAGAAGCGTGCCTTGGATAAACAGTGTTGCTTAGTAACGCTGTATTTTTAATAGCCTGCCACTCTACATTCAGCATTGCTTGTCAGTAAGGCAATTCAGCTCAAGACACTAAGGTACTCTGGAGCTGGCCTTCCATCCTGCACCATGCTGAATGCAGAGCTGTTCTCCACAGGAATCTAGTGATATGACCAAGTGGGGAAAAAAAGAGTGGATGCCAAAAATAGACTCATTTTTATTGTTTATTATTCACATGACAGGAGTATCCAGGAGCACCAGTCATACACTGGGACCTCTACTGCACTTGGGGCTGTCTAAGCTCTGCCTCCCACAGTATACGACCTCTAGCAGGCCACAAGAGAAAAACTAGAAAGCGACGTACATTTGAGAAGGGAGATTTTTCAAAGCATCATCACCTGCTATTACCTGTTGAGAATGCAAAATGCAGTATTTGTTTTCACGATAATTAATGCATTGTTTCCCTGAAATACGCTTTTTAAGAAACAGAAAGTTAAGAAACAGATTCTACTGTTCTTGCTCCAGGGCCAGCACACGGGTTTTTGGTACCTTAGACAAACTATTCCTTTTGCACCCGTCAGAGAGCAATACTTTTGTTTATAAGAGACAACATATTAATATCATGAGTGACCCTGGCCTGGAAAAAGGCCTAGGCTCGGCTTCAGGACTCGGGGCTCACACGCTTTAAGTGCTCTGCTGCGGCAGACCTGGGGCTGTGGCACCAGGACTTGTGGCTTGAGCACCGTAAGGCCGGTGCCAGTGATGCCCCTGATTAATATACTTTTTTAAACAGAGAAAAAAATTCACTTTCATCTAATTTGGTACCCCTTAAAGTCTGGTGTGCTAGACAACTGCCTAGTTCACCTATATGGTTGCCTTGCTCATGTGAGAGAGTACCTTACTATGCAAGTCATCTTACTGAAGGGTGGCAGAATCTGGTCCTGAGCATTTGGCTATTCCACTCTTCTAAGGTGGTCTTCTAGCCTGCTGAAAAGCTCTTCCTTAGTCTAAGAAACTTCAAAGAGTTATTTTAGGGCAAACAGTTAAGATTTATGGAAAAATACACATGAAACATTTTTGGGTGGGATTTAAAAGTTCCCTTGCCATGCTGGAAACTCAAACACCACATCACTGTGCAAGTGCATGAGAAGCAGGAAGTGAAATGGATCAGGAATTAGTTGAAACTGACCTGTCTCTTTCACTGTCCAGACTCTGTAATCTGCAAAAAATGAAGCCGGAGCATAAATGATGAAAAATAAATTAGGGGCTTAGCCCTTCAGTGGGAACTCTGCCCAAGTAAGCATGGCAGGATCAGGCCCTAAATGTTAAACTCTTTCAGATTTAATCATCTAGGTTATTAGCAACTAATGAAGAAAAATAGATCGTATAATATATTGGGATAAATCCTGGATCATTATGCAACACTCTCTGAAGTCTCTAGGCATTTTACCTGAGCAAAGACTTAATAAATACTGTAAGGACTTCAGGATTTGATTTTTATCTTGACAGAGAGTGTATTTAAACTGCCATTATTTTCCCTCTAGCAAATCCAACCATCATCAAATTTTGGACACTATCCAGCAACATGATTTCATCTCCCTGCAATCTCTCTCCTCAGCTGGCTGACAAGGTTGTGCTCATGCATGAATACGTCGCTCCCAGTTCTAAAAGGGTGTACTCTTCTTACAATAATACATTCAGTTGCACCTCTGCTATTAACTTTCCAGAGTACGAAAATGGATGGGCTTACGTGAAGAACATCCTTTCTGTCTAACAAGATGCTAGCCACTCATTGTCACTCTGACCACTCTCCTTACATGCTAGATCTCCTTCCCCTGCTGTCATGTTTATTATTTCATTCTATTACACTAATACCTGCAGGCCCCAACCAAAGATCAGAGCTCCACTGTGCTACATGCGGTTTACTCACCTAGTACACAGAAACAAATAAGGAGTCCCGTGGCACTTTTAAAGACTAACATCTATTTACTGCATGCACTTTCATGAGAAAATGTCACTTCGTCAGATGCTTTGAAGTGTCTGAAAAAGTGGGATGTTCTCCCACAGAAGCTCGTGCAATAAATAACTTTGTTAGTCTTTAAAAGTGCCCCAGGGCTCCTTGTTCGTTTTGCTGAACTAGACTAACTTGGCTGCCCCTTTGCAACTAGTACAGTGAGTCTCTGTCTAAAAGAATTGATGTACCTTAATACACAGTTTATCAGACTATAAGTGATAAGCTTTTTCTGGCTTGGGCTCTGTCCTCCTACAAATGTGTACAGCACTGATCATGTATTTGGACTCTTCCCTAGTACAGTGATTCTCAACCTATAGTGGGTCGCAACACACTTGGCAGCATTTCGTGACCCTACAGACCACAGCAGCCCACTCCCCCATGCCAAATCCAGCCATTTCCCCAGCTCTCTGCAACACACTTACTGTTATGTGGCGACACAGTAACGTGTCCCAACACAGTGGTTGAGAACCACTGCCCTAGTATATTTAATGGGCCCCATTCACCACTTGGAACAAACAAATAAGAAAACCTCCCAGATGAACATTAACAAGAGATAAATAAGCAAATAAGTAAAAATAAGTGCTTCTTGCCACAAACTCCATATTTGCCCTTGGACTGCCACCTTGCCAACTTTTCACTTGCTTGGATGGGGTTGGGGATTTGGAGGATTTTATGAATACCACTTGAAACCCAGCAGAAACCAATATTATTGTTGGGTTTTTTTAAGTGTTCAATAAATGTTTGAAAAGATACTTTATGTGAGTAAAAGTGACAGGTATTCCCCAAATGTTTTAAAAATATTTTAAAAATAGACATAACTCTCAGCCAATGCTAATGCTGCCAGAATTCCCATGGGACACCTCAATAGTCCAGCTTCAAATCTCGTCAAGTCTTACCAGCTATTAACATTGGGTATGGTTAGATTTTGGCTGGGAGATTTCCAAAGAAAACCCAAGTGCTCCAAGATGGTATCAGTGACACTGTGTTATTAGAGGCACTCTCTCGGAAGAAATGAAAAACTAAGAAAAAAATCAAAGTCATAAAGAGTTGAGAAAATTACTGTCAATGTGTTCAGCTTGGGTGAAATGCACCATTCTTTTTTTTTTAATTGAACTCCTAGAACATGCAAACTGTGATTCTTATCCACTGTGTTTCATCTTGTATTTAGCTGATGCACTTCAATTATCTTTCCCAGACCTGAAGAAGAGCTTTGCATTGCATGAAAGTTGACTTTGTCTCTTCCACAAACAGAAGTTGGTCCATTAAAAGATATTATCTCACCTGCCTTGTCTCTCTCATATCCTGGACCCAACATGATTACAACACTGCAAACACCTGACACTGGGCATGTCCTACTGGTATAGATTTACATGAGAAGAAAAGCACATGGAAAAGGATTCTTTCCATATTTGTTTTCAAAGTCCCTGACAAAAACCAGATTTTGCTGTTTGGGGGAGTGGAAGAAGTGAGAGACAGAAGAAGCTTTTGATATTCTTTATTCCTCTCTCACTAATTGGCTCCAGTTTCTATTTAAATAAGTTCAGTTTATGACCAATTATTAATTCAGCTCATCATTTCTATCTATTTGCTCCCTTGCCTCAAATGACCCTTGGCTACTCTCGTTCTATGGTTTCAATGAGATTTGTAGCTGTTCTACAAGTATGGACTAAAGAAAAGGGCATGTGCTATTAATCCACAGAAGTTAGGCCCATTACTCAGAGGTTTTATAGAGGAACACAGACATTTGCTTACCCAAGCCCACAAAGAAACACATGATCTTCATGTTCCAAGACAGCCTTCCTCCCTTGACATCACTGTCCATTTTCATCAACATACCTTATAAGAACAGTCAATGTTTAATAATATACAATCACAGAGGTTGGACCCCAGGGACAGCAGCAATTTTTGTTTACATGGAGAACCTGTCATAGGCATTTGGACATCACTCATAGCTGTTTGAATTGAGTCCAAAGGAAAGAAAAAATCCAAAACTTTGTAATTAAAAAACAAACCATGCTTTAGGCTAGGCAAGGAAAACCAAACATCAGAACCCAAGCAGCAACAGATTCGGTGTGGAGAGGGCCTGAAATCAACCCAGCATCTGGCAGAGGCACAATAAGCATAAAATGGAGCTGCCTGTAGAAAACAGAAAAGCAAAATCAAGGAAAGCTGCAATACACTCAGTGAAAGGAAACCTGTCAAAAACCTTTACATAGTTATCCAGTTCCAAACAAAAAAACCTAGTCAATTTGGGCAGCTCCCAAAATACTAATTAATTCTGGGGGCCAAATTCTTGCATCAAATACACTGGGGCAGATTTATTCAAGTCACTGGAGCTGCCCCAACATAACTGAGAGAAGGATTCAGATCCCAATCTCTAGCTTGAATGTTACAGTAAATCCACAGGATTTACCATTATCGTAACAAGAAGCAAATATTTGTATTATGATAGCACCAGAAAAGGTCCCACCCAGGAATGGGGCCCATTGTATTGGGTGATATAAAAACATAAATCACCAACAGTCCCTACCATGGAGGGGTTACAATCAAAAAGACACCACAGACCTAAGGGTAAGGGATGGAGAGAAAACATACAAACAAATAAAAACGCCTTTGTCATTTACTGTAATTCTGAAATGTGCTTGGCACAATGGGTGCCCATACGTAGGCTATGGATGCTACAACAGTGTCATGAAGATTAAAAAAAACCAGAAAAGTACTTAAATAAATTCTTACACCATAAAAGGTCAGAATACACAGCTCTCTCCAAATCACTTCAATCAAATTAGTGACTGACAATGGCAGAACAATGTATTCCCTTACTACAGATAGTATATAAAATACACATTAAATATCCATTACACAGCCATGATATTTCACTCACCATGTTATGAGCTTCATTGCACGAAAGAAAAATATCTTTCAGTGAAGACTGCACCAACTCCCAAAATACTTCCTTAAGTGAAATGTAATAGTTCAAGCTCTCAAGGCATAAAGTTGTTCCAGCAATATTTGCTAAATGTGGGAAAATGTTAGTTTTCTGCACTGTTTTATAGGAAATTGTTAGAAAGAAAAACTATAAAGTCAATGAATGAAATAAAATAATTTATGTTCCTGGTGTATCTATTACCAATAACAGTTAAACAATGTTAATGAATTTGATGGTAAATCAATAGCTCCATTTCTGTTCTGCATTACAAACATTACTGTGTGTCAAATAAATCACTGTAATGAAGTTTGATGAGCAAAGATTTTGATGGTGGTGTACCATAATTATAAACATCAGCAGTATGGGTTTTTCGAATCATGAAAGGAAAAGTGCTTTGATGATGGCAAGTGAAATTCTTTGATTATAATTATTTTTGACGTTTCAGGCAAGGGAAGTCCTCTAATCTGGCCCTGACCTTTGCTCTTCAAAATGCATCTCTTCAATAGCAAATTGCAATATCTTTAATCATCAAATAATAAAGACACTGAACATCACAAGACATACAGTACAGGTTTGATTTATTTATGTAAAATTCAAGGACTTAGTTACTCAAGCCAGGCTAAAGGTATGCAAGTTTTAAGACAAGAAAGAATTGCATAGTCCTGATGGAAATTTTTGTTGCCTTCAGATGGAATGAATCAAAGGGTTGGAGATATAAAATATCAGGTGGAACAGACACTATATTGTCAAGACTATAAACCATGATTTATTTTCAAGTTACTTTTTGACATAAGCAAGCACTGTAAATTTAAGACCTAGCTAAAGTTGTATCAGGTGCAAAATTCTAAGCAAGCTGAAATCACCATTCACCATCTGAACAATGTTCTACAGATTTTTACCCCTGTAATATCAAAAACTGCACAAAGAAACCCATACATCCAATTAAACAACATTGCCTTTGGTGTCATGAACTGTAAACAACTTCAAGTAGGATAGCAAACAAACCTATAGTGCCACATAAGAACCTGTGATCTACAGTGTGTCTGCTTCCAAAAGAGAAACCAGGCATTCCTTGGCTAGGGAATTTTACATTTATCGTTTTTAAATATTGAGAAGTATTTCTGTGCATACCTAATTATTAGGAATGGATGGAAGAGCTGGGTACAAGGTCCCCCAGCTCCCCACCAAAAAAACCCACAACCAACAGATATTTACACTGAGCCTTTACTTGTGGGTCATAAAACAAACTATTTTTCCCCCAATTTTTTCCTCTAAGTTTTCCAGGCCTGTGCCCTTGTACAACTTGTTTCTCAGTCAACAAAGCTACATCCATTTACACCAGCTAGTGATCTGGTCTTTGATAGCTAGCTGGGATGCAGCAGAAGCACTGACATCTCTAAACTGTACTTCCTGTCTGACCAAGAGCCCAATACTTCAAGATGCTGTTGTTCTCCCCAAAATTAGCTCCATTCCCAGCACTTCATCAGAGCAGCTCCAGAACAAGAAAGCGCTAGAAGTCTGATAATACAACCTGGGTGCAAAAGATTTTCAAGCCCAGGGGCCTGATCCTGAAAAGCAAAGGCCAAGAGAACTGCAGGTGCTCAGCACCTTCCAGGCTTTGGTTGCAAGTTTACCGACATCTGGAGGGCTCATTGAAATTCTGGCTGCACACCTAAGCCTCGTCCTTTTTTTGTTCCTATGTTTTGCACACTGTGATGACATAGAAGCAAAACCAGAGGGTGGCTTTGAAAGAAACTGCAAAATCAGTGCAGTTAGCCAGCCAGAGGAACCAAGGGAAATCTTTTATTCAGTGCCAGCTTGAAACACACTCTCAAAAAGCTCCAAAAGGGGCAGCCGTCTTAGTCTAGTTCAGTAAAAGAAGCAGGGAGTCCTATGGCACTTAAAGACTAATAGATTTATTTATTGTGTGAGCTTTTGCAAAATGGTATTTTCTACCACGGAAGCTTGCACGACAAATAAATCTGTTAGCCTTTAAGTGCCACAGGACTCCCTGCTTCTTTTATTCTCAAAAAGCACACTCCTCTAGGAAGGCCAAATTCTCTCCTCAGTTAAACCTGTGCAGCACCATTGACTTCATTATACTGCATGGGTGCAAGTAAAGATGAAACATGATCCTTCATATCTGGCCAAGCAGAAGAGATGGAGTTCTTCCACAGCAAAAATGGGGCCTGACCCACACTTACCTTGAAACCTGGTGGCAGTCAATGGGAGTTATGCAAGCTAAGCAGAGTAGTTTGTGTAACCTCCACCAATTTCATACAGCCTCTTCTACACGGTGGCTTTGCTGCACCAACGGGAATGCATTCTCATTGACGCAGTGTTGCGCTATTTGAGGATGTGGTCTCAATGCTCTGACTTCTGAGTTTAATTGAGCAAGTCTTTACCAATGCTCAGTTGAACATGAAAAAAATCAATCCTGTACCATCAGCAGGATCACTTGCAGTGTGGACATAGCCTAGGAGGCCCTTTCCAGTAGCATGTCAAACCCAAAAGGAAAAGCCACAGGGATTTTCCCCGAGATGAATTTCCCCAAGGCCATGTCTATACTAATTTGGGAGGTGAGGGGGGAACTACAGCTGATCAACACAAGCTTCACCAGGGTTTCTCCTGCTGACATTGAGGTAGTTTTATTATGTCAATGGGAGAGCTCTCTCCCCTTGGCACAGAGTAGCTACATGAACAACTTTACAATGGAGTGGTTGCATCGGTACACCTGGGTCACGTAGATATGACCTTCATGACACAATCTCAGCTAGAAGATGAGAATATGCAAAAAACTCATAGCAATCTTACCAACACGTCAATAAACACGATGTGTTGGCCTCATATCATGTTTTCTTTTCTTTCAGTACCTTTTGTACTTTGGCTCCCACACTATCAAGTATTCAGACCACCCACTTCTAAAATCATCAGTTAAAGAACTGACCAGACTAACCAGGATGTCCCGCAACATCCATGCATACTTCAACATCCTGTAAGCAGCAACTCTAAATGTGACCTGACAGGTATGGAAGAGGATGTACAGCTAAGGAAAGGCTGGGATGGAGAAAAATTGGATTAGAGGGAACTTACAGAGGAGAAATGGATCTTGTGATTGGCTTTGAAGGTTTAAGTGGCAGGTTGTTTCTACAGGGGCAATTGGGAGAGGGGAGTGATGGACAGAAAGGAGTCTGGTACCTTATGCTGCCAAAAAGCACTGGAAATATATTTTAAATCCTTCTAAATTAAATGGGCTGCCTGCCTTGCCAAGCCCAAGACATTCTCCAGTGATCACATCAGCGAGAGAGTGGGCCAACTGAGAGGCGAGTCTAAAGGAAGTCTTTGTTGGTGTAACACATCTTCTCCACTGTCCCTCAAAGTGCATGCATGTCCTTCGAGACTGAGACTCCTTCGGACTCACATTCTGTCAGGTAACTTGCGCTCCCTACAAATCACCTCTGACTTTGACCCCCAAGTCTAAAGGAGCATAAGGGAGTCTCCAGGAGTTCACAATGATGTAACACATGGAAGCAATGGGACTTATGTAAAGTTCAGCATGTGCTTAAGTGCTTCACTAGACTGGGGCCATACAGGGCTGAGAAGAGAAATGAAAGCAAAAACAAAAACAAAAAAACCCTCCACCAAGTATCAGGTCAGAAATAAGCAAGTACAACTTAAAGTAGGTCAGGAGCTACTTTAATTTACACCTTCTCATAGCTGGCTCATGCTCCACTGGTGCGTGACTGACTCCTCAGTGGGGACTGACCTAAGAGAGCTTAAATTAGTGGGAGGGAATCTCATGCCATCTTTTACATCACCTTTGAGTTTGGCCTAATATCCCGAGCAACAAGGAAGCCTTGAAGGTTCCCAAGAACATTCTGAACTATTTACCTGACCTACCGATTGCCAGTAGTAAAATACAGTGAGCTGGCAGGAGATTAGCACACCCCCCCACACACACTTTGGATGCGCCAGTCCCAAACGTTGCAGCTCACCTTTATTAATTACTGTAACATCCATTTAATCACACCATAACTTTCCAACTCTCCTTTAAACACTAAAAGCCAGAGATCTATTTAGCAGAACCCACAATTTAGCCAAATGAGCTAACATTTTCCTTTGAACCCCACAGCATTTCAAAAAGTTGGTAAATCTTTACACAGTATAAAAGTGTGGTGTGTTCACAACTTAACAATCCGGTTCTGTGCTGGATCTGTCACCACTATTAAGTAAAACATTTAAGTGCATCGTGTGCTTATAATAAATAGCTTGCACAAAATTATTCATTCCACAGATGGGCAGAAGGGACTTTAATGCCTACACTGTTTGCAGAATGCTATATAACCCTGCTAGTTACAGGCAGTATATGGAAGTCGTTTTGTTCTATTAAATAAAGGAAACAAGGTTCTCATTTTGAAATGAATTCACTGAAAATGATTAAGTAGCTGGCTGTGAATGCTTTGGGAATTTATAGAATTATTTCCCCCTTGATACTAATGTTCTTTCCCCCTCCCCTGCCCTGTAAATAAATATGCTGTTAACCACGTCATTGCCACGCAGTTCTGCATGCAGGCGAGCCACGGCTGCAAGGTGAAATTTATCACCTGAATGCCTGTCTGATTTGTACACCATATTTTCCAGCAGGCACCAGTGAATCATGAGCCAGAATGATCCTTCCCACTCCCTTTTAGACAGCGACTCATATGCTCCCTTGCAACCATGTTGGATCAGCTGTTGTGGTGGGGCTGTGGCTCTTTTTCATATCCCTGCCTTTGGCAATACCAGCCATTGTTCCCTCTAAGCTGTGCACATGTGCGCACGCACACACACAGGTCATGAAACCTGTGCACACAACAAAATTCAACAGTGCTAATATTAGCATACACAAAGAAATTTTTTGCGCACACAACCTACAGAAAATTAGAGGGAACATTGCTACCAGCACCAACAGCAACATTAGCCTGGAGCAGCCTCTGTGTTCAATGGGACTAACGCTACAAAGGTTCAAAGCATGGCCTGTGCTGGTTTACCCTATATACCCTCGTGGTTTGCATGAGTGCAGCTACTCCAGGGGTCTGGCCACTGTTGCTAAAATTAGGACAAATCCCCACTGTAGATGAGGCCTGATATAGTGACTAGACTCTTCTCAAAGCTGGTTGAAGCAAAGTAACTCCTTGCATGCTTAACTCTCCCCTTTATACAGCTGCTCAACGTTTGAGTCAATATGGCTCAAGATTCAAAATGGCCTTATGCAGGAAAGTTATTACACACTAAATACTAAGCACATGCTTAAGTCCCACATTTACATGCTTTCCTGAATCAGGGCCCTAGATCCTAACTGTTAAAGAAGATATGGGCACAGTCTTTTTCCAACCTAACAAGAGCACATGGTGCAAACCAGTTTCTCTGGATTATACCTGGACTTTTGCCAGGCTCTGGTTACTGAAAGCACAACTGCTAGCTATTAAGCTCTTACTTTGTTTTAGGAAGGCAGCCTTCCTCATTCGATCCCCAACCCTTCTCCTTATCCCTGCTACTGATACCAAGTGGGACTTGCTGTAACAATTTCATAAATATTCCCAAAGAGGTTGTATAATGCCACAAATGATGGGTTGTAGAGATGACCCACGAGGAGAGCTTGGGGAGAAGAAATCTTTTTAAACAAAACCAATTGTTAGTTAAGAGCCACAAAGCAAGGGAAGAGCCACAAACAGGAAGACACAAACACACACACACTGAATAATGATGTGTGCCTATATTTATATCATTATGAAATGTCACTCAGATGTTTTTAATGCTGCTTAATGGAAGTTCATAGAATTCTGTCTTCTAAGCACTTTCAAGGACATATTTATAATCTTTCATAAAGCAAGTTATATTTCATGAATGGGACTGATAAGACCTGTAGTACACTGCTAGTACACAAACCTTTTCACTTGTCACTAGAGCTTCAGGCTTCTCCATATCTAGGAATTGTATGCTAGCTTCAAAGGCCTACAATGGGTTAAATTACAGTTTTCGAAGTGTGAAGAAACATGCATTTCTTTGCACCCTATGATAAATACTGTACCAGATCTTCAGCCGCCATGGATTTTCTATTGAGATAAATAAAGCAGTGCTGCTGCCAACGATTCTGCCCAACACACTGATGTTTATTTTCTGGGAAGCATACATTTTATTCACTTGCTTGCCTTTAAGCTACATTATCCATATGCAGAGGGTATTACATAGCTAAATCTCTTCTGTTGTGTGAGATACATTAATTAAATATGTACATCACTGTTTCTTATTTAAAGATCTGCTTTATTAAAGAAACGTATAAGATATGCTTCACAGACGTTTAAACAAATGTGGCCAGTCATCAGTGAAAACACGTGCAACCAGCTTGATTGGGCCCCTTAGTAACTCCTGAACACCACCACTTCTTGTGCAAGATTCAGGCAAGCCACTTGGTCAGTTTGATCTCTGCTGGTAGAGAAACTCCACCATGGAGAGCATTTCCATAGAGAAAAGCAACTGTAGCAAAGACACACACACACACACACACACACACACACACACACACACACAAGACTCATTCAGACCTATAGATACAATATGTACACACAAATATACTTGCATACAGGGATATTTTCTATTACACACACACACACACACACCCCGAAACCAAAAGGCATCCATTAAAGTGGCTAAGCAATAACAATATACTAAACTTATAACATCATTTACAAACCTCAAGCACATAAAAGCAGGAAATGTATGACTATAAACTTCATAAATCTTTCATTGCTCACAAAATAAATGACTTATTCTTACCAAATCTAATACGGTGCATCAGCAAAACATAGTGACAGCCTTAGATTTGGAATAACAGAATTTGTGATGTGTGAGAGTTAAGGTTGTTGTGGTATAATGACCTGTAATTCAATTTGATGATTTTTCTTTAAACTTTGCAGAAACATTCTTCTGATGCAGTAATTTTGAGGCCAAAACTAAAATTTCCTAGGCACTCTAAAACAGGGCTCTATCATGGAACCAGGTTGCTGCACAATACATCTATATGTTGGAAAGTACTACACCGTTTCTCCATCAGTGATGGAGAAAAAGTTATTTATTTGTAGATTTTTTCCAAACAGACAGTAGTGTGGTTTTACTTTGAAATATGTAAAAATGGCCCTTCTTACTTAATAGACCAGCTTTCAGTGTTCATCTGTAGTCAGATCTTCCAACTTTAATGGCAAATATTTATTTTTACAGGTAACAAGAGCACACTGGAATCTATTCCTCCATCATTAATTATTTCTTACTATGGCAAGTCAGCTAGATGCCTTGTAAAGAGGCACAAACCCCTGCCCCAAGGAGCTTGCACCAGAACCGCAATTATGACGCACAGAGGCTAACAAGAAAGCAGGATGGGAAGCAGATGAGGAAGGTGAGTAACATCATTAAGATAATCCCACTACTTGTAGACAGACAGACTGCAGGAGGGTGAAGTAAAGGAAGGTTCTTGTTGTTTGTTCTTTGAAGAAATAAAATAAATAATTGTCTTAGTTGGTTAATTTGGTTACAGAACGTTAGGCCATACTTACAAGATGAGTGAGTTTATTTTGGGAAACAGCCACTCTGAAAAAGATTTGGGAGGTTGTGGTAGATAAAATCAACTGAACATGAGCTGCCAGTGCAATGTTGTGGTCAAAAGAGCTAAACTGATACACGGATACACAGAAAGAGCAATCTCAAGTAGAAGTCAAGAGCTTATTGTACCTTTATGTTTGACATTAGTGTGACTGTTCTTGGAATATGGTATCCAGTTGTGGTGTCCACAATTAAAGAAGAGCCATGAGAATGAGCAAAGGATCAGAAAACATGACTTCTAGTATAGACTCGAGAAGCTTAATGAAGAGAAGGTTAAGAGTAACTGGATCTCAGTCTATAAGTATTTACATGGGGAACAAATATTTAATAATGGACTTTTCAATACAGCAGAGAAAGGTACAACATGATCCAATGTCGAAAAGTTGAAGGTAGGCAAATTCAGGCTGGAAATAAGGCATAAACTTTTAACAGTAAGGGTAACAATTTACCAAGGGTCATAGTGAATTCTTTATCACTGGCAGTTTTGAAACTAAAATTGGACAGTTTTCTAAATGGTATACTAGAAATTATCTTGAAAAAACTCCATAGTCTGTGTTATTCAGGAGATCAGACTAGATAATCACAACAGCCCCTTCTGGCCCGGGAATCTTCTGAATTCTTCTGTTTGCTTTGTGGGCCTCAAGGAGAGGTTTAGATAAGAGAAATTAATGGCCATGCAGATGAGCTCACAGAGGGCATTGCCTGCACAGAGGAAGAATGAAAGAAAGCATGAAGATGTAGCAGAAGTCTGCCAATGAACTGTTCAGTATTGTGGGATGCTGTGCAGGATGTGTATGGTCAGATAAGTAGAGACAGGCAGAGTTATGGACAATCTTGAAGATAAGGGCAAGGAGTTCTTGAACTTAATGTAGTAGCTATGGAGTAGCCAAGGAGGAATTCAAAAAGAAGAATGAACATGATAAGACCTACAGGGAAGGAATATGATCTGACCGCTCAGATACTTAGTTAGCTCTTGTGATTTACATCTGAACAAACTACGTGAAGACAACAGTGCTCCACATCTTCCCAACAACATACTCCAGAGATCACTGGCCCCCGCACATGTAATTAAGGACATAATTTGGGGACAATGGGGATTTATGAGTGAAACTGAGGACCTAATTTGGCCTGGAAAGTCTTTATTAGGGGGCAAGGGAGCATGTAAAGAAAAGAACCCAGCTTGGGTCTTAGGGCCCAGGTTGAGCTTTCAGGGTTGGCAGCTATAAAAGAAAAATAAAATCTTTCCTAGTGATAGATTTAGCACGTTTCATTTGGAGTCACTGAGTGACAATATCCATGAAAACCCACAATGCCATTTTTCCATAGTCCTTTTTCAGGAGAAGTTGCCCTTTAAGAGTGAGTAACTAAAGGCAATGAACATCATCTGTTTTCTATTTGCAGTGCCAGGCTCATTTGGCTTGTGTAAAATGCAACCTTTGTTTGGTAAACAAGCAAATTAAACTGCTGATCCAGAGAATCTTGGAAGCGTTACTTAAAGAAAAGAGTCTCACTTTGCAAAACATTGCTTGAACTGCTTTGGAAGGTGTGTTTCCAGATGTTTTATCATGTGACAGGATGACAATATCAAGGACTAATTTTACTGAGACAGCCACTCCATATTAAATATAAAAGAAATGAATAAGCATCAATTTATAAAGCCAGACCCCAGCCAAAACACTAGAAATACAGCACAACATAAAAATAAATTAAAATTCACGTCATGAAGAATAGCTTTGAAAAAGTTAAAACATCTAACACAAATGTGGCAGGGAGAGAGCTAACATACAAAGAATGAGAGGGGAAGTGGTAAGAGCAATGATGATAAAAGGTAGGAGCAGAGGGGTCAGGATCAAAAACCTTTAAACAACAGTCTCAGGATGGATTTGAAAGCTGGAGATGTGGAGGAGATGGTTACGGACCAGCTGTATATTCCATACCAGAAGTTCTACCCCAGCAATCATCCAACCATGGGAGTAGGCTCCAGGAGATTTCCAAAATAACCTGGATGTAACAGCCACGGGGCAAGGGCCATCCAGTCCTCTCCAATTATGGGACCCAGCTAGATCCAAGTCTGGTGACTGGTATAAAGGACCGACAGCGCTCAAGTAGCAGGAAATTGGCTCCTGTGGTAGGCCCTGAAGCAAATATGGGAGGAAAGGCAGGATATGCAAGGGGGGAAAAGCTTCTTGCCTCCTGCAGCCTGCATTGGTCAGGGGAATAGATTTGTGTGTCGCTACTTTGCGACTTCTGCATTAGACGACTTCCTGATGGAAGGGCCTGAATGGTCTTTAGGTGAGGCAGTCATCCCTTCTGGGCTGTTGAGAGCAGCCAGCAACCCTGAGCATACTAACTTCAATTCCATCTACTCTTCCACAGGCAGCCAGGCTAAGGAAAGTAAGCAGTTGCAACAGAAATGCAAGAACCAAGGCCTTGCCGAGATGGTGGGACAGTAAACAAGCTAGGTGGCCACAACGGTGCATGTGTAGCTGTTGCAAGATCCCCCTCATTCTTTATATGTTGCAACATCCTTCTCTCCAGACAAACGGAGGCAAAACTCATGCAAAAGGGACCATTTCCAAATCAAGTCCAGCATGCAGCTTTCCATGGAAAATGTGACATTGAATGTGACATCACAATTCTGAGTGTATGGTTCTACTCCAAAGAGGGACTAAAAATGGCCCCTTCGTGTACAACAGGCCCGTTTCCCGGATTAATTCGGTCAAATTAGAGAGGGAGCTCTTTGGAGGACAGACTGCCTTCTTTTAGGTCTGGAAAGTTCTTTGCACATTGTGGGTGGAAATGTTTACTAAATAGTAAGAGTATTTACTGACTTTATTGTCCGTAATGATGTTCTCTGCATTTTCAGTTCTCTCAGCTGTGCAGAATTAAAGGCGAACAAGCAGGAATCTACTCCTCCTGCACCATCCACAGAACTCTTGGTTAAATTCCAATCGGCAAATGCCTGTGGAAATGTATGGAAGGCACGAGGACTGTTCAGCCGTCATGAGGGCATAATTTGGCCTGCAAAACTATCACACCTGATAATGATATATGAGATGGAAAGAACTGAGCGTAATTATCAGAGCTTGCAAACACCACACACCTTTCTATCTGTAAACTGAGCAAACTGTTAAGAAATCAAAAGACAATAAATCTAGATGTCCACAACAGCATATTCACAGAGCTACTTTTCAGAGCACAACTACTCTTTAACCTGATTTATGTCCAAACCAAAATCTTCCCAAAGAAGTGAACTAAAGCTAAAGGAATATCCCGAGTTGAGACCACTGCTCCATTTAATCATTTCTATTGCTACAACATGATAGCTTAGGATAAAGGCAAATCTACCCAACCCCGGCAATGATTAGCAAGAGATGAATTAAAGCCACTCTAAGTAACAACCTCCACTCAAAACTGTTTTGCTTTTGTTGGTTTAAACCTGATCCTCAGCATTGCATAGTTTTGTTTTTAATTTGATTATATACACTCTTTGCAGAAAGAAATGCAGAGCCCTGCGGTATTCAGTTAGTATGATGAGATTAGAGCAGAATATTATGAAATTGTAGGTAATGCCATACACGGAGAATGAAATAAACCCTCCGTGTTTCTCAAGGGACATTCGCTTTCTACAAAACCAGTAGTGCTAACATTCTCAATTAGTACATTAACTTCAAAACGCAAACCCCAGAGTCAACACACACGAGAGATCGTTAAAAACAGACTCCTGACCTGTTTGGTAGACTACAGTGATGTCCTCTTCAGAATTAACTGCAGTACTTGGGCTGCCCAGTTTGTTGCCTAAATACTGTGTCACACACTCACCAGACCCACACCTGGCTAACAAGTAAAATATAAAATAAAGTGTTAGCTCAAATGTAGGGACAAAGGGAAAGGATAACTCTTTCATTAACAGAAGTATTAGATGCTCTTTCATTCACTAACAAAGCCATCAGCTATTGAAGAGAAGAAGAATTTACACCTTTTTTACCTTCTGCATCTTTCCTAACCCAGCACATTGCCAGCAACATGGTCACAGATTTTTAAAATGCCCCTGAAAAACAAAGATTCTCCTTTTGCCAGATCTCAGTATTTACAAGCAAGCCCAAATCTGTGAGAAAATTCAATTGAACGCAGATGGCAGGAAATTCCTCTAAAATGACAGTGGCCAAATTCAAACCACAAGACATGAAAATAACCCAACATACTAGACATGAAGAACGTATCTTATAGATTTTTCCTCATGCAATTCACAGTCTGTGATTGATTACTGGGAAGACAGACTGCAGATTTATGTGACTTCTGTAGAACAAGTATTCCATTTGCAACAATTAAACCTTATGTGGTTAAAAAATAGGTTAAAGGAATCGCGAGATGATTCTGACATTGGAGGAATGCACTCCTAGGTGGATGGTCAATTCATGGCAAATACAGTTTAGCAATGGAGCTGACCTTGTGTTAATCTGTCTGCTGAGATGATTATTTTTATTGTATCAATTAATATTCCTGCAACTTTTTTATTTTTACATGGCCAGAGCACCAGTCTTCCTGAGATTTAGCAGCACTCATAAAAAAACTAACCACCTGGTAACATGCAGATGGAGTTTTTGCATTTCGTGGAGACGGCCACACCGATGTGCCTAAAGGAAGCAATCCTTCACTCAGAAAGGACTGACCATGTGTTCATAGCTGAAATAACTTGGATCCTGATTCACTGCAGTAAGAGAAGTTGCCACTTTCTGAAGGTCCAACACAAAAGTTCAATGACGGCTTGTAGTCAGAGAACCGTCATGATAGTCCAGAGAACATCCTAGTACTAGATCAGCCACGCATCCCAGCTCCCTTTACTCTACTGTAGAGCTGAGTGAAGAGGAAGTTCTGAATCAAGTAGGCTAAGTTCATGCCTCTTTTTGCTTAAATTTAAATTCTCAGAATTGTTGGGAAATAGCATTCTCTCAAGGGCGATACATAGATTCCTATGGAGACAAAGTCAAAAATGGTTATTTGCTACTCAGCTATGAGACTCTTACCCCTCTTTTCAAAGCTTCCATTAGCCAATTAAGAACCGGAAATAGTATCTTACTAGTTTTGGTAAGTCCCAGGTCAGGCAAGATCCAGTTGAACCAATCAGTTTGCAAACAAGCTCCACAGCCTGAAACGTGCTCCCCATAAAATGCTTGTAGAACAACAACAGTCAAAGCTTGCTCATGGATAATTCATGAACAGAGAAAGGGCTAAACTGACTAGCTGTAAGGTTCATTCCGAATTGTTTGTCCAGATCTATGCTGCATTTCCCTACACAGCGTCCAAAACAACCTCTCACAGTATTTTCTTTACCTGCATTAGGTACAGCTCTCCCACAAAGGCCAGTGCCCTAAACTCTGGCCCATCCCCTCTCTCTTGTGTGTCTATATTCTCTAGAAAATAAAATAAGTCAAATACATCTCTGGTACCACTGATTTTGGCCTAATCTATATTGGATTCTGTGGGGAATAGAAAATAAATCTCCTTTAAATGCGTAATCATGAAAAGATTTGAATCCACAGGTAAACTATTTCCTTTCATATGATCCACATGTGTGCGCACACACACACTTCTCTCTGTTAAAGAAATAAAAAAAAGGCAGATCAATTGACATTAACCTTTGTTCTACTGCCTGTCTCTGATTCGCTGTCCTGTGCATTGTGCAAATTGTACACGCTGTACTGACCCATTACAGCTCTGCTTTCCCTTCGCCACCACACACCTGTAGATCCCATTGCAGTTTCCAAGAGTTACACGTGTGCATCACAGGAAAAGCGACATGCTGATGACTGCAAAGAGGATTTGCCAAACAAATAAAACTGGTATCTTTTCCCATGAATCACTGGGAAGCCAGGGCAGCGCAGACAGTTCAGATCCTGCATACAGCGAGAAGTTAACCTCTTTTTAAGCAAAGAGATGGATACAATGCAGCTTAGAAGTTACATAAATGACTAGTGTGGTGCTTCAACAAAGGCTGCCCAAAGCCAGCTTTAGCCAAGTTAGGCACCAGATTTTTGCATTTTTATGAGTAACAGTAATTCATGGGCTCAGCCTAGGAATACCTCTTTTTATTTGTCTCCAGATACTTTTTAATAGAGCTGAGAGAGCTTGGAAAAAAATATCTGCCTGGCGGGCAAGCTTTCTCCCTCCCTCCTCCCCCAATTCTTCCAGCTCAAAGCCCAGGGAGAGCTCCATGAAAGTCAGTGAAGAAACTGACATCTACAAAATATTAGGAAGCAATTAAAATGTATTCGCAATGGTTAGGGTCTAGAAAACAATAGGGGTCCAATTCTGATCTCCCCTCCAGACTTACACAGGTGATATTCCATCGAAGTCACTGGAGTTGCTCCTGTACAACAGCATGAGAACAGAATCAAGCCTTGATTTTAAAAGTTGGATCTTCAAAAAATACTAAAATAAACCACAGAAGTGTGGGTTCTTCATTTGAAATTAACCTTGCAGGGTCTCTCTATGTATGGCAAAGTCTAGCAAGTCACGTTAGGCAAATCAGTTTTAGTGTCTAGATGTGAATGTTATAAAGCATGATATCTCTGAGCAAAACCAATGCCATACTGTTCCGACTGCTTTTCTACTGATGTTGATGGCAAAATTCACACTGACTTCAGCATAAGTTGGACAAAGTCCTTTGGAAGATAATACAAGAAACAGCCGCTCTCACAAGCCTGATGGTGGATGGCATGGAGATACTAGGAAGGGAACGTTAATATCTGTCTTTGGTCACTGCCAGTTCATTCTGGTTCTGACCCAGACATCACAGCTTCGTGTCCTGCTATAAGCACTGCACATATTTTTAGGACAAGAAGGGCCATTATATTATCCAGTGTGACCTCCTGTATATTGCAGGCCATTACATTTCACCGAGATATCCCGTACCAAGCGTGATTACTTCCATTCGTCTAAAGCATTTCTTCCACACAGCAGCTAGGTTTGATCTGGAAACATCAGAAGGTGAAGAGTCCATCACTTCACTTGGTTATTTGTTCTAATGTTTAATCACCCCCACTATTAAAAACACTTGCCTTAGACTTAACCTTTGTACATCGACTTCAGCTTTAAGACACTGATTCTTATTATGCCTTTTACTGCCGGCTTAAAGAACCCTTGAACATCCAGTATTTGCTCTCTGAGAAGGTCTTTTTACTCTCTAATCCAAGTCACCTCTCAGTCTTCTTTTTGATACGCTAAAGAGATCGAGTTCTTTCAGTCTGTCACTGGAAGCCATTTTCTCCAGCCCTCAAATCATTTTTATGGCACTTTTCTGCACCCTCTCCGATTTTTCAACATCCTTTTAAAAACCTGGCCACCAGACAGGAATACTGTCTTGCAGTTTCAGCATACCAATTTCAAAAGGGATAGCCGTGTTAGTCTAATCCAGTAAAAAAAAAAAACAAAAAAAAAACAAAAAAAAAACCACAAGGAGTTGTGTGGCACTTTAAGACTAAACAGAATTATTTTATGCATGAGCTTTCGTGGGAGAAGATCCCACTTCCTCAGATGCTTCGAAGA